>NQII01003978.1:90431-121098 GCA_002778355.1 Clitarchus hookeri
GAAAGAGTGGCAGAAATGTTGAAACTCTCCAAATCTACAGTGCTAAGGTATGTTAAAATATCTGTAGTATTAACCATTGCGTTTGCAAGTTGTGTGTGTTAAGATCAATTACGTTGGCCCACGAAATGTGTTTACAAGAACATAAAGAAAATTAGTTAATAACTTGATAACGTCGTCGAACGTTGTCTACGTGTATTTTTAAAGTTTTATTTTGGTAATTATTAAGTTTATAGGGTTTCCTGTAAAAATAAAAATAATTAATTGAAAATCTTATATTTCGACTCTGCTAATGATGCAGAACACGAATATACGAGGGGCATTAACGTCCGACTAATTTCGTAATATGTGCCCACCTAACCTAACACAACCTAACACCACTAACTCCAGTATCTCTCTCAGATAACTATTGGGGCTGTGATGACTGAGCAGTTAGCATCCTCGCCTCTCACCAAGGCGAACCGGGTTCAACCCCTGGCCGAGTCACTCCCGGATTTTCGCATGTGGGAATCGTGCTAGATGATGTCGCTGGTCAGTGGGTCTTCTCTAAGATCACCAATTTCTCCCGCCCCTTCATTCCGGCGCTGCTCCATACTCTCCTCAATCAACCTCATCGGCTATCAAGATCTCGCTGTTAAGAGCTGCCCAAATCTCTTCACTAACTGACTCGGATACCTATTGCTGTTTCTGAGAAATTATGTTTAAAGTTATCATCAACTCCCACTACTATATGGTTAGTTACTCCCACGAATGTAAAAAGATCTTGTTTAAAGAACAGCATGTCTTCTGCATGTGTAATTTAGATGCAATTGCACAATCCCAGAAACTTATCCAAGTAACATGAGACATTATTAGCAGCACTTCAAAATGAAAACTGCTTTACAAGAAAACACTGCAAACTGTTAGTGTTTATTTTTGGGAAAGAGAGGTATTATCTGGTCACAGAATTATGAAGAAGACAAACACCACCTGAGCACACTGACAGTGTGTAAATAAAAACCACAGAGTGTCAGTCATCATAACACACTGGTCTCGTAATGTTCTTGATCACAGTTCTGTACACAATTCAACAAGATCTTCAGAATGCTCACGATGGCTACTGCGAGACAATTTTGCTGATCACACTCTGGTTCACTAACGATCATTAGTACGATCAAAATGCCAACATAATAAGCAATTGACAACAACAATAATCAAAACTGGAGATAATATGACTTCACCAGAGCACTGTCCACAGGAACTGCAATTCTTGAAAGAGAGATCATAGGTATGAAGTTACTACACATCTATAGTCGGTTCACGACTGGAAGAAACTTTTGAAAATCAACCTATGAAAAAACACTCTAGCCGTTAGCGACATGCATATAACAGCAGCGAGCGCGGATAAAGTTATGCCGTTAGGTTGCCAGCACAAAGACAGGAAATAGTTCCAAAGTTTTAACGCAATTGTTAATTTATCGCTTACAAATGGACATCGAAAAGACTTGTATCTTATTATGTCAATTATTAATGATGTGATGCTAACGTATTTAGATTTCAACGTTTCTGGCATAGTCACATGATCACGCTCAAGGTGAAAGTAACGCAGCCATTTGTTTACTAACCTTCGTTCCATGTGTTGTTGACACACGTGCCAGAGAATTTGTGCGATTATCTTGTTTAACCTATAATAATTCATTTATTTGTCTTGTTTTACTAATATTCGCTCTTTATTATTTGGTTTTTAATAATGTATGATTTTAATTTGTGCTCACTTTCTCGCACTGATGTGTTTCGTGCACGTGTCTTTCCTTTGCCACTCTATTCTAACGTTTCAGTATTTGCACATAAGAATTGTTTTCACATTGTCGAAGACGTAGAATCTTTCACTCGCAAACTCTGCCATCCTGTCGAAAACCATCACAACCATTTTTAAATAACGTTTTACAATTGCGCGAAACATCAGACTCAGTATACCACCACGCCATTTTAACGCCTGTAGAAATTTCAATCAATACTGATGATCTTGCCTTCGATGTACTGGAATTTATTGAAAGTCCCTAACAATCAATTGCAAATAGACAACAACTATCGATTCATCAAAATATTCACATTTTGGGTTTATAGAATGAAACTATTTTCGCTGGCATCGCATATTCTTTTGTATGAAATTCTCAAGATTAAAAACTTTACGCTTGTGGAATATCCATTAATAATATATACATGACTTTTATAATGGGTACGTGCATGTACGAACACATGTTACACACACACACACACACAGTGGAATGTAAACATTGCCACATGGCAGTCACATGGCAATGTTTGTTTACCTTTGGAGGAAGGATACGAAATGGGCTTGAAAGTAAATCTTTAGCAGGCCTTCAAGAAAGTCTCTTCCAGTTGTGAACCGACTATATTGCCGGACATGAAGTCTGTGTGGTCAAGGTTCCCTGCATAGTGAAGGCAGAAGTAAAGGGAAAATAATAAATTGCAATGGACTGGTTCAAGAGCCACTTGGCATTGATTTAGCTGTCATTCGAGTGTGAAACATGCCTAACTGCAAAACACCAACACAAAGGAGATTCAGAACTACAAACCCTAATACCACCACCACCCTAACCCTCTTCCCTTCCATTACAGTGATATGTACATTCAATGACCCTAAGAAGAAGCTCTTAAAAGCTTTGTATGCAATGGAGCATCAGAGCTGGGAAATGAGGAAATAGCATCTAATAAAGTAATATTTAAAAACAAGATATAATAATTCTTTTTACAGGTTGAAAAATCTGTACGTGAATGATATCCAATACCTAGGTACCAGAACATTTCAATGCTATGAAGAATGTCAATGTCTCCAGCATATATATTACTGATGACAACACACAGCATTGCTTCTGAAAGAAAAACACGTTAGAAGATCCGTACACAACAGCCCAAAATTATGTGCAAGTTAACACAGTTACTGTTAAAGGAAACAAATACTACAAACAAAATGGTTATTACTTACCTTTTATCCAACTGAACATTATCCTGGATGTTATACCTGTTCTAATAACATTTTAATAATTAGCTAAACACACATGATGCAACAGATATGAATTTGTGAACATTAATGAGCACAAAACCTTTGCAAACTATCAAGTATTCAGTGTAGGGGGGGAAGAAAAGAGGGAAAAATAACATTGCCTAAAATTAAATATGACTAAGACTGTGAATGTTACTGCATTATTAAAGATAAAGCAAAAGACAAAACCCACCATTTAAGAAAAAAATGGCGGATACATTGCACCTTGCCTAACCTTAATAAATGCAAGTTTTAAGTTACAATATTTTTTTTTAATCTCACAACACAAGTAATAAAAATTGTGTTATGCAAATGCTTGGGTTATAACTCTTTTCTTGGAGAGTTATTTACACACTGTACTTCTACATTTTACCAAAGATGTAAAATACAAAGAATGTTAGGAGACGAGTTAAAATTTTTGGCTTTTAATGCTGCAAATTTAAGCCCCCCAAGTTGCCATTTTTACAGTATCATACAGGAAGCAGAATGTTAATTTCTTATATCAGAATTTATGGTATATAACTGGCATAACACATCATAGACAAGGTAAAAAGTGACCACTTCCGGAATCAACATTTAAATCATTTATGTAATTAATTATGTATAACTCTGCTTAGGTAACTTTATTCTACAAGTAAATGTGTTTAAATAGCTTTCACCACTTTTGCAATTTCTTTTCACCATTTTTGGCACTTATTCTTACCGCTTTCAGTAATTTTAATCGCATTACTACATATAACCAAATTAACTTTAAATTACACAAATGTTGGAAAAAATAATTTTAATGTATACTTGCATAAATTATTTAAATAAATAATTACTGAAAGTGGTCAAATTTAGTTTACAACGTAACCGTAACATTTTTACCTTTGGAAATGTATTGAAATACTTACCACTGTGTTTTCAAACGTCTGTATGATTTTACATCATTTCTATCACACAGAATAAACAGCAATACCATAGATGCACTACCCACGATATTCTAATGAATTCACTAAATGTACATGATATTTCAACATCATTACAAAAAATAAACAAATTGTTATACATTTGCTACAAAAAAACTCCTTTTGGTAAATAAATGCTATGAAACTCCCATCTTTTTTCTGCGTGCACTNGTTATACATTTGCTACAAAAAAACTCCTTTTGGTAAATAAATGCTATGAAACTCCCATCTTTTTTCTGCGTGCACCATACATAGATGGCTACAACTTATGCTACTATGTCAATGAACAAGTGATACCACATTACAGCGGTTTAGAACATGTTCCTATAAGAGTGCATAAAATAATTTTTCATGGAAACGCTTAAAACTTTTACCATCTTGGAAAATATGCACTTTACACAGTTTGCAAATGGCTTAATGGGATGNATGCACTTTACACAGTTTGCAAATGGCTTAATGGGATGTGGGAGATCTTGTTTATCATTAAAATACCCCCAAATTTCACTTTTTCTGTTTCCTTCCATGTCAGATTAAAAACTAGCACAAATTAAGTATGCAAACTTACAGGCTCTTTCCCACCTCCAACCCGCAATATTTGGCAACCAGGTCCAACTCAAGTTCATGCATCAACTATTTGCACTAGACGTACAAAAGAAATGTGCAATTTTTTTGCAGGTAGGACAGATGCAATTAATGGAGTTTTTATTACCACGCTTGCACCATATTTAAAATATATGGCAAATGTTTACCTAGTATTTTTCATGCAATGCATTATTTCTAATGTATTTGTTATAAACATTCACATCCCTAACCATTATGATGAATGACCATACAAAAAAGAATTATATAAATAAAACAATTTCTCTTGTTTCAGTAACCACCAGTAAATTAAAAAAAGAAACTAAGATTTAAATCTTGTTACAGTAGAACCTCTTATAAGGTTCCCCTTTAAAAGGTTTTCCCACCTATAATGCATGATTTTTCTAGTTGGGAATGTTTCTCCACAAGAACAATAACAAACATTCCCGGAAATAAGGTTTTCATTTTCCTGCAAATAATGCACATTGTGAAGGAAGCACACTGGGAAAGGAAAACTTCAATGGAAAAGATGCTCAACTTACACTGCTTTTCAGACAAAGTTGTAGTTTTTATCCCAAGCTCCACCCTGCTGAGATAATCCACCAGCTTGACATTGATGAGGGTCAGTTGGCCTGCAAAGGGGAGGAGTGAATGTTTTTACAGCTGCCTGGGGCAGGTAGGCATGTCTGGAGCTGCAGCTGTGGTNGTTATACATTTGCTACAAAAAAACTCCTTTTGGTAAATAAATGCTATGAAACTCCCATCTTTTTTCTGCGTGCACTATACATAGATGGCTACAACTTATGCTACTACGTCAATGAACAAGTGATACCACATTACAGCGGTTTAGAACATGTTCCTATAAGAGTGCATAAAATAATTTTTCATGGAAACGCTTAAAACTTTTACCATCTTGGAAAATATGCACTTTACACAGTTTGCAAATGGCTTAATGGGACGTGGGAGATCTTGTTTATCATTAAAATACCCCCAAATTTCACTTTTTCTGTTTCCTTCCATGTCAGATTAAAAACTAGCACAAATTAAGTATGCAAACTTACAGGCTCTTTCCCACCTCCAACCCGCAATATTTGGCAACCAGGTCCAACTCAAGTTCATGCATCAACTATTTGCACTAGACGTACAAAAGAAATGTGCAATTTTTTTGCAGGTAGGACAGATGCAATTAATGGAGTTTTTATTACCACGCTTGCACCATATTAAAAATATATGGCAAATGTTTACCTAGTATTATTCATGCAATGCATTATTTCTAATGTATTTGTTATAAACATTCACATCCCTAACCATTATGATGAACGACCATACAAAAAAGAATTATATAAATAAAACAATTTCTCTTGTTTCAGTAACCACCAGTAAATTAAAAAAAGAAACTAAGATTTAAATCTTGTTNTAAGAGGGTTCCACTGTAATTGTATATGCAAAAATAGGATCATGGAGGCAACTAGAAACATAATAAAAGTGGTTCACAAAATCTAAAATCTTCACTTCAGAACATCCCGCAGTAGTACTAACCCACCACAAACAGAGCAGAAAACTATGGAATTTTAAGGCACAGATGTGATCATGACCTCAATTGCGAGGATGTATTTCGTGCTACGTGCACTCAGCTGCTCGATGACCAACATTCATGGGTAGGGCCCCACTTTAACAGCAAATGAAATGACCTGATCTCGTGATATAAATTTCCCAAATAGTAAAAAAAATATATATATTTCCATTGTGTAAAATAAATTTTACAGCAAAAAAAATATTCATGACATGGCTATTATTAGAATATGAATTTATTTTTTTGTTAAAATTTCACTCAAGCTAAATGGAATTTGTTATTCATTCTTTTAATCAGACATATTTAGGCGGAAAAAATTCAAATAACAATAAGGATGAAAGAACCACCTTACTAGAGCACACTTGTCATATAACACATAACACACATACAGCTTTTGTTCATTTGTTGATAATATTTTTATTAAATACCATTCAGTATAATATTATTAAAACACAAATCAACAAACTAACTACAAAATACTAGTAAATTTTTTATTATTGATAAAATAAAAATACCACTTACATAGTAAATAGGCCGATGTTTCTACAAAGAAGTGGCAGATATTTATTAGTTTTTTCTTGGCAAAATGAAAATTACAAAAATTTGCTTCCAATGCAGTTGCCTTATTTTTTATGCCCACCACCATCACTAAATCACTGTGTATATAGCACGACAGTACTTAAGCAAGTGTCTTTTCCCACCCACTCAATGCGCGTGCACACACACACAAAAAACCCCTTCACTTTATCAAACTTCCAGGAACAATAAATAAAAGTAACTAATTTTGGCATTCTTATCAGGTTTTGCGGAGTAAGGAGAAAATTGCAATCACCACCCTTGGTTAGGTTCTTGACAAATGCCGTATTTGTCAAGGACCCAACCACAAAACACAGAAGATGAGTAAAGACTGCAATATTTACAATATCACAGGAATGTTCAGTGTGTAAATAACATTAGACTATATATACACTCATCTGAGTTATAAATACATATTATTTATTTTCATCATATCACCAACATTTTTGGTTAGAGATGTTTGTATATAAGGTGCAATGATAATCTTTCGACCTCGCCACTAATCATTTATGAATCGTTCTCGCGGCGCGGTAAAATTTTGTTAACATTTTTAGTCAACGTTATCACCACACAAATAAAAGAAGTAAAAGATAGAGAATGATGTTTAACAAATGGCAAATTATACAACTTAATGTTAAGTTTTCATGGGAAAAGAAGCTCGCAATGTGGTTTTAGCTNGAACATCCCGCAGTAGTACTAACCCACCACAAACAGAGCAGAAAACTATGGAATTTTAAGGCACAGATGTGATCAAGATGGAATCATGACCTCAATTGCGAGGATGTATTTCCTGCTACGTGCACTCAGCTGCTCGATGACCAACATTCATGGGTAGGGCCCCACTTTAACAGCAAATGAAATGACCTGATCTCGTGATATAAATTTCCCAAATAGTAAAAAAAATATATATATTTCCATTGTGTAAAATAAATTTTACAGCAAAAAAAAATTCATGCCATGGCTATTATTAGAATATGAATTTATTTTTTTGTTACAATTTCACTCAAGTTAAATGGAATTTGTTATTCATTCTTTTAATCAGACATATTTAGGCGGAAAAAAAATCAAATAACAATAAGGATGAAAGAACCACCTTACGAGAGCACACTTGTCATATAACACATAACACACATACAGCTTTTGTTCATTTGTTGATAATATTTTAATTAAATACCATTCAGTATAATATTATTCAAACACAAACCAACAAACTAACTACAAAATACTAGTAAATTTTTTATTATTGATAAAATAAAAATACCACTTACATAGTAAATAGGCCGATGTTTCTACAAAGAAGTGGCAGAAATTTATTAGTTTTTTCTTGACAAAATGAAAATTACAAAAATTTGCTTCCAATGCAGTTGTCTTATTTTTTATGCCCACCACCATCACTAAATCACTGTGTATATAACACAACAGTACTTAAGCAAGTGTCTTTTCCCACCCACTCAATGCGCGCACACACACACAAAAAACCCCTTCACTTTATCAAACTTCCAGGAACAATAAATAAAAGTAACTAATTTTGGCATTCTTATCAGGTTTTGCGGAGTAAGGAGAAAATTGCAATCACCACCCTTGGTTAGGTTCTTGACAAATGCCGTATTTGTCAAGGACCCAACCACAAAACACAGAAGATGAGTAAAGACTGCAATATTTACAATATCACAGGAATGTTCAGTGTGTAAATAACATTAGACTATATATATATATGTATACACTCATCTGAGTTATAAATACATACTATTTATTTTCGTCATATCACCAACATTTTTGGTTAGAGATGTTAGTTTATAAGGTGCAATGATAATCTTTCGACCTCGCCACTAATCATTTATGAATCGTTCTCGCGGCGCGGTAAAATTTTGTTAACATTTTTAGTCAACGTTATCACCACACAAATAAAAGATGTAAAAGAGAGAGAATGATGTTTAANTGTAAAAGAGAGAGAATGCTGTTTAACAAATGGCAAATTATACAACTTAATGTTAAGTTTTCATGGGAAAAGAAGCTCGCAATGTGGTTTTAGCTACACTTAAATAAGCAATTTCAACGATATTGTGTTAATACAGGAATTATTATAGAATTTCACATACAAACATAATCTCTAAGTACTCACATTTTTTCGCAGTTCGCAAAAATTTCTAAGCCCTATTATGAGTAGTATTTTGTTCATTAACTACAATGAAAGACTAATAGGTTCCAATAAAACATATACCCGTTGACAAAGGAAATAATGCGCGATTTCCTGTGAATTCTACGTCTTACGCCATGTCAATCAAAAACTACTCTAAATAAATTAAATTTTTTGTAATAATTAAAAAGTAAATATAATAACTATAAGACCTACACGCTCACGTTTAGAAATAAAATTTTGCCATTTCGTACCATTTAATACGCTGAGGCGCTTTGCTATTTGACAAGTTTTCTTAAGATAGATTATCACAAGTGTTTGTTTACATTTATGCGATAGAGAAAGTGACACAATAAATATTAAAGTAGTAAAACTTTTTTTANGTACACCTTGTCATGCTACAAGCGATAGATTATCACAAGTGTTTGTTTACATTTATGCGATAGAGAAAGTGACACAATAAATATTAAAGTAGTAAAACTTTTTTTAAAATGAATTTAATATACTGTAATGATGCAGCGGTGCGTTTGGGCCGCCATATTTGTAATATTCCACGTCAAGATATGACGAATGGAAATTACAACTCGGTTAGCTCAGTTGGTGGCAAAATGAAACTTTAAAGACGGCAATGAAAATAAAGTCAAGTTCCGGTTTATTTGTTCTATACTTTTATTTATCAATCAATTGAAACAGTAGCACCGCACCGCTGCAGTGGTTTATTGATTATTTACGTCATTAAAACTTGTATCGCAAGGAAAACGGAGGCAGCGACCTCCCACACCGGCGGAGAAATAAACTAGCAAGTTCCAGTCTGCCGGTGTGGGAGTTATGCGCCACGGCCGACGCAGCGAGTACGAGTTATCGACTGCTCGTCGGTCGTCTACTGCCCACAGGCGATATGCACACAGAGTATTAGTCTCTGCGTGCGTATCCTCCTCGCTCTCCACAGAATATCAAACATAACCAAATATGAGCTTAGCATGTGTCAAGCACGCTCTACCCACGCTACCCGAACTGCGTCGCAGGTAAAAGATAATCCAAACCTTCTAATGCTGACGTGTAACAAAAGACGAAATTTTTTTTGAAACAACAACCTGACGCCCAATAAACATACCACGATAAACGAACCACCACGGCTTTAATTTATAATCCAGCTAATATTTTACAAAGCCCCACTAAACAAAAGAAAATACCAGTATTATATATTGGATTAATTTTTATTTTTACGGATTTCACCAGGTACGGCTTATATTGAGTTAATGAATGAAGCAGCACCACAGCCAGCCATGTCTGTTTACGTTCAGTAATTTCAAACCCCGTGAGACTTAAAAAATATAAATAAAACTAAGAAAATACTTTGTGAAAGCACATCCCACAAGGTAACCAAGTGCGGCAATGTTCATGAAATGATTTAGTTGGACCATGGCCAATTGTAACCGATACCGATTTTGGGATTATTGGCCGATGCATTGGTATCGGAATCTGTCCATCTTTAAAAAGAATGTATTCCAACGGCTGGAAGGTATATGATCAGTGGAGATCATTGCTGGAGGTCCAGAAATTAATGCTTTGGAAGCACATACATGAGTAAAAATACGGCATCTTTTTCTCTTTCATCGCACCAAATGCTTGAATGCAACAACACGTGAGCGGGGTTAGTTGTTCTTCCAATTTTACTGTTGAAAAAAGATTTTCACTAACACTGTTGCAGTACAGTGTCTGTACGGCAGTAGTGAGAGACGATTAAAACCATGACAAATATGCACACAACATTCAAAATCAAACAGTAAGAAATAATGCAAGATATGTATTTTGGTGCTTGCTAAATATAAACAAGTAACAAACAAACACAGATGTTAAGATTTTACCACAAGTTGAAGAAAATTAGGCTAACTTAGTAAGAAAATGACACCAATAGTGCAAATAATCTGGCATACTCAAGTGTAGTATCTATACATGTCACATAATACCTATTATTCTTTGCTTTTCATATATAACTGGTTTTTCAAAATTATGAATTTTTGTGCACAAAAAGTACATAATCAACAAAAATTTTCCACATGGAAATACCACAGAGAATTCTCTTCACACAGAAATATAAGAAAATATTTTTCTTCACACCAAAATAGTATAACAAAAATTTTTCACACCAAGATAGCATAAAAATATTTTTCACACCAAAATAGTATAACAAATATGTTCCACACCAAAATAAAAGTTTTATTTACTTAAAACTGGGCAATTTTTCTTATGATTTTCATTGACTCTAATATTTACTAATAATCTCTACTTACAGTTTAACAGGAAAGCCGCATTCTCCCCTGCTGCGGCAACATCCAAAAGCTAGGAAACCCAATTTCTTCTTTGATTTTGGGGCTGTATATACACTACCAGACTGGTAGACTGCAGGCATCTACCAGCCTACAACTGAGACCTTGCAGGAGCCTGTCAACTTTTTGGGCCTGCTGGTTCTCTGGACCCAGGGTCACTCAAACGGGATTTTTAGGGCACCGAGGTAAATATATTTTTGGGGTCCTCTAAGTGATGTGACTACTACATACTCAAACAATACCTCTGTTTTTTATTCTATGTAATCAACAGAAAAAGTTGAAAAGTGTATACATTTTATGTGCGAGTTCGACATCGTCATATTACAGTGAGAGTAAATTATCAGGAGGAAAAACTATAGGTCAAAAGGCATGGAGAGACCTCTTAGGAGCATTATGGGTGACCAAGTCCAGTTCCCCCAAAGGCAAAGAGCAGGCTCACAGAACAAAGTACTCTTAAGGGGAGTCAGTTTAGTTGACGGTTATAAGGACTTCTCTGTGTGGCCATTCAAAGATTAAGTATCCTCAATCTGCTTTCTCCACCACCTTATCACTTGGGTTGACTGCTTTTGCAAGCAGCTACAGTTAGCACAACTGTAAGCTCTTCGCAGTGCAATATGCACTTTCCAAGTCAACACATGAAAAAAGTTACAACCCTTTAACTGCGTACTACAAGCTATAGTACACAGTGGCACGTATACCCCAGTTAAACAGTGTGAATTAAGTAAAATAGTTTCGAGTCTTGATGACGTATTGCTGGTAAAACATTTAAATTTATAGTAAACCACTGTGTTCTTCTGTTGCTAAAGCACGAGGGCACAAATTAGCATAATGCTAACACACTCAGATAGCCAATACATATGCGGAGAAAAATGCTACAAGAAAATATGTACTATAGCACAACATACACAAACTGGGAAGAATAAATCAGCTGGTAATACTGTAATTTACACAATGTGCCAGTCATTCAGGTCCACCAACTGTACGTAGAGAAATCTACAAGAATATTGTGAATTCACATGCACGTATAAAAACAGAAGCTACTGTGACATGTAGCAATGTAAGGAATTGTTTCACCCCTAAAATGATTAGAGGTTGGGATATGGTTGAGTAGCACCGGGCTCTTGTGAATAACTGGGTGGGGATAATGGAACTTGTGGAGGGATGGTGTAATGTTGCAGCAGCGTGATGTAGCCACCATATTTGTAGCATTCAACGTCTGCGTATGACGAATGAAAATTACCACTCGGTTCGCTCAGTTGGAAGCAACATGAAACTTTAAAAGCGCCAATAAATATAAATAAAGTCCAATGCTTGTTTATTACTCTGTACTTTTATTTATCATAACAATGAAACCGTTCACATACAATAGTCAGGTATGCAGAGTACGAACAGGTTTACAGGCAAACCAACAGAGAGCAGCGCCACAGTCGTTTAATTATTCATTTAAGTCTCGAAAACTTGCTTTGCAAGAAGAAAATTCGAAGGCAGGAGGGACTTCCGTTCCCTCTGGGCACCCTCTCGATTTTCCACACCGGCGGAAAGAATTTATTAGATTATTATATGCCGAAAAAGAATGAAGTTGAAAGTTTTAGGGTTCACGTGTGCTCCCGGCGAGGGCTAAATTCGTCACGCATGATGTCTCTTCCTTGGCTGCTATTACATTTCTTACCCCAGTGACAGACACACAGAGTATTTATGCTGCAGGCCTATCGCCTCCCCTATCCCGGGATAAGGGCATGGCTGCCGGCCCATTCGAACTGCATCATCATCGGTAAAAAATTATTAATCAAATATTCTAGAAATAAAAAACTGTTCACATGCGGTTCAGAAAACTTCTGCGTAGCCATCCAAACCGCAGCATAGGAAAAAGATAATCCAACTTCTCGAACTGAGCTTCTATCTCTAATGCTGAAGCGTAACAAAAACAACTACTTTCGAAACGGCAAACGGATGCTCGATAAACAAACTACCATGATAAATAAACAACCACTGCTTTAATTTTGAATCCCGATAAAATATTACAAAGCTTCGCAAAACGAAAGAACATGAAGCACGTATCCCGATAATTAATTTATTGCATCGTTACATTGGGCAGAGCGTTTCCTCCCTTCTTCTATACATGCACATTGCATTTTACACTCCATTTTGATAACAACTCCTTGTATTTTTGCCAATATTTTTCTCTCACCAATTAGAATTTTTTTATGGGTTTCCAAAAATGAGCCTAAACTACTGTATTTAACAACGTACAACCCGTCCCCGAGTAAGACCCGGACCTCAATTATCAGATTAGATTGCTAGGGGATTTTTTATTTTTTTTTTTAAGAAAAATACACCCATCCAAAGTACTATTTCTGTTATACAAATGTGCCCCAAATTTATCTTCAAAAACATACAATATTCGGCCGCTACATCAATTCTAAAAACCTAACTGTCAAAAGCATGAACATAGGTGCACAATAATTTTTTCATAGTGAAAAGTGGAAAACCATCTTAGGAGTCATTTGTAAATATAGCCGCATCACAAGTGGAACACACAAGAGGGGAAAAAACTAAGCTGGAAGTATCATGAAGAAACCCTCAAGAACAAACAAAAGTGTGAAGGGAAGGGTGCTGTGGTAGTTGCTAGGCAACCATTTCCTCTCTCACCATACGTGTAAGGGGAGGAAGCGACATCCGTCGACCTAGAAAGAAATAATGCGAGGACGGCGCTCTAGTTGCAAGGCAACCATTACCCCTCTCGTACGGAATGAAAGGGGATGAAGCAAGGCCATACACACACACACCTTGCACCACCGCCGCGCTGGACTGGAGTAGCTGGACGGACGAAAAGTTACGCAGTTGTCACACAATTCTCTTAAAGAATAAAATTATCAAAACTAAAATATTATTTATTTATTTCCATCGCATTGCAGCATCACTTGTTCAGTGTTGCTACGATCTAAAGCAATGTTGCCAACTGTAACAATTACTGGTAGCCACATAAAGGATGTATTATACACGCAAAGTTTTCTTAAGTATACTTTCATCGAAAAATTATTACATAGAGAATGATCCAATGCTTAATGTTAGCATCTTCAGAACAATAACAAACTAATCCTAAATATACAGGTATAGAGTGAGCAAACTGTTGCTGGAAAGCACGCACCGGCATATACACTGCAAAACCGAATTGCATAACGCCTGCGTACAAAAAAGTCTCAAGTGGCATCTGACCAAGATACTACTTGCACCTTGTTCATGAGACTATTTTTTGGGCGGTGAAGACGACAGAGGAGGGGGGGAGGAGGATTCATACGTGGGTAAATACTGTAGCTACAATTGTAAATTACATACTCGCTAAATCAACGGCAGCTAACAGTGTTGCTATACATGCAGCATCACGCAAACAGGTATAGAGGTGAATGTTCACAACAATGATTATCTTTATTTACATCAATAGATATGCACAACCTAACCAACCAGGTGCATGCACCAGGCGTGGCCCAGCGAAAGGTTTTGACAAATTTTCACCAAATTCTGGTTTGGTATTAGAGATATTAATCGACTAATTGATGACAGCGACACAACCGTTATATTTTATTGCGGTGTGCTTACAAACTTCTTTTAAACAAATTTTGATTGCAACATCTTGCATCATTGCCTACAATTTTTTTATTTTACTTAAATTCTTGCCATTTTTTAAACAATTCCTGAGAATAAAATAAAATTCATGGAGATGTGCAGATTCTGTAATACCAATTCGCGGATATAAATGTGCTGCAGATATGTGAAAAAGCCTTGGTTCATGTGAAGACAATCTACATGTCTATTTCCATAAAAATACTTACAGTGAGACCTCTTTGTTGAGTTCCCGTTTATGTCATTTTCCCGTATCAATCAATTTTTTTTGGATGGTCCCAACAAATATCCTATATAAACAATGTTTAAAAAACCTGCATGCTACGACCCTTAAATCATTAATTTACCAGCTTCCATCGATCAGATGCTCTATCCGAAAATAAAATATATTCGGAACAATTGCTTATCATTCAAATAACTATCTTAAAACTGGTACTACGAAAATTCAGTAGCGCCAAGAGCAGCTAAACAGACACGCTCTAACCTCAAATGCTAGTGTACACAACTAGTTGTGAAACGTTGCAATTGTTAACAACTATATAATTTATTTTTGATAATTCAATTACTATTTGTTTTAAATTAATCACGTCGAAAAACCGGCAAAACATAATAATTGAAGGCATTTCTTTGTTTCAAGTCAGAACACGAAAATTTGCGCAAATAAAACACGTATGTACAATGGAAGCGGCACGGACCAGAACCAAACAACATTAATGAACGGAAAAAATTTGAACTTCACTTTGGTTCCACAAAGGAAACGTAATAATTTTTAGGTCAGTACGGTAAATAACCATGTAAATTACAAGCATTAAAGCGGCACAGTATGTTTTCACGGACTAATTCTGTTAAGATAAAATTACGCTAGTAACTTTTTTTAAGAGTAATGCAGTGNACACAACTAGTTGTGAAACGTTGCAATTGTTAACAACTATATAATTTATTTTTGATAATTCAATTACTATTTGTTCTAAATTAATCACGTCGAAAAACAGGCAAAACATAATAATTGAAGGCATTTCTTTGTTTCAAGTCAGAACACGAAAATTTGCGCAAATAAAACACGTATGTACAATGGAAGCGGCACAGACCAGAACCAAACAACATTAATGAACGGAAAAAATTTGAACTTCACTTTGGTTCCACAAAGGAAACGTAATAATTTTTAGGCCAGCACGGTAAATAACCATGTAAATTACAAGCATTAAAGGGGCACAGTAACAAAAGTGCCTGATTAAGACAATTCTATTAATTACGCTAGTAACTTTTTTTAAGAGTAATGCAGTGATATCAACGGTTGCACAAGATGGCGGGTGTTATCAACTTTAGAGACTTTCAGTTTAATTTAGCGAAATTTAAAAACATTTAGCAGNGTTGCACAAGATGGCGGGTGTTATCAACTTTAGAGACTTTCAGTTTAATTTAGCGAAATTTAAAAACATTTAGCAGACAAATATACATGTTAGCGGGCAACCGAATTTTTAGCAGAGTAAAATACAATTTTTAAAAATCCCATCAAGTAACTAAGCAATGGTTCCCACTGTTCAAAAACTCTCAACAAACTTCCAAGAGAAAGCCATCTTGAACAGACATACATGTCTTTAATTCGTTTCTGTACCACGGAGCTCATGAAATTTTTGTAAACTTTCTTTTGTCTTTGAACTTTTTTCCAAATAATAAAAAATGTCCACAAGAATTTCATAAACTACTGGCAAAGCAGATGCAGCCTTTAATGCAGATAAATTTATCAGGTGACATGCAACCAATCACAATAAGCCCCGGGTGTTTTTCTCTTTCAACACTGCAACACCATTTTTATGGCAAACCATTACAGCTGCATTATCTGCACAAAAAGCCATGGAGTGTTCAACATGAATATTATTGCATTCAAGCTGTGCAAGCATTAAATTACCTATATTCCGTCCAGTAGAATCTCCTTCCTAGGCAGGGTTAGAAAGAACAGAGTTCAATATTTTCTCCTGTGGATCTACAATAGGATACAACTTTGAATTGGTGTCATTACTTCCATCAGTTGNACAGAGTTCAATATTTTCTCCTGTGGATCTACAATAGGATACAACTTTGAATTGGTGTCATTACTTCCATCAGTTCAAACACAAAACTGTGCATTCTGCAAACATTGTGCTACAATAGATTTTGGATCAGAAGCAATTTCCTTTACAATTGCAGAAGTTTTTGTACGACCAAATGCATACTTCTATACAATCTCAGAGTCCGGGAAAATTTTTTTTAGTAGCAAACCTGCATGATCTGCGGCAGTTAGGGGAATTTTGTGCTCTACCAAAAAAGAAGTAAACAATCATTCTGCTCGTGTAACGTCCGAATCGGCATTTCCAGGTTCTGCAAAGAACTTAGAAATATTCTGATTTTCTTCCTGGCCCTTTATGTTGGCGACATGCTTCGCACTTTTAACGTGTACACTTATAGAGTGAAACCACTACTATTCGTTTTTAACGGACCTACTAAAAAAACCCAGCATGCAGCAAAACTTAACATGTGGAGCAATCGCATCCTCAAAAAGTAAAACTTTGTAACGTTCGGGCAGTTTACACTGCCGATGTTACGTTGCCACAACTAGCTCAAGGTAGAAGACGAGACTCAGTACAATGTGACGCAGAGTAATTAAAAAATGAGTTCAAGTTCCAGGTTAGTTGTTATACATGTTTATTTAACATTCAGCGACACAGTTCACAAACAAAGTTCCAGTATTCAGAGTACGAACCTTCAAAATTAAATATATAAGTACAGACCAGCGCCACAGTCATTTACATATTATTGATGTCTCAAACTTGCATCAAAAGAAATATTACATGCGTCAACCTCCAACACCGGCGGAGCAATAAAGTCTAGTTGCCGATGTGGGGGTTATCGTACTGCCCGAAGCGACCTAGACGACCATTGTTTGACGGAACTGAAGGGCGACTGCCCTCGCCGCCGACTGACTTGAAGTGAAGTGTTGAACAAACTGCTCTCATGGCGACAGACAGACACGTCTTTAGTTCTGCCTGTAACCCCCCTCTCCTGAGATAAGGGCCTGGCCACGCACGCTCTCAACACGTTATCGTAACTGCTCCGCACGAACTAATCCTGCGCCGATAACATAAACTGACTTCTTGTACAACAAAACTGCGCCGGAGGAACTAAAACTTGTCGGCGTCGCCTGAAATAATGCTGACGCTTAACAAAACGCCAAAGTTCGAAACTAAAACTGTAACCGTCCTCCCAATAACCGTAAAACGCCAAACGTCCGCCGGATAAACGTACTATCACGGGAAACGAGCCACCACGGCTTTAAACTTCAAACCCGATAAAAATATTACGATTCTTAGCAAAGCTTGAGAAAAACGAAAGAAATTTAAACACGTGTCCCGAAAATTAAGAATATTGCGTCATTTCAATCCAACCTCAAATCCAATTTCGAAAATCCGCTGAATGTTTACATAAAATTCACTAAATTTCTCCGAAATGTAGAAAAGTGGCAAAAATTAAACAAAATTAATTTAAAAAATTGATTTAAAATAGAAATAAGCTAAAAAATTGATAAATTTAAAGTACAGTAATAAAAACTGTATTTAATCACAATAATACTGCATTTTATACTCTATTTTGAAAGAAAATTTAACACATTTTTTTGAGTTTGACATGTAAAAGTCAGATTTTTTGAAAATATATTTTACTCCGCCAAAAATTTTGTTGCCCGCTAAAATGTATATTTGTCCGCTAAATGTTTTGAAATTTCGCCAAACTAAACGGAAAGTCTGCTAAGTTGACAACACTCGCCATCTTATGCGACAGTTGATATCACTGCATTACTTAAAAAAAAGTTACCAGCGTGAAAATCTACTGTGCCCCTTTAATGCTTGTAACTTACATTTAAAGTACTGACCTAAAAATTATTACTTTTACATTGTGGAATCAGAGTAAAGTTCAAATCCATTCCATTCAATATTAATGTTTGGTTCTGGTCCGTACCACATCCATTGTACACACGTGTTTTATTTTAACAAATTTTCTTGTGCTGACTCAAAACAAAGAAGTGCCTGCAATTATTGTGTTTTATCTGTTTATCGAAATAATTTAAGATAAATAATGATTGAATTATCAAAAATAAATTACGTTGTAGTTAACAATTGCAACATTCCACAACAACTAGTGTACACTAGCATTTGAGATAAGGGTGCGTGTGTTTACCTGCTCTTGGCACTACCAGTTTTAAGATAGTTATTTGAATGATAAATAATTGTTCCAAATATATTTTGGATTTTGGACAGAATATCTGATCAATCGGCGCGAGTAAATGAATGATTTAAGGGATGTAGCATGCAGTTTTTTTTAACATTGTTTATATAGGATATTTGTTGGGACCATCCAAAAAAATCGACTGATACGGGAAATTGACATAAATTGGAACTCAACGAGATTTCGCTGTATCTGTTTTCCCACAATGTGTAATGTTTATATCGCATCGGCATATACTACGAAAGCCAACCCTATCGCCCTTGTCTGATTTAATAATACGTGGAAACTCTACACTGTGTGATTCCCGGAATGTCGGGCAGTAATAGAGCTTTTTTCTACTCATCTTTAGTTTTAAACTTTGCAGTCAACAATAAGTAACCTATCAAGACCTCACAGAAACATGGCCTGCAAGAGACAGACACACAATGCATACCACGTTGTAATCACAGTCCATACGTAGTTACATACAGCTTTTATTGCACAAAGTATTAAAATCCTTTTACACATGTTTCAACTAAACTTCAAATTGAAATGGTTCATGGTAAAACCAATGGCCACACGTATTCGTATTCACAAACAAATCCGGTAGCTATCAAAAACTTCACAGATGAAAAAATGCAACTCCAACAAAAAATAGATACGGGAAAATCAATCGTCGCCCCCTCGTAACGTTGATCTCTTGGATGCAGGAAAAATCAGCATCAATATATATTGTCACAACACTACAGTTTTCCTGTTTTAACGTATATATAACCGCAAAAATTATTTTCTACTGAATCAACCAAATAAAAATTGGAAGAATATACCTATTTACGGAAAATTATATATGGCAGTTATTTAAGGAAAAATCGGAAAGGTTGGCTGGTATACAGTTAGGGTTAGCCGGTATAATAACTACCCAGCCGCATCTGCTTTGTTAGTTCAGACCCAGGTCCTCTTCATCTGGTTTGCGTAGGTTAACTTCCATTACAATTTTAGGTAAATTAGGAGAGATTACAGGCCAACGTGTAATTCCTCTCAGAGTCAACACGACTTCTATTAACTTCCCAATACTCATTGTTAAGGTTGAATGTAAATCCAACTTGCGTAGACCTCAGCTCACCAGGGAAGAGTAGGAGACAGCACCATTCACAACCTATTTTCCAAACCTAGTGTAGTAGGACTGCGGACTCCCTTAACCGGGTGCACATACGTCAAAAAAACACACATTAAATGGCCACCCATACTGTACACCTGATGTGCAGTACGGTAGAACCCTTAACATTAGGTCACAACCACAAGGCGGTTAGTCAGTCAATCCAGTCCATTCACTCGTCCACCGCGCTGAACTGTCACCAGTGAGAGTACTTGTAGTTACCAAATGACTATCAACTTCAATAGGGTTGTGCGAATGTGACAATTTCTCACGAAACGAAATGAAAAATAACGTCATTAGATATAAGCCTTAACTAGAGATTAATAATGAATTTCATAACATTTTAGCAAGTTAACATAACAAATTAGTTGCAATATATATATCTATATATATATCTATATATATATGGTATATTTACCACAAGGTTCTAGCCCAGATTTAAATTTTTGTTTTATATAGTTATTTTGTTACAAAATAATGCAAACAAACATGATTTATAGGCAAAAATTTTCTTTACTGGTGCACAAAACGAATCTTCATTTACCACCCAAAAATTCATTGAAATAGAGAATATTCATATTGTTACAACTTACGGTAACCAAAGTTCTTACAGAAACGGAAGTTGTAATTTATCATTTTCGTTTGAGTATACGGAATATTCGCACAACCCTAAAATTCAATATCTGCAACACTCTGCTATTAATATCCGCTAACCTAAAAAATGTAAAATTTAAGAACACTGCACAGAATAAAATCCTCTTTTGTTATATTTTTTTAATGTAATAAACTAATCTACCTTTTTTAAAATGTGTAGATCACAATTCTAAGAACAAACAAACCAAAAGTTACAAAATGAAACCCATTTCTCATACAAGCTACATTGCCATTATTACTTGTAATTACTGGACTGTGTATCAGCATCATGCAAAGACATTAAACAGCAGCTTAGAAGTTTGACATCTTGCACATAATTTTGGAACTGTATTAAAATTGGCTCCAATTAAAAAAAAAAAATTGCCTCATATCATATCTGAAACAAATATCACATTTAAACCACAAATTAATAAAACAGATTGAATCACAGAAGATTTTAAGATTATAATCAGAAAAAACACACAATCTGAATATTTCACACAACGGTAAACCTAAACTTGTTAAACCACAATATAAACTACCTATAAAGAAGGAAAAAAAATCTATTGTCATAAATTATTCTATTATAATATCACAATGTACCCATCTAAATTAAATTTACAACAAAATCATAACCAATATATTGAACTGTTTCCGAAACAAAATATAATGCAATATCAAAAAATGTGTGTATGGAAAAGACAAAAATGTTCTAAACGCTTAACACATATTTTCCTGCACAATATACAAAAGATATCAATAAGAGACATAATGCACAGAAAAGCCACAATACATGATATACAACTGAAAAATAACTTGTTTTGGAATTAAAATTTCTTATCACAGTAGAAAAAATATCGCTAAAATATAACATATTAATGTCACACACATACACCACATATTTTTAACAATGCTAGGTGGTAAGAAAACTATTCCTAATTGCTTGCACATATAAAATTGGGAAAACTGTGGTACCTTTTTAATGAAAATCCCCTCAATGTTATGGGTAAAAATTAGGGATGGGTCAAATAACCAACAATGTTGATTCCGGTTCCGGTGCCGATTCTACAATTTAAATATCGGTTCCATTATTCGGTTCTATGTATTTTGAATACTTGCCTTTTGCTTGCAACTTTATTAAACCAATGCAGGTAAAATTCATTAAATGTTTTATTTAACCGTTACATGGAAGAATTGAACAATAACAAAGTGTGAAGATAAGTTTTAATGTATACAGTTAAACTTGTTGTATTAAATTTATTTAAGGTTAGTAAATATGTAAAAAATTATTCTTTTTTTACATTAATATGTGGTGATTGTGATATGTTTGGAAAATACTTTAATTAAATAACTCATGGCCACCAAACCAAAACATTGTGGTGTGCTGTATGATAAAGGTAACCTATAAAGGTTCCTTAAAAGAAGGTCAACAGCTGTGGTGGGCCGGATTTCTTTATCTTTTTTTGCTTCTTTTATGGTGTCTGGGCAGCCTTTTTTTTTTGCATCTTTAACACAGTGACTCCCTGGTTATTTTTGTTGTGCTGGAATGTGACACCTCGGAAAAAATACATCTCTCCTTCCTCTCTTACTCCCAGCCCATTGCCATCCTACCAAACAAAGAAGGCTTGGAGGAATGTATTGATCGGCTAGCAGTGTTGTTTATGGGCTGAGAGTTATGAGAGAGATAGAGAGAGATAGATAGAGAGAGAGATAGATAGAGATAGACAGAGAGAGAGAGAGAGAGAGAGAGGGGGGAGAGGAGTGTTGATGTAAGAGTGAGAGATGAGATAACAGATTGTTCCCATACACTTCCCTCCAAACATCACTTAGTTTAAGACTACCACTCCTTAATTGTTTTTCCCTGTAAAGCAGGCACCCCAGAAATTGTTTCCTTTATGTTGGGAAAAAAGGGCACGCTATACATGAGTAAATACCATAGTTATTTTTGTAACAACAGAGTTTTGCCATTGCCGTGTCGAACCAAGAACCGAGCAATTTATGTTAACCTAAAACACGTTCCGAGTCAAACCTCAAGAACCGGTATGAATTGGAACTGAAGAACCAAACCGACCCATCCCTAGTAAAAATACAAGGACCTGTGAATATATTACACACAAAGGGAAAATAATGTCTACGTAGAAGTAGAGTGGATTTCCGCATATCAAAGTATCCAACAATATGTTGGAAAAGTAAGTGCAAAACTTTCTACAAGAATATGCTACAGAAGCCATTAAAATTGACATGAATATACTAATAATGTCTAATTTATGAGAGAAAAATTTATTTATACATTTAACACATAATTGTTTTTGCTACAATATACTAAAGAAGAATGGCGCAAGAAACTTAGTTGCATAATTAGTCACAAATTGTTGTTCAGAATTCCTGACATAAAATAATAATTGTGTACACCTTCTTGCAACATTAAATATGGGAAGAAAATAAATAAATAAAATACATTGCTTTTTATCTATCATTAGTGCTCCGAGAATAATGGAGGCAATAGATATTTCACAATATACAAAACAGTTAAAAGTTATTATTATAATTTATTTCTTGTTGCGAGAAAAGTTTGATAAGACATTATGAATAACAACTCATGCCGAAACTCTAGTAAATATACTGCCTTTGCAAACTATTTACCCGGAAAATCAAACAAATTGAAAATGCAATTTTCTCATAATTTAGGTGTGGATATGTAAAAAATGTACATGCATCAAAAAACCTTCAGAGGGTCATTAAAATCATATTAATTACATTGCTTCTAACCAAGGTAATACCAATCTATCTTTAAAAATATGCACGGGGGAGAGTAAATATTTTGACTATCTTATTGGTGAATGGTATCTTTAGAGCAATGAAGTTCGTAAAGCATTAGTTAAGAGAAATGCACCTAATTTTAATGAAATAATATCTTATAATTTAACATTTTAACAAATATATTTTGAAGTGTTATAAAAAATACACATTCATCTCTCATATTCAAAATACTTTTCTGAGAAATCTAAATTATTGTTTTAGTAGAATTTTAGAAGTTTGCTGCGTTTAATGTACAGATATATTGAGGACTGCAGTAATACAAAATAATCCACTCATTCTACTTTCACTGTAAATACTATTTTGAAGAAGTGAGGTAGGGGGAGAGATACTGAAGTAAACAAAATTAGATTAGAAACAAGCATACTACACCATTTGAATAGACAACATTCCATGTAATTTCAACAAGCACAATGCATGTTTTCTGAAAATGTCTATTTTTTTCAACATTTATACAAATGTAACAGTTTAACAGATCAAAAATATTTAGTTTCAAGATTTTTTTGTAAACGTCCCAGATGGCATTCAGAATATATCATATATTTGTGGATACTGTATTACACATGCATTGCATTATGCAAAATGTTTAACCTTGTATGCTCTAATTGTGACATTCGTAAAAAAAAAAAGTTAACAGAGAAATCCTGAGATTTTCATTTCCTATATTCTCACAATCTAAAGGAATTAAATTTTTTTTTAATTAAAAGACTACTTAACATTTTTGCACAATTTTGTTAAAAATGCCGACATGGAAATTATGGCAAAATAAAGTGAAAACCCAAGATGGCAAGGACAGATCACAATTAAATGTCAGTTCATCATCACATTATGGCTTCCACACTGTTTACATTTCAAATTTGGACAAATAAAGGCTGCTTTCTGGGAAATATAAAGTTGATACACTACACAAAAGTCACTGAAAATACATTCCCTTTTTGAACTGGTAATTGACTGGGTTCTGATGACTCAATGTTAGCCGTAAAACGAAGCTGGACGACTGAGAGTCTGGACTGGTAGAGTGGAACGCCTGTATTACACACCCTTATTTAACATGCACTTTTTTTTGGTGCCAATGAATTTTTTTACAGTTTCCTGCATTTTGCAACATTTTTTCCCAATCCCTTGAAAAGTGTAAAATGCTCCTCTCAATGTGTATCAGGTAACCCGAGAGAGTTGGTCACATAAGTGTGGCAAGGGGATTTATCAGTGGTTATACTTGTGACGTGCGCTTGGTGGCTTTGGGTCTGGCGAGTTGGACGGCATAAAGATATTGATGGTTTGCGGCAGGTTCCAACTAGGGTTCTGAACTGGCATACGTTGAGATGGGTGATTCATTGAAATTACCAATGGTTGAGTCATCGGTCAGGAAGTGAACTCTGGGAATCTAGTACAGTGAGGACAAGCCCAAGAATGACGTGTACCTGGGACATTTGCCAGTGGACCAAAGAATCCATGGACGGGAATCGGCTTGGCATCGGACTAGTGGAGCTTTACTTCTCAGGTTACAGTACTGGCAATAACCGTGCCCAATCTGGTTGGCAAGTGACCACGGGTGTACTTTCTGGCTTACGGATTTCGCAGCAATTCCTGTGTCGAGAGGGAAAAGGCATCTGCATATAGAGGAAATCTTTAATACTACGTTAAGCTGATGAAAACTGGGCACCAATATCAAGGAAGCATTGGTCACTAATGGGTACACTGAGGTGGAAGTGAGCATAACAACAAATAACTTTTTACAATAAAAATTCACGAGGTTGCATAACTGTTTGTGTGTGTCTATATATATATATAAAATTTGTTACTCCATGCTTTTCTGGCCCTGATTAACACTATCAGGAGTATACTGTAAATTATTTAAAACACCCAAACCCAAAGTTTTTAAACCCAATTATATCGCCTGAACATTTTGTACCACACTAAAATCATGTTTGTCTGCCACTGCTCCCACATAAAATTGGCAGTACTAGCTATTTTAGGAACCAACTGACATCATTATTAACTGGGGAAGATTCTCTGAAGAAGCAATGAAAAAGAACCTGCTGGTAAAATATCCCAACACTTGAAATAAGCACATTTTCAAGACATACTGTTCACTGCCTGCTTTGCAGTCGCTAGGTGTGGCTTTTTTGTGTGCAGAGAATTGAACACTAGGCATGGTAAGGCACAACACAATATTTATCAGGCCAAGGAGATGCACATTCATCTCTCTGTCATTGGAGGCAAGGTAAGCCATCTGCCTTCCCCTCATCATTCGCTTTGAGAAGGTCGCTTGTTTCCAACCAATGGCATGTTCAGTGCGACAGCAAAGAGAGCCATGCTAATTGCAAATGCATTACGTTAACTACCTTTCACCATCTTGCATCAAGGGTGTATGAACACGCTGGACCAGGTAATGGACATGTGATAGGTTACCATGTATATAATAAATTTGAAATTAATTTCCTGCGATAGACCAGCGAAAACATATATATTAGTTGCTAAAAAGCTGCTTGGCACACTGCCTTAGATTTTTTTGTCCATCTAGGGAATAATTTCTCTAGGAAGGCTTTAGAATATTAAAATAAATAAATATTTCAATAAAATATGCTTAAATTAAAGCTTAAAAAATGTAAGATCTTACGACTTAGCTCAATTCATGGGAACCACTAGACTATATTTAACAAATACAACACACAATTCTGCAGCTAGAACCATGCAAAAATGGTTTAGGTAAAATTTTAATTAAATCTTAGCNCATGCAAAAATGGTTTAGGTAAAATTTTAATTAAATCTTAGCATATGGGGGTGGGGTAGATCAGAATTGGTACAAAATCATATAAATCCTGCAAAGAAAAGCCTATTTTCCTGGAAACCTTTAGAGGCCGTAATTTTTACATTTGACTACATACAGCAACATATGAAGAAATGCTCAAAGCAAATCTCAACTGTTTTAGAGTTCACTGTTGTCCTAAATTCAGTTAAATTTTTCTTAATCATACACAATAGCCATTTTACTAACTCAGCAATACTGTGTGGCAATGAAAATATATACCAAACGGCATATTATACCTTGTATCGACATACACACCACAATTTGCCTACAAACTAAGGTAAAATTAACAACTGTCAAGATGGTTATATCTTCACCATGTTTCTTGAAAATAGTAACTCAACTATATCAAAACCATAATTCTTTACCTGATACACCTGTCCGTTCTCACCAGAAATGCTAAGAAATATGGTAATCTTCTGTGCCCATAAAAACGGTGCAAACACCAGAAATACAACATGTTAGTTTGCAAAACCATGGTTAAGTGCACTTACTTTGTAACATAGTACCTTTTAATTTATTCCAAAGTACAATATACATACCACACACTATTCATAGTCCAACACGCATGAATGACGGAGCACGGTAAATAAGAAATCCGTCAAATTAGAGCTGCACACGTAAAATCGTAAGACTTGCAAGGTTTTATGTAGAAAATACAGAAGAATCATAAAAGTTGCCAGGAAGCATGAACAAATGTGGTCGTTGAGAAAGTACTGTAGTAAGTTATGNAATACAGAAGAATCATAAAAGTTGCCAGGAAGCATGAACAAATGTGGTCGTTGAGAAAGTACTGTAGTAAGTTATGCAAAACCAAAAGATACATGAAACCAGTGTTTTTAGGAGTTGGTAACAACTTCTACAACACTACATTGACACTGCTGCAGTACAAAAGAGTAGAGAGCAGTGCATTTTCAAAAACATGTAAAGTAGAGGTTTGAGCCATAGCCATCATTAAAAATNAATACAGAAGAATCATAAAAGTTGCCAGGAAGCATGAACAAATGTGGTCGTTGAGAAAGTACTGTAGTAAGTTATACAAAACCAAAAGATACATGAAACCAGTGTTTTTAGGAGTTGGTAACAACTTCTACAAAACTACATAGACACTGCTGCTGTACAAAAGAGTAGAGAGCAGTGCATTTTCAAAAACATGTAAAGTAGAGGTTTGAGCCATAGCCATCATTAAAAATNGTACAAAAGAGTAGAGAGCAGTGCATTTTCAAAAACATGTAAAGTAGAGGTTTGAGCCATAGCCATCATTAAAAATGTGTTAAGAGTAGGTAGACACCTGGCTAGCAAGCAAAAAATTCCCATTAAAATGTCAAAACCAGTCACCTGGTCATCAAACCAAAGAATAACTTACTTTTTAACATCAAAGCAACAGATTTGACGCACTATCAAACGTCAGTGCAATGGAAAAGTACATAAACACTAAACGCATGTATAAATATATGCAGGTTTTTAAAAGCGAATACAGAATAACTAAGAAATAAGGCAGAAACTGATATTTAGGACTGCCTTTACTTGATTTTTATATATTAGCTTTCAAAAACCAGTCACATCAAATATTGCGTTCAGTGTTAATTTATGTACATCATCAAATTACAATGCTGGGAATTAAAATTCTTGAGCACACATTTCCATAGAACCATATCAAATTAACAGTATGCAAGATCACATAATCAAATACACAAAATAAATGCAAATTTAACATCATGATACAGTATCGTTAAGCAAAGCGGACGAGGTCAGCTAGAAATTGGACACCACCATAACTTGTTATAAAAAAAATTTGCATTACACGTTAGGAAGAATAAATTTATGCTTATAATTCAGTTGAATTCATTTTAATACATACCACAGCAGAAGTTCAAAAATGTTATATTATGAATCACTTAAGTACACTAAACATTTCAATGAAGTCACAAACCCACGATGAGTGAACCATTTCAGACCAATCATACCAACACGTAGTACAACTTCAGACACAATGTGTTGCAGCAAAACACTTTCAACAATAAAACATTGCTAACACACATGTATGAACATCTGTGGCTACAGGACTAACTACTATGTGATGAGACAGTAGGATTGTGGTGATCAGCTTACCTCGTCAATGTCTGGATCTTGACTCGTCTCAACCTTCTGCTCGTCACTCTCTAAATCAATCACCTCCGGCTCGTCATTCTCCTCCTGTGCTGTGTCCTCCATCTCCACCTGCCAACACATACTCTGTCAGTGCGGGAGGTGGGAGACAAACATGGGGGGAGTGATGGGGGGATATGAAGAGAGGAAATACAAAAATTAAGAACATGCCAAGAAAGGAGTGAAATGAGGGATTTAGGTAAGACTAACAATAGNGAAGAGAGGAAATACAAAAATTAAGAACATGCCAAGAAAGGAGTGAAATGAGGGATTTAGGTAAGACTAACAATAGCTTTGCTCTCAAGCACTAACACTATACAAGAAACGAAACACACCATAGCAAAACAGAGAACCTATTAATAAAACACAAATGCCCCGGTTTGACTAAGAAAAACCTAGATTAAGGCCACTCCAGAAACTACTACCTTTCATGGTTACAAGGAAAATGGCTGTTACTTCGAAGGGGTCGATATTTGAACGTGGACTGATTCAGACCCTACACCCATCTCGATCAGCAAAGCATTACAATTTTACTAGGGCTGTTTTCACACAACTTCTGCAGGAAAATTAAATGATATATTTGTCAAATATGGTCAAACAGTTCACGTGAATTGACAATTAAGATATACATGCTTGTAAAATCAAATTCTACTCGCTTTGAATGACTTCACGACTCCCCAAAAATGTTAAAATGTTTCTGAAGTATAATAAAAGTTCTAATGAAATATTTACTTATTTAAACCCTGCGACGACTTCCAAAAGAAAGTATTCCCTAAACAGACAAACGAGACTTCCATTTCCAGCAAAAAAAAAAAAATTGCCGAAAAACAGACACTTATTACAGATCTATTACCCGGCCTTTCGGAAATATACACACAACCATAAGTATGGTAAAAGGTAGTAGATGTATTAATGTCCAATTCACAGGAAACTTGTTTCCAGAATGCAGTAGCCTCTAACTCCAAAATAACTGCCCCAAAATGTTGCTTCTGTATACCTACCTATTCTGTAGTTCGTCAGTGAGGTGATGGGAGAGTAGAAGTAAGAAGAGGGGAATAAAGACAGTGAAATAAATATTCAACATACAATCTTGCGTCTATGCACAAGCAGTGCNAGAAGTAAGAAGAGGGGAATAAAGACAGTGAAATAAATATTCAACATACAATCTTGCGTCTATGCACAAGCAGTGCTGAACAGACATTCACCTCGGTAATAGACTCGGACTGCAGGAGCGAGCGAACATCTGCCCTCAGATAGTGCTTAGGAGTGTCTTCCCACTCCTTAACAATCTTCGCAATATCATCCTCTGTACGGCCGTGAATGTTCCGCTTTGTACATGCTGACACCTCCATGTCCATTTCACAGATGTACACCTGCAAGGAAATTTTTTTTTTAACTAGGGTGACCACAATAAGCAAACTGTTGTAGGACGAACTATCAACATCCAAACATATTTGAACTCCATAGTTGGGTGTAATATCAGTAATACAGCTTAATTGCNGTAGGACGAACTATCAACATCCAAACATATTTGAACTCCATAGTTGGGTGTAATATCAGTAATACAGCTTAATTGTACTGTAACAACAGTTGATGAGACAAGGATAGTTTATCGCTGCAGTTAATTCTTCTGTGCTGTCAGGCTGCTGCCATACACTCGAAAACCATTAAGTAGACCANGATAGTTTATCGCTGCAGTTAATTCTTCTGTGCTGTCAGGCTGCTGCCATACACTCGAAAACCATTAAGTAGACCACAAAATACTATTTATCGCATATAACAGACCATTGCACACATGACCATCATTCACTTTAAATAAAAGATTACTGAACATAGAATAAATAATATTAAACCAACAAAAAGCAATTTTTTCTCCCATTGGTTGTTTATAATTGCATAAGGTGAAATATGAAAATATCTCGCATAATAGTTTTCTGATTCTCTGAACACCCTTAAACCGGTACAGCAATGATTAGTCGCAAATGCCCATTCCTCAATCCGCTGAAATGCAACCATTGCAATATTTCCCCAAATACTCACAGTAATACCACCCCCCCCCCCC
>NQII01003978.1:121150-167676 GCA_002778355.1 Clitarchus hookeri
CCAGGAGGTCACATCCTTGCAATAGCCCACGTTATAACTCTTATGGTATGCACCAATTTTTCACGTCCAAAAGCAGGCTCACCAATCAGACATTTCCAATCCAGGGCAGCTAAAATCGTGCAAAAGAAAACCTCATCTACCAGCTAAGGTACGTTCACTGTAATGCAGAGTACATTGGCCTTAACACCAACACTGTTAGAAAAAGAAAACGAATGGCCACAGAGCAGACATCAAACAAGACGTAGATGTGGTAGATGTCAAATCTACAGGAGAAGTCGGTTGCAGCATCTCAAAATCAGAACTTTGACTCCTGTTATACAACCAAAGTAACGTGGACCCTGGAACCAACTAATAATACTGCAGGACAGCGAAACTGAGAACTGGCCCACCAATACATCACCAAATACAGACAGACACCTGCCTTAAACATGACATAACCCCACCACTACATTTCCAATTTTTGACCTCGCCCAACTTCGCCTCCTGGCTACTAGGCTCACTGTTTGCCAACACCAAAGCAACAGACTGCAGTGTGCCACCTGGTGAAGCTGTCCTACCCAGCAAAAACACAGCGACTTCACATCCGTGTAGAAAACTCTATTTGTCTATTATGTGGAAGTGTCTATCCACGGGTACCAACCTTAACTTGTGTATCCCATCTCCTTTTTAAAATGTAATTAGCAGCCTAGTGACCTATTCCAGTCATAGGCTTTAGTAATGGTGGGTATTATATATATGTATGTACTAATTCTTTGATGNAGCCTAGTGACCTATTCCAGTCATAGGCTTTAGTAATGGTGGGTATTATATATATGTATGTACTAATTCTTTGATGACAACCCCAGGAATTATAGACCCCCTAACCCCAAACAGAAAACCTCATCAACTTACAATGCAACCATGTGAAAAATTGTGTCTTCCTTTTTTGTGTGTGCCTGTTTAAACCTAGATTCTGAGTACTTGGGGTTCTGTCCTCCTATATTATATTACCATTTAAAATTACATTACCAGTGATTACTTGTTAAATACATGTAACAATTTATACTACAATCTAAAAACAATGTCCCAACAAATATTGCCCAATTGTAAGACTTTCTTAAAAAGCTTGATCATAAATTACTATGTGGATAACCCTTACAGTACGACACTGTTTCACATATCTGATGACACCAGCAAACATGTGATGTCCGAACACATTAATACAACATAATAACAAAGCAACAAAAAACTTGGTACTTTCAAAGGTCAAAGAACTGAACAGGTACAAGAAGTACTAGTAGCAACAATGGAGACGCAAGCAGAAGAACTACTTTCCATCAAAATCCCAGTTATGACTATACAGTTGAATTTAGACAAGCAATACCACAAGTACTTGCTGCACAAGGTTAGCTATTATCAGAGACCCGAGAAATTCGTGAAAAATCTTAAAACTATTTTAAATAGCGAGGAACGACTTATGATGCATTTTAAAGTTATTTGGTATTTTGGACTCGCGAATTTCTTAAAATTATCTTGTATCCACGAATTTTTACATGCATTCGAGAATTCCAACGAATTTACAGATATCAACAAACCATTAAATGTGTGTGGAAACTTGCAGTGGTACCACACTCTGCTACCAAGAGGGCGAAAGATGTACAAGCATGTCGGAACTCGTGGGTGACTTAGTCTGGTTTGGACAGTTGTGGGTTGCAGAGTTTTATCTGATCTGTTTTAAAATGCCACCAAAAATAAATATTGAGGGAAGGGTAAAGCAGTTTCCTCAAGAAGGCATGGTTTTTTGCAATAAAACAGTAGCGTGCCGACAGTGCCAAGAAACACGTGCGGAGTTACGGTCACGTTGAAGCTGTCAAGAAAGGAAAGCAGCAGAAAACTATGTTGGTGGCAATTGAAGGCGCTAAGACAGCAAAGGTAAGGATAGAAGTTACATTATCCTGATTAAAATAATTTACAAACACCATATTAGCACCTAAATAATTAGGATTAAGATATTGTTATTTATTAATAATTCTAAAAATTGGTTTTTTAAGAGCAACAATTGTAACTATTAATTTTTTTAAGTAGAATTTGCCTACTGTATATAATGTACCATTTTTAGAGTTTTAAGAACTAAAGATTAAAGATTTGATGCATCACAAGGTTGTAAATTCTGTCGCCCGTAATTTCCTTTGTTCCGTGTGGCCATGTAGTAAGGCTTCGCTTCCCCTCATCAAGACAAGGTCATCCCTCCCTCACTCTTCTTTGATAAATGGTTCTCCACCGCTTTGTCATTTTCTTCTTGTCACCTACTGCCTTTTATTTTGTTCAGGCTACCCCACCTCTCATCAATTTTCATTTTCTTTCACACCATTTGCAGAACTTATTCTGCCACGCTCAAGTTAGTAACGTCACATTGTTCTCTTCTCCTTTGTGGTCTAACATAAGTTTTCGCCTGCTATAATTGAATATTTTGTGCTTTATCCTTGTAATATATCCGCTGTCTTTGCCTAGTCCATCTCAAATATCACATTCCACCCTATGATTGTGTAAACAGCTTGTTTGTGAAATAAATTCCATCTTGACCCACTTTAGGCAATGAATTATATTTTAGCAGTCATCTACGATTTCCTGCAACGATCATTTTTAAGCTGGTGGTTTATGCAAACATCTAGTAACTGATCAGCAACACGTTGCCTGTCTTCCCAACACGTCTGCCTCTGCGATGTGGGAGTCTGGCTTGCTACCTCCCCTTACATGCTTCACGGGAGGGGAAGTGGTTACCTAGCAACCAGCGTGGCAACCTAGCGTCCTCTTACTCTCTCAGCCGCTCTCCTTCTTTCCTCCCCTTACAAGCATTAGAGAGGGGAAGTTGTTTTCTAAATACAGCAAAATCCCGATATTTCGCATCCCGATTATTCGTATATCCCGCTAATTCGTACAAATTTGCCGGTCCCTTGAGAAAATCCCTTTAATTCGTAAAAATAACAATGCTTTCCAGTCCCCTCGATAATTTGTATTTATTTTGGTGCTCGAGCTCAATTAAAACGTCTTATAATTCTTATTTACAACATAAAAATCTCGTTAACTTATAATGTTTTTAATTCTAGACTGTACACCAGCTCTAGATTTATGCAATTCAGGCAGGGTAAAAAAAGACCGGAAGGGTACTGAGGGTCGTAGGAGGGTTTGAAGGGCAGGTAATGACGCCGAGTAGACTGTGAGACTATGTGTCTGTGATTATCAGAACTAAGAAGCGCCTTGCTGTCCGGTCTACGGTTATGAGAGGGTAGGAAGGTGCAGAGCGAGTGAAAAGTTAGTCAGTTCGGTCTTAGCCATGCCTCCGAAAAGAGCTAATAAGTGTCTTTCAATTAAAGAAAAAAAAAAAAAAATCATTACCACTGTGGCCGATGGTGATAAACAAATTGACGTTTTCAAACGTGATAACGTTTCTCCTTCCACAATAACATCAATTCTGAAGAACAAGGACAAGATTGCCTCCCAGACATCGAACAGCAAAGTAAAGCGCTTTAAGACTGGTGAGTATCCACAACTAGAAGAGAATTTTGAAAAGTAGTTTGCGCAAGCACGGAATTCGAATGTCCCAGTTGGAGGAAACATTTTAAGAGTGGAAAGACGAATTGGGAGAAATAATCGATTCTTATGAGCCCAACAACATTTTTAATGCCGATGAGACGGGGCTATTTTATAAGTGTCTCCCCGACCTATTGATGTGTTTTAAGGAAGAAAAGTGTCATGGCGGAAAAATTAGTAAAGAACGTGTAACCATATTGTTGGCCGCCAACATGGATGGATCTGAGAAATTAAGACCGCTCATGATAGGTCAATCAGCCAAACCAAGATGTTTTAAAAACATAAAAACTTTTCCGATGACCTATCGTGCAAACAAAAAAGCGTGGATGATGGGCGAATTATTCAAGGAATGGATACGATCAGTGAATGCTAATATGGAGAAGAGGCTGCGAAAAATTCTGTTTTCATGGATAATTGTACGGCCCACAACACAATACCCCACCGCTCAGTCATGTTAATGTTGTGTTTTTGCCTGCCGACACTACTTATAAGCTGCAGCCTCTAGACCAGGGCATAATTAAAACGTTCAAAATCTTTTACCGCAAGGAAGTAGTGATGCATCTCCTTGACAGCATCAAGGATGGGGAGGATCATAAAATCACCTAATTTTCAGTCATGAACATTGCTGACAAGACGTGTAGAAGTGTTAGCGAAAGCACAATAAAAAACGGTTTTCGTGCTATGGATTCACAAAGGTGGAACTTTCATCAGCAGTTACTGAACAAGACTTAGAATACCCTGTGAATTGGAATCATCTTCCTCAAAATGAAGAAAATTCTATAACGTTTGAATATTTAGTCTATTTTGACGTTGGCCTAGCGGTAGCGGGGATTCTAACTGATGACGAAATTTTGGCTCCATCTCAGGACATTGATGGTGAAGGTGATGACGAAGATGATGTGCTGACAATTACACCTAAAGTGCTTCTTAGCGAAATCAGACGTTGGCGATGAAGTATTTTCTGCTTTGAACATGCTCCACAAAGCCATTGACAATACCCGTCTGCAAGGCTTGCACCAAAAGAAAATTACGGATTTTTTATAAACGTAATTTTTTTGTGTTTTTTATTGATGTAATTATTGATTTATATATACAGTACATATGTATACATAATATGTAGCCATGTGTTTATCATTACATATTAATGCAAATTTGCATTAATCTCTTTCTTATGTATTTTTTCTTTTTTTGCTCCCGATTATTGGTAATCCGGCTAATTTGAATATCTCGATAATTCATATTTAATATTCAGTCCCTTGACAATACGAATTATCGGGATTCTACTGTATAAGAAAAAGCACGTCCTCTCTCTCTCTGCCATGCGCGCTTGCCTTCACACACCAATCGCAGAGCAAATAAACTAACGTGTTACTGGCGAACTTAAATATTTTATCAAGATTATCCATCGCCCAAAATAGTTGCACCTATCATCACTTGTATTTCAAAGGTAATAGTTTCGCCTGAAAAGGTTACGCAATGCATTTTAAAAAGCAAAACATTCTGATCCAGGAAATTAGCAGCACCAGACTTCAAGTTCTATTTTCAAGAATTCAATCTCTGCGAAACTTACTTGATGAAGGCGAAACTTACTTGATGAAGGCGTACATGAGTACATGAAGACACACACTAATACAAATGTCTTGGAAGCACTTAAATCCATGGAAGATGATTACAAGGCCTATGTGGTGGGAGAACTAATAGCTTTTTAAATGCCAGTGTCAAATGTGGACTGAGCGAATCTTCTCACAATTTTCTTGTGTTCATACAAACAGGACAAATCTGAGTCTGACGAATCTTGAACTTCTCTCTTCCCATGCATATGAAGAAAAATTATGACATTTCTTGAAATCATAATTTTCTTGTAGGAAACTTATTTCAAAAGATATCTAGGAACTCTTTTTAAAAGTAATTTTTTTTGTTACGCCTGCAAGTGAGATGTCAACAAATTAGCATGCTCAATATTATATTTGAAACTACTTATTGCAGTGTTTTACTACAAAACAATTGTAACATCTAAAACCTGTAGAAATGTCTAGCTTTTATTAGATTTTTTTTAAAGTATAAAATATGTTTGTGTACTTAGTTTTGTTGCAATTCCGTTAATTTCAATACCCCATTTTTGTGTGTAAAATACATACCACTGGCACTAAACAAATCTGCAATTTTCTCAAGAATTTTAGGACATGCTACTCAAGAAATTCTCAGGTCTCTAGCTATTATACATTAGACCAAAAAAAATTTGAATAGCCAGATATATAAAACACAACTATTGATAGAAACAAAAACAAAACATCCTTACCTGAAAGCCCTTTTGCTTGGCATAACTCCACATTTCCTCAAACTGCTTGACCTGATTGTTTACACAATCAACAATAATGAAAGGAAAGTAGCCGTCGTTCACTGTCTTCTTAAACGCTTTCAACAAAGAGCTGTGGTAATGCTTTTCCATTCCAGCTTCGTATTCATACTCCATGACCTATAACAGGAAACTGTATACACCAAAAGGTCATCACCACCACTGAAAGCCCCACTATCACAAACACATTGCTGTTCTGACCTTGGTGGTGATTTTGCGGCCAGTTTCCGGGTCCTTATCTTCCTTCTCCACTTCCACCATGAAGTAATCATCCAGGCACAATATCCGAGGAGCAGAGCCACCCATCTCAACCTCTTTATCCTGAAATGGGCGAGACCCAGAACAACAGTCATCAGAATTCTCATACAAGAGATAAAGAGATAGGAATGTATACAACTTGAATTTGTTTCCAGAATCAGTGCACAGACCTTTAAAACGTTACACTTGACTAGCTTGTTAAGTAAGTACTTCGAAGAAGATTGATTTTTAACACTAAATCAAAGATAATATTTTCACATTCCACATGCCCGAGGTAAAATTTCTAAGTCATTAAATTAAGACTGCAACACGCACCTTGATGAGCTTGGCAACAAAGGTCTTCCCAGAGCCCGGGGGCCCTCGCAGAATGACAACCAGACGGGTGGGGCGCGAAGTCCTGCCAGGTGAGCAAAGCAGATCCTCCACAAGCACTGCCGGTGTAGGGGCCGTGAAGCTGGGTGGGGGTGGAGTCTCTGGTGGAGGTGGCAGTTCTTTCTGCTCAGCACGGCTGCATGCACAAAATGCACATGTGCACTACCGTAAACAAGATAAACTCTTAAGTGATTTACTTACATCTAACAACCCTCATGACACCTTGAAGCAGATGCCTTGGTATATTTGCAACGGCACCCCAAATTTGTGTCTCAAAGACTAAATTCAAGAGTTACAACCACCATCAGAAGTCCAAATGTATCATACTGGATAATTCGTAGTTCCATTATCGCAGGAGTATGACCACACAATGAGAAAGATTATAAAACTTGTAACCAAAAAAATTAATTAAATTTTTTCTTTCTAGTAATTGAATAATTACAATTGTGCACCACTTTGTACATATTTCACTACGCCAAACAATGACAGATTAAAGAAGATTTTCTATACCCTAGAACCCATAATGTAAGAAAATGACAGGTACAGTATCACACAGGTGCTGCAAGGTCCACACTAATGAAAAGTGATTTTTTTCTAAATATATAGTCCAGTGTACCCTACTGTAGGGTTCAATATTGTACTAAGTATTTTTAATACTCAAATTCTAATTTCTAGTTACTGTAAAATCCCATCACACCGTAAATAAATTAACTTTCACACTTAGTACAGATATTACTTTATACTGAAAACCTTATGCTTAAATCTTGACAATATGGGCTCCATGAAATTATGGCACAATAAGTTATTTTTATTTCAAAAAATAAAATTAATATGCAATCAAAAAAATATTCCTTAAAAATATAGGATAATATGGTACTTTCAAAAATATGAAAATGCACAAATTAGAGCTTGAAACACAATGAAACGCGTAATTTTGCAACAGCACAAACGCTTATACAAAGAGCCATGTACTTTTCATGATTGCAAATAAACAACGGTAAATGCAAAATCGTCACAANAGCAAAATAGTCACAAAATTTAATTTTTACGTGAAAAACGGCATATCAATCTTTATGAGCTAAAAAAGCCTCATTTTTCAATACAACTTTGGTTTACAGTATTGCAAAGCAAACACGCACTAACATTTTAACACTGGTGGCGAAATACCGTGTTTAGACATGTATACGCGGCACATAAAAAAAAAGGACAACAGAAAGTGCGGTGCAACTCATTTATCAGATATTGGCGTTAAATTTTTTTTTCATCCCCATAACACGTCTAGAAATTTGTCACCACACAGTACATTTAAATGTTTTAACTTAGTTTCTAAGGCGGTTCCTAACTGCAGATAGCTGGAAAAGTGCTTTGCATTTTGAGCATCGCACACAGCACACAGAAAATCATTGAACTCTCAAATGCCTCACAGAAGAGGGACCTGCAAACTTTGTTTATGAATTCAAGCTCAGGTTTACAGGGTATTTAAGAGACCCTTACGATACAGACCCGTCTTATACGAGAGAAGTTTGCGGTACCAGAAACAAAATGTTTAAGAATGCCACCTTAAATGTGTTTATCCCCAATAGCGATCAATGCAACGCACACTTATGTAATCAATCACTCAGACAACCAATTATGTTTTTACTCCACAAAGGAGTCTTACTTAAATACTTTTGAGTTTTCACAAAGTGTTTGTTTAATTTATAACATAACTAAAGCAAATTTAGTGATTTCCTGCATTGCAAAAAACTAGTGCCCCTATGAATAATTTTTTTTCTAACATCTCATCTGTGTCTGCGATTCACAGTCCCATTTTTTGGAAATATTATGGGGAATTTGGGTTTATGTATGCAGTTCTGAAATATAGGTTTAAATGCCAAACACATTATTTTAAAAAATTTGTTTTGTGAATGAATAACATTGTCTCTCCTACCAAACATTTAACAAACTGTTCCATCAGGAGCTGCATTTTAACAGGATTTGTGGCCCACTTTTAGGCTAATTTTGCTGCTAATATTCGCATCTAAATATCCAAGAAATTAATTTACGGGATGAGCCAAACTTTTAACTATTTAAGTTTCATTGATAAACAATGTGTTTTTCTTCCATTAATTAACAGTTAAATACAGTCTCGTTGGTCACAGACTGGATGACCTAACATTGAAATAGAAGCTCAAATTTTCAGAGCCTGAAAAACATTTCGAGCAGAGCTCTAACTGCAAAAAGAAATTAGGCCCAAGATAGAATTTTTGCGTACTCGCAGACCTCTACAGTTAATGCAAAATAGAATGATGTAGTAACATTATTATTGAGGAATACGTATTATTGTACAAGACTTGAAATCATTGTTAAAATAAAGAAAGCAACTTACCAACATCAGCAAATTTTTTTAAATTCTAAATCTTACAATAATTAACACCACAGTCTGTTTAAAAATGTACAATGTAAAAGCATGTTTCCAAATGTAAATTTTTTTAAATACAAATAACATACAGCAATTTTTAATACCTATGTTGACTACTGAAGATGAGAGAAAATTAAAAATAACAGGGAAAAAAATTTTAATAGTACGTAAACTTTTTCTTAGTACAATTTCGTGCTACGGTCCTGTAGTGGTCAGATTACTCGCCTCCTACCAAGTTGATCCAGGTATGATTCCCAACGGGGTCACTACCTGGATTCTCACACGCTGGAATCATGCCAGACAATGCTGCTGGTTGGCTGGTTTTTCTCAGGGATCTCCAGTTTCTCCCACCCCTAGCATTTGAGCGCTGCTCCATACTACTCATTTCACACTCAATGGCTCTGAAGACCGTGATGGTAAAAGCAGTCCAAATCTTTACACATTCAGTATAAATGAATGCCTAAATATTCTTCAAGTGCATTCACTGTGACATAATATATACACATTTAAGCCTGAAATTGAATGCCACAAAATTTCTCAAATTACATTTTTAAGCAGAGATAAAAAATTTATTTCATTCAACGTAACACAAATACATATTTTAAATCAAAAATTCAATAAATTTTCAAACATGCCCATGTATGGCCACTCCAAACAGACACTGTAATTTACTTACCAAAATTCAGCCTACCTTACAAAAAGCAAATATATTAAGGAAAACCTAAATACTACATCTCCTGTATAATACGATTACCCGGCACCAAATGGAAATGAAAACATCAGCCTCACCTATCGTTACGCCGGGAGCCTCCTTTTTCGGTACCACTGGTGTCTCGATGTCGACTCCTCCATCTAATAACAGCCAGGTGTCAATGATCCCTCTCACATGCCAACAACTACAGTGCCATTCCCAAGCATCAGATGCAAGAGGTTCGACGGCTGCACCAATTGTTAGTTGATCATGCAACTGTAACTTCATGTGTTTACATACTAGTAATGAGTACTGTTATGCATTCAAACAGTGGTACAATATACCCCCACCCCCTCTGATCTTGTGGCTGGCCATGATTTCTGAGAGTACTGTCACAAAATCACCCCTGCAAAAAAATTAAAACTAACAATTTTTTTTAATAATTTAAAAATTATGCTTAATGAGTGTTTTATGCATAAAGTTCACAAGCAATCATTACTGGCAAAAACCAACAATTTTTTTTAAATCAAATCTTGTTTTAATTTAATAGATAGACAAATTCTGAATAATATGATACCTGAGAAGCATATAGTTAAACTCACCCTGTCACAGAAAAATAGCCAATACCACCAGTACAAAGTATTACTAAACATTACAATTTAATTGTCTATGCCATAAAAACAAAATTTTTAGTGAAATATTAACTCAATTCAATAGTCAGACAACCTCCAGATTAATATATTTGTTATTGTGCAACATGATACTGAGCAAAAAGTCTATTTTCAATGCCTCCTTGCAGGAAAATCACCAATTTCAATAGAAGTTCTGAATACACTGATACCCTCGAAGAGCATAGGACACCTCTATGTCACCAAAGTACGGGAAAACACCAAGCAGAGCACTGCAATCCTTACCGTATTGAGACGTAACAGTACTCATTAGCAGATAATTAAAATTAACTCGATATCAGAGAACAACTAACAAGCAAAGCAACACAATTAAGAATTAGTAAAATAATAAGGAACATACAAAAAAAGTTAAATAACTCAAAAGTTTAAAATTATTAAAAAACAACACAGAAGAGCACTACAAAAACTTGCATACACACCTAGTACAGAGTATTTTCCATATGTAATAGAAACCAAAATGCTGTATTTATAATGCACCGAGTCCCCTTTAAACAACGGTGTGGTGGAATAAAATTTGCTACAGTGGAACCCTCTTATAAAGTTCTTCAGGGGTCCACAAGAAAGTGACGTTATAAGCAGGAAAACACCACTATAAGAGGGGAAAAACAAAAATTCAAGAATCTGGACGCCAAAAGATATAAAACTATGCACCGCAATAAACACAACTTTACATAATGAACAAAACCAATTTTTTTTAAATACATAATATTTTAAGAAATTTTATCTCCTGGTTGCAAAATCATAAAATTAGTATACAAGCAAAAGATTACTGTACATGCAAAACAAGCACAATTGTTCGTGGCAGTTTGTCTCCTGGTACCAAAGCGCACAAAATTGTCTACAACAAATAAATGAATTATTATAGGTTAAAAGATTATAGCACAAATTCTCTGGCACGTGTGTCAACAACACAAGGCACGAAGGTTAGTAAACACGTGGCCGCGTTACTTTCACCTTGAGCGTGATCATGTGACTATGCAAGAAACGTTGAAATCTAAATACGTTAGCATCACGTCATTAATAATTGGCATAATAAGATACAAGTCTTTTCGACACCCATTTGTAAGTGATAAATAAACAATTACGTTAAAACTTTGGAACTATTTCCTCTCTTTGTGCTGGCAACCTAACTGTATCCGCGCTCGCAGCTGTTCGCAATGTTATATGCATGACGCTAACAAGTAGGGTGTTTTTTTATAGGTTGATTTTCAAAAGTTTCTTCCAGTCGTGAACCGACTATAGTGACATGTATTTTATTGGAGATTTTCTTATTTGTATGTTATGGTGAATTTTGATACGATTTTTCATTTTGTTCAGTATAGTTTGAATGGAGTATGGCAAATTTATGAAAAGGTAGTGAAATTATCATTATGAAACATAATAAAGACAAGTATTAGTGTGTGTTACCAGTTACCAGCCTGTGGTATGACTATTTTTACTTTTTATGCCATTAGGAAACTAATTAATGAAATGATGGATTGGATAGTCCATTGAAAATGTGTGTCCAGTTGTTTTAATGCATAAGTTTTATTGTCAACAAAATAATGCTGCAGTAATTAGATGTTCCAATGTCAATGTGAGCAATTGAAATGTGGTGTTTACATGCATATAATATTTTTGTAAATACTATGTAATTATTTAGTTTCACTGCAAAATATTTACAGCAATTTTACACAATTAGTTCTTAGTTTTTTTTTTGGAAAATGATATTTAGTATTAAATGTAATGTTTCTAGGTATTCTGTAACATTCTCGTAACTGTACAAAGATAAAATCCACATGCTAGATGCTACAAACTAATACAAGCAAAATTGTCACTGACAGTTTTGGTGGATAAAATCAGATTCAGTGTTAATAAATAAAAAAAATTAGAAAATAATTGAATACATTATAACTATTTGAGATAAATATTTATTGCCTGATAACATATAATAAAATAAACCCAACAATGCAATAAAAACCCTGACATTTTATTTGACAAATTCATTATGGAAAATAAAACTGTTCCAACATAACGCTGTGGGATCATTATGATGACTAAAGTTGCTATTTTTATTGGTGAATTGTTTGTTGGAATTGTAACATTTCATTAGCAGAGAGTATATCAATATTTACTGCTGCTAATTCTCGCCAAACAAGCAAAAACCAAATATTAACAAATTGTAAAAATTAAATAAAAAATCAACTAAAAAATTTATTTTACATTTTTTTATTTCAAAGAAACATTTGAAGAATCTTAAAATGTAATAAATAACCTGCTTATTTTAGTGTTCAATTTGTCAAAAAAAAAAAAACCTAACACTGAAAGGGCTAAAGAGTAAGGTAAAAAGGACTTAAAATCCTGAATCTGCAAAAAATAAATACCTTATCTGGGCAGAGATTAGACAACTTTAAAGCAAAAATACATTGATCTGCATACGTATACAAAAAATAAAATAAGCAGGAAAAAAAACCAAATTTTAAATTAACTTGTAACATATTTAAAGCAGAAATATAGATAGCGATGTTCAACTACAGGTATAAAAATTTTTGTGTACCGATACACTACAAACCAAATACTCATAAGGTGAAAATGGCTTGGAGTTCATACACAACTGAGTAGATAGAACTACAGGAAATCTTGAATTCTGAACTTGATCTAACAAATACAGCACACCACCAGCTAACAACAAATATGCAAAAGTGAATGTAATTACCTGTCATCATCTCTGTCCTTGTCGCGATCACGATCACGATCCCGATCCCTATCTCGTTCTCTTTTTTGATCTCTCTCTCTCTCCCAGCGATTCTCTCTCTTGCTTCCTTGCTCTGAAACACAACTACTGATGACAAATGTGCTCCCTCTAAAACTTCTGCACTATGCCAAAAAAAACTGTAAATTCATTCAATATGTAATATTGTACAACATCCCACACACAAAAGTTTTTAAGACATAATACAGAAGAATCTCCATTTTATGAGTGTCCATGGTTCCAAAGAATAGTTTTAATAATGCTGTTGTAGCGAAATAAAAAAAAATTTATAATTTGACCACTAAAAAATAAAGAACTTATGTTCAAAATGGTCTTTTCCCCCTTAAGATTTGTGTATAATTATTACTGGCATAAAACAAACATGTTTTTTTTTTTTTTTTTTTTTAGTAATGATAATTTACATCTTTCCTGACCTAGGTGAAAATTCCCTGTCACATTAAAATCCCTTACTTTTCCCTGTGGGTAGACAACCTGTGACTACAACCTTTACTAAAAATAAGATTTTAAAACAATTTGTGCAGGTACTATTTTATAATGTATGAGCACTGAATACATCAACATTTTGAATTCCAGTGAGTCAAAGGTAGTGGCTTCGTATAATTTTGTAAAGAAGACCAATTACAACTTTAATGAGACGCAACCTTTGGACCAACCTCCAATTCTTACTGAAAATTATTGGGACATGAAAACTGGTATGTTGCAAGAAGTAAAAAAGTTCTACACTTGGTTGAATTATAAAGGAATTAACACAAGAAATTACTACTACAAAGTTTGAAAACTTACCTCTGTCTTCCCATCCACTCCTCCCTCGGTCGCGGTCTCGGTCACGCTCTCTGTCACGATCCCGATCCCGAGGCCTCTCTGGCAGTTCGTCTTTCCTCCACGATTCACCTGAAACCAAGCACGTAACTTAGAAATTAGGAAACGTGAATAGCTAGGTAAGTGAGTTTGCCATAGTTTAACCTACATATGTTTTACAAGGACAGACTACCGTATTTATACATGCAACACTAGCACATTTTTTTCAAAAAAATTAAATTAAAAAGTAGGAGTGTGGGTTTTACATGGATTTTTGAGAAATACAGTATCGGCACAGATATCCCGCTGAAGGCAATGTGGGTCACACAGTGGAAGTAATCGACAGTTGTAGGCGGCATTGGTGGGAAACGGAGGGTGGTGGTGGAGAGAAGGCTGGCGTTGGGAAACAGAGGGGTGTGGTGTAGAGAAGGATGGCCTTGGGAAACGGAGGGACGTGGGGAGGGAAGACTGGCGCTGGGAAACTAAGGGGCGTGGGGGAGAGAAGGCTGGCTTTAGCAAAATGAAGGGTGTGGTGAAGAGAAGGCTGACGTTAGGAAACGGAGGTGTGCGAGGGAGAGAAGGCTGGCATGGGAATATACATGAGTTAAATGCAGTTAAATGTTGAGGCAGTGTAATATGTAATATGTGTGCTACTACCGTCATTATAACTACCACACATTTTGGTCTTGGCCACATCATGGTTTGAAGTACCATTAAACACAGACGCACCGACAGTGTTTTGTGCCCTCAGTTTTATTAATAAATTCTTATAACACAAGATGTGGCGTATGCATACGCCAGTACTTATCATCTTGCCAGCGGCAAACACCCCAATACATCAGTATGCATAAACGACTCAAGTTCCGTCTGACCCACGAACCAGTGGCACAGTTTAGACAGCCTCATTTCCGGGGAAAAATACTACTGCTATATGGGGAAATACTACAGATTGCAATTTTCATTTCGGCCCCGAACAATTCGAATTATGAAGGTTTTACTGTACAGGAGTGACACAAAATTGTGTAAAACTAAATGTTTTTTTTTACAAATGATTTATAAAACGTACAAAATTTTCACCAATATTTACACTTACGTTAAAAAAAAGTCATTTACCACAAAATTGCCTCATACTTTAAATGCACATCAAAAAGTGCTGCAAAACATTGTGTTTGTTTTGCAGATTTGAGGGTAAAATCTGTTTCGAGGAAAAACTGCATTCACCTCATCCCTATTTATTAAGTTTCAATTTACATCATATTGGTTTTATTTGATAATTTTAAATTTTTAACAACCCTAAAACATTGTTCAAGATTAATTAATTTATTTCAAGACGTGTGGACTTTTAATTTTGGAATCATTATAACACCAAAATAATAGCAGCATGGCGTGCTAGATACTTCAATGTCATGGTGTTCCAACTACACCATACAAAATGCTAAATACAAATTACGAAAAAAGAAACTCCAAATGAATTACAACACGGCATGAGGAAGGGCACGTAGTCTTTCTTTCTTAGTACATCACCGTACGACACTTTGAGGATTGACATATTTTCTCATGACATCTTGATTCCCATCTAATCCTGCATAATTAATTACTTTTAATTTGAACTCAAAAGCGTAACTGCATTTTTTTTCCATCCACTATATACTTTCCTTGTATACTATTATTACACGCTCGTGCAAGAAAATCTATTAGTAGAGCAGAAACAGTGTAGAGCAAGTGTTGCTCGTTGGTCGCGTTCTCGTTTCTTTTATGCCCGACAACAGGCAAACAAAGTACTCCCTAATGTTCCTATCTACTCCTCGCATACCTGGGCACATCTTCCCACTCCCTTTCTCCACCTGTGGAAACGTCACTCACCACACCATCACCATCTGATTGGTCAGACTTGTTGCTATGCGGGCAATGGCCAGGCGAGATAACTACGCTAGGCGCAGAGACTGCATATTGGAGCAGCCGAACTTCACGCTCATTTCAAATCACAACTGCCGCAGTTTTTAACAGATTTTTGTTCAGTATTTTGTTTTTCATCTCGTGGCATGTAAATTACAAGAAGCCACACTACAACCCACATATTTTATCGCGGTAGACTCACTAACGTATTTTTATTAATCAGCTTTTTCCCAGGGCATTTATATATTTTTCAACTATTTTTAAGATTTTATGATGGTTCCTGAGAATGGCCTTGCAAAATCGCTACCGCAGTAAGCCCAACACACGTAAAGTCTGGTCTCTACTGTACGTTGAAACCGATATTCAAGTGTGTGGAGAACTCACGGTCAGTAAACTCTACCTAGCGCTTCCCATTAATAAAGACAGCAGCTTGAAAGACGAGGCCCAGGACAAGGCTACTCAAGTACCCAGGGTACCACCCACCCAGCAAATGCTAGTGTGGATGAACTTGCCCCATTCCACAAAATAGAAAAATTTGTTGGAAAAAAAAAACAACAATATATTGGGTTTCCCACAAATAGTGTGCAATTTTTTTAGACAGTTCATGTAAAAAAAATATTTTTTTCATGTTTAACTGTCTGTAAATTCAGCATGTAAATTTTTGGTCTTAAAATTTTTACGGCAATGCGATGTTTTGACCAAACACGTCCACATAGGGGTAAGTTAATAAAAGCATTTTTTTCCTGCTTCCAAACACAAGTGTTTTTTTTTTAACGCTGTTCAATGATTTGATGTATCGCTATCCTCAATAAATGTGTGAATAATAATTCTGAAGAGCAATGGACATATGTTGAAAAACAAATTTTTNATGTATCGCTATCCTCAATAAATGTGTGAATAATAATTCTGAAGAGCAATGGACATATGTTGAAAAACAAATTTTTGGTGGGTAAAATTTAATTGCAAAAACCACACTGAGATGAGATCTCTCTTTCAGTTCTTATTACCTTATGATGAACAAGTTCGCACCTCTGTCTCTCTCGGTAGGCAGCCATATATATTTATATTATACAGTGTTTGCATGCGAGGTGTTCACACACTACAGCTTGAAATTAGGTCCTGTTATGCATCACGTGTAATAAAGTCTAGTATAATATAAGTTTCATGCAGCATATGTAATATTAGGATAGATATTAGTGAACGCATATTCATAAAATTATCCCACTCAACACCTCCCCTTACTCAACAATACTGAATAATGTTAGAAGCTACTTTTCTTTAATTTTCACATTCTGATACAGTAAAACCTCATTGTTGTGTTCCCGTTTATGTCGTTTTAACGTATCAGTCGATTTTTTTGGATGGTCCCAACAAATATTCTATATAAACAGCGTTAAAAAAAACTCGCATGCTACGCCCTTAAATCATTAATGTACCAGCATCCATCGATCAGATATTCAGTCCGAAAACCAAAATATATTCGGAACTATTGTTTGTCTGTGAAAAAAACTATCTTAAAACTGGTACTACAAAAATTCAGTAGCGCCAAGAGCCATAACCTCAAATGCTAGTGTACACAACTAGTTGTGAAACGTTGCAATTATTAACAACCACGCAATTTATTTTTGATAATTCAATCACTATTTGTTTTTAAATTGCTCATGTCGAAAAACAGGTAAAACATAATAATTGCAGGCATTTCTTTGTTTCAAGTCAGCAAACGAATATTCACGCAAATANAAACAGGTAAAACATAATAATTGCAGGCATTTCTTTGTTTCAAGTCAGCAAACGAATATTCACGCAAATAAAACATGTATGTATAATGGCTGTGGTACGGACCAGAACCAGACATTCATAATGGACGTAACGGATTTGAACTTTACTCTCGTTCCACAATGGAAAAGTAATAATTTTTAGGTCAGTACGGTAAATAACCATGTAAATTACAAGCATTAAAGGGGTACAGTAAGTTTTCACCGATTCATTCTGTTAAGATAAAATTATGCTGGTACCTCTTTTAAAGAGTAATGCAGTGATATCAACTGTCACACAAGATGGCGAATGTTGTTTAATTTGACGAAATTTAAAAACATTTTGCGGGCAACGGAATTTTTACATGTCAAACTCAACAATTTTTAGCACGTTTCTGTTTTAAATCATTGTTTTTAATAAAGTTAGATTGATTTTTGCTACTTTTTTTACATTTGGCAGAAATTTAGTTAATTTTATGTAAACATTCGGCAGATTTTCAAAATTAAGTGCATTTCAATATTTTATAATACAATACTTATATTGAATGATTGAGATATGTTTTTAACTATGGTATTTAAGATATGCCTACAGTTCATTTCAGGCAATCAACTCAATATACCCAAGGACAAAATTTTTTTTTTTGAGATTAGGTTTTACTTTTTGAGGAGAGGTCCAAATGTTGAGTTTTTTTTCAGTAGGTCCCATGAAAAACGAATAATAGAGGTTTCACTGTATAATGAGATCTCGTAATTATGAGCATTTTTAAATGCCATAATCACCCCCTCGCAATTATTAGGTTGCACTGTATTTTTGAAAGAAAAAAATAATAAATATATATATATATATATAATAATAATAATAATAATTGGGGGAATGTTAAACTGAGTTTCTACTGTGATATACATAATAAATAAAATACGTAACAAAAGAATACTTGCTCAAAAGAGACAACCTTACCTCTCAAAGGATCAACATCAGGTTTACGGCTGGGAGTGCCATGTCCATAATCGAAAGTTTCAACAGGAGCCAAAACCTCTGGAGCCATTGTACCTGCAAAACCAAATACCAAATATCCATATCAAAGAGAACAATGAATACAGTAAAAACCACTTTAAGAAGTTGCCCATTGAAAATTTTTCCTGCTTAGCAGGAATGCCTACTGGCTGGCAGAAGTGAAATTTTAATAGGAAAANAAGTTGCCCATTGAAAATTTTTCCTGCTTAGCAGGAATGCCTACTGGCTGGCAGAAGTGAAATTTTAATAGGAAAATGCATGTTAAGAAAATTTTGCTTCAGTGCATTAATTTTAAAGATTGACGTTTCAAACAAAATTTATTTATTCACAAATTTTTTTTAGGAGAAAATCCCTATGAGCGTATATTTTCAATACAGATAGGCAGTATGAACTTTTTTTTTAATCTGAAANTTGCATGTTAAGAAAATTTTGCTTCAGTGCATTAATTTTAAAGATTGACGTTTCAAACAAAATTTATTTATTCACAAATTTTTTTAGGAGAAAATCCCTATGAGCGTATATTTTCAATACAGATAGGCAGTATGAACTTTTTTTTTAATCTGAAATTTTAAAAATATCTTGCAAAGATGCTATACATGTTAAAGAGTTTTGTACTAGATCTCTTACTAATATACCAGATGTGTAGGGGAAAATGTCAATCAATAAAAATATGCCCTATTCACAAAGGTGTCTGAGATACAGGTGGGAATAGAAATACATTGACACAGTGTGTCAAAGGCCCTCGACCACACTGTTTGATGGGGTATTCCACGTTCAGGAACCAGTCACCGGTATTCACGTACAACCACCCTCGCATTTCCACTACAATGGCCATAGGGGTGGCATCACAGCACAGAAAACCACTCCACTAGACAAGTGCTATAACCAAACTGTAAAAATTCAGACCGGTACGGCCCAACACGCATTCCTTTGCGCAAGAGGTGTGCACATCTGCGCTAGTATGTGCAGCATTAAGGTGGCAAACATGGCAGCTTTTATCTTTACCACCCCAAGACACTACTTTACCACACTGGTTGCATATTGCTTTACTTAAATCTGTTAAGTCTTTAGAAAAGTATTTCCACACACTAGACATTTTAACGCAGTATGTAACAATTCATGGGCACCAAAAAATGCATTTCAGGCGTAAAAAAAACACGATAAACAAAAAAACAAACAGGATTATGTTCAGATAGTCAGATGCTCAGTATTTTTGCAGAGTCATGTCTGCTAGCATCAAGTATTTAATGACTACCGATGCAGATTTAATAAGTTTTACCAATAGTCCATACTGACGGTAATTGCATATGCCGGCTTTCAACTTTTATCAATTCTGTGTCTTTTCACTTGCTCGCTTGTAGTAATTTATTGTTCCTCTGATTTATTTACGTTTATATGCGCATCTTATTGCAGCTCGCCGTCTGGAAGATAAATACTTTACAACAGTTACAGGCTGCAATATTTATTTCCAGCAGCAAAAGTTATTTTTAAAATATTTTTAAACAGCTCACAATATGTTCGTTTAAGTATAAAGCGTACATTTCAGTTTGGCGTAGTTTAGTTTTTTTATGCCAGATAATAATAATAATAATAACAGACAACAAAAAAAAAAATTCCAAACACATACACACAAGATTAGAGAACACATTGGTGGTTACAGAATTTTTCTCAGTGCAGCCGCAAGATGTCAATGTAAATATTCAAAATAGTATTGATTGTAGTTCGCAATATCGCCACCCAGAGCACAGCAAAATGATAATTTTCACTTGCATACATGATATATACGTCTGAACTCCAGCCATTTATGTGTAAACAGATGTAAGCGAATAATGAGTAGCTTGATAGAAAATCTGTGATGTTCGCCTTTATCCAGATCTTTTTGTTGGTTTAAAATTCCATAAAAAAAACAGCAGGGCTGATTAATATTATAAAACGTAACACACCATATTATTTTTGTAGCTAAAGAAAGCAATAACCTGATTTCATTGTCTATTACCGATACTAATGTATCGGCCCGATACCATACCCGATACAGATACATTTAAAAAAGGTTAAGTATCGGCCGATACCGATACTTGGTATCGGAACAACTCTAATAATAAGTAGATAATAAATTGTTATACAGTGGAAACACTATCCATCAAAACCAGATCGATCAAAAGTCCGGCTGTGCCCACAGAAAATTTTCTGTGGTCCCCACAAAATTCCCATGTAAATAATGCTAAAAAAAAAGTCAGTTTTTGCTAAACTTAAATTTAATTTTTACCGCATCGATCAAACAAAAATTTGTGTAGCACCACCGAAAATTAATTGCTCCAATAATTTAACAACAAAATATTAACAAAAAAGTACAAGTATCAGTTGTACTCGATATAGCATACAAAGTGAGTATACAGTAAATTATGTACACATGCACAAGTAATAATCATAGATAACACAAATAAAATAAAGTTTCAACAAAGATTGTTTTCGCTGACATCTCACTGCACTGTGTTTAGTCCTAATTATTTAATTTACCACTTCCAAAATAACCGGTTGTTAATTCCGTCACAATGTCCCACTTAACTCCTTTGTAAAAAAATGTAAATAGACACCTCACACTACACATATTATATTTAGAGCATGGGAAAAAAAACCTACAAATCACACACACAGTGAAACTCCTTACACCTTTCAAGGAGACAAAGGAAAATAAGTGTAAATTGGAGAAAAGCGTTAACTGAGGGGAAGTNCTGAAGGGAAGTTCCAAATTGTCACCGGTTATTAAAAAATTGAAGTACTATTACAAATACCATATCCAATTAAACAACAAAAAAAAAAAAACAAAAAAAAAAGCAGATTTTGACTTAAAATAATGAATCTTCTTCCAAGTTAAGAGACGATGTTAATTAAATTAAAGAGGGCAATCTTCAACCCACACACAAAAATTGTGTCAGATGAAGTCACAATAAATAAAAAAACTTCAAGAAGATATTTTTATTTTTTCTTTGAACTTTGAATCCTTCACATTTTTTTTCCCGCATTTGGCCCGCATTGTGCAGCATTTCCTACAATGGTTTCACGGTTCTTGATAATTGTAATAAATGTGCCAACAAGAATACACAATTATTTTGCATGTTAACACGCGTACCTCTAGGCTTGTCGAACTTGGATATTACCTTTAGTATATCTGCAACCAAAATTACTTTTCTCACGTTTACGTCCTCCATTACTTTCCACAAATAAAAAGTACATAAAATAAAACGTAAGATGTTATGTTTCAATTAAAACAACATACTGCAGACAAATTTATTTACCAGACATCGGCTAAATACACATTAACATTTATTGTTGGAAATCCCCATAGAATAAGACGCATGTTAAGAAGACAGTTTTGATGTGGATACAGCAGACGCAGTGTTACCACTTATATTTTGAAGGGATATAGTCACAGACTTGCTTTGAGAAGCATTCCAAGCGCACAATGTAAAATAAAGTGTTCAAGCATGCACTAACTTACCAGATGCTACACCATCAAACATCTCGTACGCAATTCGAAAAATTATTTCAGAACAAAGGTTCACGAACTTGTGGTTGTTATCTGTGACGGAGAAACAAGATGTAAATAAACCGTTTGTACGGGTTTTGCAAGGCGTTAATAGCAGGAATATAACAAATATTGTGATGCAATTTAAGGGAAAGTGTTACATTATGCCTTATGGCATATAAACAGGACCTGAAGAATGGTGCAAATTGCGGGAAAACATAAATAACAAAAAAGTATACAAGAGGTTCCACTGTATAGGAGTTTTGCCGGGATCACCGAAAATTAACTGTGGATACGGTTTATCAGTACATGCGTTTTCGGTACGGAAGTCCACTGTAGTATTGAGTATCGCATGAGAGTGGAAGTTAAGTATCAAAATTTAACGTTGTACTCGTGTTATTTACTACTCACGTTTTTGTCACGAAGCAAAATATTGAAACATTCCTGTAATATTAGCACACTATTTTTAAAATACTGAAAATTGGAAACCAGTCTAACTATTGTTTGTAACAGTCCAAGGGTAGGCAACATCAGCCAAACGAACTAGCTAACTAACAAACGAGCCATTATAAATGGCCGTTATAACACAACGTGAACCGCCAAAAAAGGGGCGGCGGGGGTATGGACATGCAGGAGGAAAATAGTTAGAGGAGTATAACTTATCTTAGGAGTACAGACTACATGTAACGTTCCCTTCGGTTAATACACATCCCTACAACTTAGAAGTTACTACTCCCTCCATCCTTTCCTTTCTTCGGAACGGACGGAGGCATTCTTACCAACTGCTGTTATATTTATCGCTTCCTGCTCTATCGTTATCACTTCCTGCGATATCTACATCCGTCTACCGCCAATAAATTGCTTTTAATCACTTACACACGGAGTCATGGCCTTACTCTGCTCACAGCATCTGTCCTGTGACCACGTCTTAGCTTACTGCCAGTTCAGTAAGTGTTGGAAAGAAAACGGCCAGTGTACATCTACCTACTATCTCGGAAACGAAGACTCGTACTTGGACCAGCCATCTCCAAGTACAACTTCATCACCATTACGTACAGTATCTGCAATACATCAACAGCTTAAGCAAGGTAAGAACGTACGCAATTTACAAATTATTTCTCCTTGCTTTTCATAAGTTGAGTTCTGCACATTCTTGTCCCTATTTTTGCAGTTACCATACACGACACGCTCCATTTACATGTCTCAGATAGCCTGGGAATGGACAAAATCAAAGAGATACTACCATTTATAACCTCAAGGGACGGGAGACGGTTCCAGGTAACGCCTCGGCGTTACATAATACGCCTTCAAGAACATGTACACCTGCACGATCCACCATTCCACGAAGCATGTCTGGAAATACTAGAAAGTCACGTCCACTCGGACCTCGACCTCTGAACTACACAATAAGCCACGTTCAGATCCTCCGGCCCGAGTGGGCTATGAACGAGATATATCTCTCGATAACGAACATCAGCAACAGAAATCTCAGAAACACGATCATTCTCGATCTACTCGACGCACTTGTCCCGTACGCACTGACAAACCTGATCATTTAGCACCTGCATGTAAACGCAGGTTATTATTTGTTGAAAGCGACGTCGGCACGAGTGATTGCAGAGCTGTGCCTTCTACCCTACCGAGGAACCTGATACTCTAACAGAACCGTCCAGCTCCATGGACACTTCAATGCACAGTTCTTCTGGAACATGTAGCACGCCCACTTCTAATTGCTACACCTTCGTCCTCAGGGGGCGACGACGACGACTGGCAACACTTCAGGGACATCCACTCAGCCACAAACAAATTCGGCTCCTTCCTCACTTTCTTCCACTCAGACCACTTCCACTTCGTCTTCCGAAGCACCCCAAACAACACTACCAGGACCATCTCACGCATCCTTAAGGGGCTTAACTCTCAGATTAAAAATTTACAGAGGTCTATTGCACTCTACAACGACTACGCTGCCTCCACCGATTCATCGCTTATTGCTTACGTAAAGGTCTCTCAAACTTCCTTTGTTTTGGCCCTAAATGGGATGTCGGCTCAAAATTAATTAAAGCCATTCACGACAACCCGACAACCCTTGACGCGGAAACATGTTCTGCTTACATTGAGGACCGTAAAACCAACGAGTCTAACGTAGGTTTCCAACAACACAGGGAAAACATTCTCTCTGTCCTTCTCGCTAGCTGCGAAAAATAAGACACATTGTCTATAGAGGACTTCATGAAGAAAGTTCCCTTTTCAGAAAAATTGGAATACTTACGTCTATGCAGAACTAGTTTTCAAACTTATTTGCGAAACATCATTCGTTTCCGTAACTGTCTGTCATTACAAAAAGTGTCTAACATACACTATATTGATTTCATTGAGTTTGAGGACTACTCGACTGATGACCTTTCGTACTTACCGTGGTTCGAAGAGTTTTTTTCCCTTAACCAAATCAATCCAGCTAACTTCAATTCTGATTTCATTAAGGTGCAATCTATGATGCTACAGAAAGTTAACGGTTTTGTTATAATCGGCCCCACAAACACAGGCAAGTCCATGTTTACACGAGTGTTGACTTTACCTATGAGACGTACATTAATTAGCCGCGAACGAGACAGGTCTGGCTTTCATATGGACCAGCTTCCCTCTTCCACTAGCGTTCTATTTGAAGAACCGCTCATAGACCAAACAAACGTTGGTACCTGGAAGTTACTATTAGAAGGAAGCCCCATTACAACTGACATTAAGCATTCCGACAAGGAAATAATTACACGCTTGCCTATATTCATGACTAGCAATAACGAACTTCATTCATGGCTGGAACAGTCAGAAAAGCAGCCTTTAGACATACGTACATTCAGGTATTATTTCAATACCCCTTTTATGCACATAAACCTAATCTCTGATGTACAAACCATCCGTCAACCACCTCAGGAACACACAACTCATATGTTCCATAGGCATATGCCGTTACATTTCCGTAGCATCATGGATCACATCGAGGACATTCCTCTTAAAAATATATCTACTTCTTTCAAACAATACAACAGGGAGAAATTTGAACCTTACTTTAATTACTCTGATAACTTAACTACCAGGTTCGCCTTAATTGATCAACCTTCATTCGAAGTTTCCATCTGATTTCAGAACGTCCCCAACTAAGAAAAGGAAACAGCATGTGCCATCTAATGGCAGCGATTGAGACGGGCCATTACAATATTCGAACCAAACGTCCACTGAAGGTACCCCTTCCGGGGTGGGACAAACCGATGAGGGTCCTCAAGACGGCTATGGTCGTTCCATGTACCAGACCGTTCCTTCCAACCATTTCACAACATCCCAATTTACTATTCACGGTTCTTTCCCTCTCAGCTATTGGTTCGACGCTGATTTTTCATCCGATCAAAAACCCATACTTCTACCATATCGTAACCTATCCTTCTGGACGGGTAAGGCGAATCTTGTCCCGAATTCCAATTTCCTTGTAGATTATCCAGCTAACTTCTTTGCTATTATGAAACACTGCACCTCTATACGTATGTTTTAACTTCAAACTTCAGATCCATAACCAAGCTACCATTCGTCAACGTCTACTTACCCATGGTCAAACAAGTACTACCACGTGGGACTTTGAAACTTCACAGAACCTCATCTTGGCCCATGGTGACCCGTCACAACTTAGAAGTCATCTATAAAGAAGAGAACTACAAACCACCCTTCTTAAGAGTCAACCAAGACATCATGGCACCATACGACAAACGAGACCTCATCACGTACTAGGAACTCGCAGTAGGTAACACCAAACATTACCATGTCCCTACGCCTTCAAATCAACGCAAAGGTTATAATTGTTACTTTTCTAGAGAAGATGCATGGACCCATTGCATTCCTGGTTGTACAGGTACCACATTCCTCGGACACGACTGTCAAATGGTAACTGCTGAATTTGCATACATGCAACAGTACCAGGCTCACTGCTTTTTAAATAGGCCTTTCTTGGCTTTGTGTGCCCTGAAATTCCTGCAGAAACAGGTACAAGGAAGTTCAAATACAGGCTTCGTATTCCGACTGTATTCGATATCTTCATGCACGGAGATACCTACTCAAACTCTAACCAAGGTGACATAAGGAACACACTTCCTCTACCATCTATGCAAGTGGCAAGTGCTGTCGCCAAGCAAATCAAGGACTATCCTGGTTACATGTAAGTTTACCTTACCTTTGTGGACCTAACTCCTCGCCACACCCTACGGGGTAAAAGGAGGGCTACCGCAGGGCCTAAGGGGAAGTTCCTTAGTGCGCTCAAGGTAGAAATGCCTATTCCTCCTCTTCCAATCCCAAACATACTCCTCCCTCCTTTCCTATAAACCCCGATATAAAACTCTCTTCCAACCACCACACATACTTACTCCTACGCGACAGCTACGTGTAGTCTGCCCTCCCATAATGTGCCCTGATGAATATCATGCCTTGTCGTGAGTGATGATTGTTTCTCTCCCCCTTTTTTGGCGGTTCACGTTATGTTATAACTGCCATTCACAATGGCTGAACCGCCAAATGAACGAAAGAGAGAGAGAGAGAGAGAGAGAGAAAGAGAGAGAAAGAGAGAGAAAGAGAGAGAGAGAGAGAGAGAGAGAGAGCGAGAGAGAGAGAGAGAGAGGATGTCATACTAGTTGATAGGCAACCACTGCCCCTCTCTCGAACATTGTAAGGGATAGAAGCGAAGCCACATCTTGCACAGAGTACTAGAAAGAGAGCACAATAGCATTGATTGAAGCGCTCGTTACTCAGTTCCCATANGTAGCATTGATTGAAGCGCTCGTCACTCAGTTCCCACAGGTCTGATGTATAATAAAATGAGCAACTTCCTTGGCCAAGTTGTTTTGTGTTCATTGCTNATAGCATTGATTGAAGCGCTCGTTACTCAGTTCCCATAGGTCTGATGTATAATAAAATGAGCAACTTCCTTGGCCAAGTTGTTTTGTGTTCATTGTTAGTATTATTTTAAAACCGAAAGGCAGTGTAAAATTTGAAGTTAGTCATATTGCATGACCATGGAGAAGCAAAGTCGTCGGTTTTGGTAATTTTGAGATCGATTGTCTTAAAACATTTAAATATTACAAGTCTAAGTAAAATATGCACCTGTGTTATTTTGTGTTCATGTANCTAGTATTATTTTAAAACCGAAAGGCAGTGTAAAATTTGAAGTTAGTCATATTGCATGACCATGGAGAAGCAAAGTCGTCGGTTTTGGTAATTTCGAGATCGATTGTCTTAAAACATTTAAATATTACAAGTCTAAGTAAAATATGCACCTGTGTTATTTTGTGTTCATGTAGTTATGGTTAGTCTTATTAAAACATTTAAATATTGCAAGGTAATAAAAATTTGTCGCTAAGTCGAGTCATGTGATGTTCATATACTTTTAAGAAAATATGCAGCTAAGTCAAGTTGTTCTGGAAAACCCAAAGACAAAGTAAAATTTGTATCCAAGTAAAGAAATTTTCTCTTCATGTGATGGTTTGCCTGAAAAAACAAATCGAGAAAATGATTTGATATCAATACTACTATAGAGTATCAAGGAATGTATTTTTAATAGGTTTCCAATGCAACTTATTCCACATTGGGAAGGTTATTTTATTATTTTCATAAATTTTTGGGATATCTGAAGGTTCCTGAAAACCTTTACTGTAGAATGCTGTTTTAGTTACTTACGTGTTCATTATATCGGGGTTAGACTGTACTTCATACTGGCTGTCACTACGCAAAAATTAATAAAATAAATAAAGTTTGAACATTTTAACAAAGCTTAAGAAACTATAATTTATGCTCTGAAGTGCAAACAATTTCATTAAACCTGAAAAAATGCAACTTGGTAAAATTTTTTTTGAATCCCAGGCGGTGGTTGCAGATCATTCTTAATAAAGCACAGTAATTATTAGTGTCTGGAAATTTACCTTTGATGGCTGGCGTGATTGGCTTGTGGCCATAATCGACAATGGTGGTTGGCTCTAGGGGCTCAGGCTCCCAAGCAGGGCCCCTGCCCCGGTTCCAGCCTGGCCCATCATCACGCGGATGCCTCTGAGCACGCTCAGAGAACGGGAATCTGTCATCATCGTAGTCTGGCTGGAACCTTGAACGGTCCCATCCTCTTCCTGGGAGATCCTCACCAAAACTGCTCACACAATTAAAAATTCCAATGTCATATGATACAATATCATTATCTGCTTAATCACAAGGTTCAGTGGCAAACAATAACACAATTAACATAATCAATAATCATAATGAACATTAAAGTCAATTGCTATAAAATCAATTTAATTTTACGGTAACACTTTCATAGATGACATAGACACCTAAATTTGCTTATTACAAAACCAGAAAATAAGGAATGGGCTAGTTTCATAAAGACAAGGGAAACAGTGTCAATTTTTTTTTTTTATTGAGTTTATAATAATCTATTCTAATTACTCATACAACACTAATTCAGCAAGAATATCATACAAAATTGTATATACGTTGCCTGCTTCACTCTTATCAATACACTGTAAACTGCGCAGCTCTGTATGTGTATTTCTTACGATACTACTTACTACTAAAAGTGTAAAATTGCTTACAGAGACGATTATTCTTCAATATAATCAAGTTTACATTGCTAGACTCTGCAGGCATGGGATATAATTTTCACCCATAGCCTGAGACTGCTTTACTTATTCCTATTTTAGAACCATCACAATTATAAATGCACTTCTGAAGTGATTTATATAGAAATATTACACAAATTCTTTAAACAATACCATCAGATGGACTGAACATATTATTTGATCCCATTTTTTATTTAGCAGCATTTCAAGACCACATGCATAGAATTTTTTTTCTTAGTCCCCTGAGAAACGATGGATAGAGACTGTACCAAAATTGTGAACTATTTATAAGCACAAATCTACAAAAAAACCAGTAACTTCATTATGGCAAGTAAAACCTAGCCTAGGAAAGTATTGTTTAGGTATATTTGTTTTGCATGTACAGTATTTATCATCACTTTGAATGGCTATAATCAAAATCAGTCACTAAAATCAAGAACAAATTACAAAAACAAAGCAAAGGGGCATAGACAATTTGTATTTCTAAGTAAAATGAGGGGTGGGGATAATTCAACTTGCTCAGCAAAAGCCGAAGAAAAAGGGGGGTTATGAAATGGGTAAACAGACTAGATACATATTATCACCTACAATTTTTGCTACAGTAGTTCTACACACCTTGTTGATTCTTAGACAAGACTACAAAAATAATCCATAACAGTTCTTTAATTATATCTGCAACTACAGATTTTATATGACACTGTATTTTTGAGATACTTCTAAGAAAGTAATACTGTAATTTCGTCCCCAAATCAAAGTTCTCAAAAACTAATTGCTGTAGCAAATAACAGAAACAATACCTTATCAAATGCTAAACCAAGAACACATGCATATTTTGACCACACTCCATAACATTGCAGTTTACTCACAAAACAAACCAAGCAGAACCGGTACAGAACAACCTGTCTACATGAGCCACACTTAAAGTAACTATAATGACACGTTTTTGAGGAATTATAACAAATTTGGGTGAAAAAAGTAAAAAATTTGAAGGGAATTATTGCTAGAATAAAATTTGTTGCACTTTTGTTGGTTGCCACGTGTTAAGCTTCTCTTGGTGAATACTGTAAGGACCCGGCCAACTCATCCAAAAAAAAATACCACCCCTCTAGGCCACCGGCCAGTGCTGGCCAATACCTATTAACTCTGTATATCCTCCACTGCTCAGGAAGACCAATGTTTGCATGTGCCATGCGACTAGCTTTACTGTGCCTTATTACCTCACTTGTGTTTATACTCGGTTACGGCTTGTTGACGACATATTACGCGTAGTTTTTCGGACGTGCCGTAAGCTGCATGGAAGCCTACAAATTCACTCACAAATACATTGCTTGGCTGTGAAACCACAGCAAGTCTTTCTCCAGACAAAAGGAGATCTTGCATACCTTCCGTGGTGTCATTTTATTCGGAAGTTGTAAGACTATTGAATCAAAATTATATTCTTCACAAAAATATTGTTTCTTTTATGCCAGAGGCAATTGAAATTGGGCTTGAGGTAGATCATCACACACACATCAAACATANTCAAACATATTAGGATACCAGGAGACGAAGTATACGCCTCTCTGGTATCATTTTTTCCAGAAGATGCCTGTCTGTTAAATACTTAATTAATAAACATTAGCAACTATAAATCCAACTTTTATATATGTTAATTGTAACAGTATAGTAAGAAATTTGTATCACATTTGTATCACTTTTGTACTATTATGTACTGAAAATAGATCATACAGGTGCAATTAAAGAAACAATTCGGGACTAAGAGTGTGTTAGTGGTGCTTTAAGACTCTGCTTCACATCTTTTGCAGAATTTCTTCGTTTTCGTGTCATACTTTCGGATTCATAGTAATTACTGACTATGTATGATTATAAAAAACTTACACTTTGCAAGTTGTTTAGTAATTTTTTGCTGAATTTTAATAGTATGTCATCTGCTAATTGTAACAAGTTGAGAACATACTCAGATTTAATCAATATATTACAGACTTTTTACAACTAGCAGATAATACACAATTAATATTCGGCACAAAAATTTTAAAGAGATGGTCAAGTGTAAATTTTATATAATCTTACATTGTCAGTAATTACTATTAATACAAAATTATCATGCGAAAACTAAGAATTTCAGCAAAAGAGGCGAAGCCGAGCCATAATGATGACTAGCGTCGTGACTGAGAAGTCAAGTTTTCTAATCACTAACGTAAAACAATTTTTAATAACAAATATGACAGCATTTAAATAGTCTCTAAATACAAAAAAATCACTCAAGGTTGGTATCGGTATTGGGCAGTATCAACTCGCAAGAATTGGTATCGGCAACATCAGCAAAACTTGTATTAACCTAGCCCTAGGCATAATGAAGTAAAATAGCGGGTGGGTGATAAGAGGAGTCGAAGATGCTACTTGGCAGCATATTTTGTGATGGTTTCTTAGTTTACAAATGCTATGTTCATGTTGCCAGACACAGAACTATCCAGTGTATCCAACACATATTAATTAATCCTTATTCCCCCAGCTTGTTTCTGAAAGTTGTAGCATTTCTCCATCTTTACTTTTTAACAGATAAGAACATAATCATGTTGTGTTTTGAGCATAGTGCCGTACATAGTCCTTCCACTAATGTGTTCATTGCTGTTGGCGAATAGGAGCACAACATTTTATTCCCAAGATGTGTGCGGTAGTGAGGCAGACTGCTGCACTAGAATTGCAAGTCTGATGTACTATTGAGAATTTATTAAAGACAGAACGGTATAGAAGCTCCATTAGGTGGTGATAAAATAGGAAATCCCTTTCAATATTTTTAATAATACAAATATTGGACTTATGACATGTAAAACAAAAATTTAACTTTAAATTTGTTTAAAAAACATTGCCTTGATGTTTTCAGTTTGCTGCTATTTTCTTTATAATTTCATGACGTCTACTAAGGAACGTTTACATTTTCGATCCATTTTTGGTAGTAAAATGAGTGTACACATGACAAAAATTTATTCAAATTAACTTTTAGCGAAAGTTTTAACGTCCGTGAACACACACGGTTTGAATCACGTAGTGCAACTGCAATCACAGTCAAGTCACATCGAGCAGGTTATGAATGCAACATACCAAATATGTATGCTATCAAAGCTAATTCCTCATCGATAATGAAATTAAAAGTAGCTAAGTAAATAAATTATATTTTTTCACTTAGCAAATTCGCTTATTTTGGAAGTTGTCAACGTCTCGGCGACGAGTGAGCACAACACACAATTAAAAACAAACACATTCACGGAATGAAAAACAAAAGGCAATTTACTGGCGTGTTAGAAATCTATTAAACAAAAACCCATATTAAAAAACCCCATGTTAGATTTTAGTCAAATAATTAGCTGGCAACATTTGGAGTTGAATTAAACTTTCATTGTACACTAGCTTATTTTTACGTGAATGGCTAGGTTATGTATATCGAAACTCAAGTCCCACATCAACCAGCGATCAATACTTGCAACTTATAGATGTAGTTTACATGTAAGACAAATTCAGGGCGCACGGTTTACCTTAATTTCTTAATAGTGCATGTTTGCAAACCAGTTTAAGTTAATTTTCGCAATAAATACATAGTAAACATAATATATGATAAACAAATTTTTTTTTTGTAATTTATGTAACGATCTTTGAAATCTGTGAATAAGCTGAAGAATCAAAATTTTCAACAGGATAGGATTCCTCATATCATAAACGCTCAAGTAAAGAGTCAATACAAGGTTTATCGCACGAAACCCCACCTGTATTTTAGTTAGAACAATACATACACATTAAAAAAAATTTCTCCCGAAAACATCCGGAAAAAATTATTTCCCGCCTGATGAGAAAATCGTTACAAATTTCCTAAATTTTCCCCAAAGCTTGGGAACCAGCACACCCCTAGTTTTTAAAATGTAACGAAACTTGCTACACACAAAACTACCAAATTGCGACCAAACTGAAGCTTCTAAATACTAATATACCAAATGGTAAATTTGAACACAGCCAGTACAGTTTTATTTTCAGATTATTTCCGCATCTCATATTTTCACGCACAAAATAATTTTCCAAAAGCGATTCATTTACTGGCATAAATGAAGTAATTTTGAACAGTTTTTGAGAGGTGATAGGTTATGTATTTGTTGTTGTAATTGGTTTTTGTTGCTTCCATTCTTGGACTTCCGATACTCGATTATACGATTCTTAAAGAATCGAGGGTATCGAGGAATCGTGGAATAGTGTTTGACATCCCTAGTTTCAATACATATGGTCTACAACAAATTACTGATTAATATACACACATGTCTGCACACACACACACACACACACACACAAAATCGTAAGCATACGTGTGTGCGCACACACACACACACAGATAACTTTTTTCGATTAAGTTCATACTTTAAAATGTTACGACAAAAAAAATATAATATTTTTGATCAAGATACACCAACAATCACCAGAAATAAGATTTATGGATATAATAAGAATCAATAATTCTAAACCAAGTTACAGTAAAAGCCCTACTATAACATTCCCTGTCATAAAATTTTCATTCTTAATTAGCGGCCTTCCCTGGGTCCACTAACATGCTTTCCAATAGAAACCTACCCTTCATAATGAACTCTACAAATTTTCTAAGCCACAACAACCACACACTAGTGCTGAAGCAACCAAATACACAATTACCCGCTGAAAATTGTTATTATTTTTTATTAATACATATTTCAGGAAACAACTAAGAAATGAATACAGTATATATAAAAACGTAGCGTTAATTTATGTGTTACCACAAATACATACCGTTAAGAATAAATTGTCATAGGCAAGGTAGGGCAAAAGAGCCATCCATTTTCAACATCCAAGAGCAGATCATGAAAAACAATAAAAGTTCTTACAATCATGGTTGGAGAACCACACATGCACAAACAAATTATTTTTTTATAATATGAAACTTGCTAACATGCATGATTACAATGCCATGCCGAATGTAAGAGAACCCCCAGACCCCCAAATTATGACATCATTTTTCAAGAAAAATCTACTCACAATTTAAATTTTTTGCTCAAAAAGTCACTGCATGGAATCACAAAAAAATTAATACGCTCACCCACTTTTAATTTTTTTGAATAAATCACTGCATAAAATTAAAATACTAAATGACTGAGTTTGATGCTATATATGTACACTATAATAAATGTTAGAATTTTAATTTTTTGAGACCAAAAAAAAACTGTAAGTGGCATATTATTTAACTCTTTTCTTTCAGAAAATATTTTCAGACTACTGTTTACAAACTTTTGTATTGTTTACAGTGTTAGATAAAAACACGACGATAGACTAAAATAACAATATGAACGTAGATACTAAACACTTGAAAGAAATATGTACAGAAAGTGACACCCTTATGGAACCTAAACCTCCGTATTTTATCGCATATAAGTGGCACATTTTATTTAAAATTTTTTTATTGAAAACTTGGGTTGCGGAGAAAAATTCCTCCAGCCCCGCACTAACTTCTCATTTATTCCGAATTCATGGCCCGCGGTTCAATTTCCAAACTCTTCAGCAAACAAAATCACTTTCATTTTAAAATCTGTGGTGTATGTACATCGCTTTTCCATCAAGAAACTGTAGCACTTCTTCACTGCCACAACATCAAAACAACACTACGTGTGGCGCAAAGACGATATAAGAGAAATATGTGTAAATCACGGCTAACATTTGGTACTCTTCCAACGCTAATGTCCTACTATCTCTTATACTCCACAGCAAGCTTTCGAAAATAATCGATTATCAGTTATTGAGGAAGAATCATTTCCTTTTGATTCTTTTAAAATATTTTTTTCTGTTTAAGGATTGCAAAGGGAATTACGTAACGGAAACATTCAAATGCCTTTCTATATTTTGCAAGTTTATTTAAAACATACAAAGATAAAACTGCAGAAATAATGGTTAGGTTTTTGCTTTTAACATAAATAGTTAGAAATACTTGAAATATATAAAAAAAAAGCTCAATAAAATTTTTGTCGTAAAAATATCACTTCAAATTAAATTACATGTTTATAAGTTATTTCTTTCTTCCCATAAATATATATAAACTCCGGTAGTCAAGACTGCATCTCGAGCGCTATATCAGTGCATTCCAAACGTCCAACAAACTTGCGGCGCTGTATGCCTGTAGCTACGCTTGGCAACACCGCTTGCTTGCAAGGACACAGCTGCCACACGACCTTAGCCAAGGTCGCGTGCATCAGCCATCCGTGACGCAGGCCGTGTTGTACAGGCTGTACAACGAGCACAACCTATTAACAATAAATATTATTTTTTTTAAAAATACAATATGAAAATAGTGGTGCGACCTATAAGCGCAGGCAACTTATATGCGATAAAATACGATATACATCATTTACTGCAGGTCGTAGTTTGGAACACGGCCGTGGTATGAAAGTGTAAAAGTGCACACTACATTCTACCATGTTATCTACGAGTTTCACGTTTTGGAACCCAAAAGGCCGCCATTATTTACATAACAATAGTAGATTAATGCTATAACTGCAATGTAAGTACGTAAGTTTAAATATAACTGAAATATATTTAGTGTTATTATCAACTGTGTGTGTATATATGAAAAATTATGCATTTACATGTGATGTGATTGGCAATCGAATGGATATGTAAACATTGGGTGTTATTGTAGGTTCAAACAGTTTGCTGTCGATTGTAAGACCATCCCCCTTTTTTTAAATACAGTTTAAAGTGAAAACTATGGTCTTATTTTCAGGTGAATATGGAAAACGTTGGAAACTCTAAAAAGCGGCATTATACTGTAATGTACATATACATTTATATATTAATTAATATTTCATATTAACCACCGGAATCAACATCAAATTCCCCATCTCATGTGAAGAGGAAATTATAACNTTTTTTGAATAAATCACTGCATAAAATTAAAATACTAAATGACTGAGTTTGATGCTATATATGTACACTATAATATATGTTAGAATTTTAATTTTTTGAGACCAAAAAAAACTGTAAGTGGCATATTATTTAACTCTTTTCTTTCAGAAAATATTTTCAGACTACTGTTTACAAACTTTTGTATTGTTTACAGTGTTAGATAAAAACACGACAATAGACTAAAATAACAATATGAACGTAGATACTAAACACTTGAAAGAAATAAGTACAGAAAGTGACACCCTTATGGAACCTAAACCTCCGTATTTTATCGCATATAAGTGGCACATTTTATTTAAAATNGTACAGAAAGTGACACCCTTATGGAACCTAAACCTCCGTATTTTATCGCATATAAGTGGCACATTTTATTTAAAATTTTTTTATTGAAAACTTGGGTTGCGGAGAAAAAGTCCTCCAGCCCCGCACTAACTTCTCATTTATTCCGAATTCATGGCCCGCGGTTCAATTTCCAAACTCTTCAGCAAACAAAATCACTTTCATTTTAAAATCTGTGGTGTATGTACATCGCTTTTCCATCAAGAAACTGTAGCACTTCTTCACTGCCACAACATCAAAACAACACTACGTGTGGCGCAAAGACGATATAAGAGAAATATGTGTAAATCACGGCTAACATTTGGTACTCTTCCAACGCTAATGTCCTACTATCTCTTATACTCCACAGCAAGCTTTCGAAAATAATCGATTATCAGTTATTGAGGAAGAATCATTTCCTTTTGATTCTTTTAAAATATTTTTTTCTGTTTAAGGATTGCAAAGGGAATTACGTAACGGAAACATTCAAATGCCTTTCTATATTTTGCAAGTTTATTTAAAACATACAAAGATAAAACTGCAGAAATAATGGTTAGGTTTTTGCTTTTAACATAAANTATTTTGCAAGTTTATTTAAAACATACAAAGATAAAACTGCAGAAATAATGGTTAGGTTTTTGCTTTTAACATAAGTAGTTAGAAATACTTGAAATATATAAAAAAAAAAGCTCAATAAAATTTTTGTCGTAAAAATATCACTTCAAATTAAATTACATATTTATAAGTTATTTCTTTCTTCCCATAAATATATATAAACTCCGGTAGTCAAGACTGCATCTCGAGCGCTATATCAGTGCATTCCAAACGTCCAACAAACTTGCGGCGCTGTAGGCCTGTAGCTACGCTTGGCAACACCGCTTGCTTGCAAGGACACAGCTGCCACACAACCTTTGCCAAGGTCGCGTGCATCAGCCACCTGTGACGCAGGCCGTGTTGTACAGGCTGTACAACGAGCACAACCTATTAACGATAAATATTATTTTTTTAAAAATACAATATGAAAATAGTGGTGCGACCTATAAGCGCAGGCAACTTATATGCGATAACTTATATGCGATAAAATACGATATACATCATTTACTGCAGGTCGTAGTTTGGAACACGGCCGTGGTATGAAAGTGTAAAAGTGCACACTACATTCTACCATGTTATCTACGAGTTTCACGTTTTGGAACCCAAAAGGCCGCCATTATTTACATAACAATAGTAGATTAATGCTATAACTGCAATGTAAGTACGTAAGTTTAAATATAACTGAAATATATTTAGTGTTATTATCAACTGTGTGTGTATATATGAAAAATTATGCATTTACATGTGATGTGATTGGCAATTGAATGGATATGTAAACATTGGGTGTTATTGTAGGTTCAAACAGTTTGCTGTCGATTGTAAGACCATCCCCCTTTTTTTAAATACAGTTTAAAGTGAAAACTATGGTCTTATTTTCAGGTGAATATGGAAAGCGTTGGAAACTCTAAAGAGCGGCATTATACTGTAATGTACATATACATATTAATTAATATTTCATATTAACCACCGGAATCAACATCAAATTCCCCATCTCATGTGAAGAGGAAATTATAACCCTACAAATTCCTACCATAGTGAATTCTACAAAATTTGTTTTTCAACTAAAGAAAAAACCACGCGGGAAAAACAATGTATACGGACATGTATTTTAGACCTGAAAAATACTGTACATAACCTCAAAATGCATGTCTGTTTAAACCAACAGTCTAAAGCCATCATTAAAATCAACTTATTCAAATTGTTGCGCCTGATGGCAGAAATTGTAACTAATTTTTATTCTAGCATTAATCGCTTCTGTGTTCCCTTATTAGTATATCTACAAAATATCTTTGCCATACGCTCATTTTGGTATGGACCACACTAAGTCAATGTTTGTAGTCACTTTAATTATAACCACCTGGTAAAGGCACTGTCTTCCAACACATAACGACTCTGGGATCCAGTTCATCCAAATTGGTAAATGTCTGGTTTCCTTAATCATGACGTTTACGAAAAAACCCAACTCAAAAGTCCACTTCTAGCTTTAGTAGTTAAACCCTGCTGACCAAATCTACATAAATAACTCAAAAGAACATAACACTCTTCTAAACTAACTGCGTTACGACACTACGTGTCACAATTCTTTCTTATCTACATCATAATTTTCACTTAGGATATTTCGATACGCTTTCCGTAAATAACTTCTAGTGTGGTATTGTCTTCGTTCCATGTTGACCGTAACTCCAATGTTAAATTTACACTGGAAAAAGGCTAATCGCACCACACTCTAGGTAATACTAGATTGCGGCATAAAATGAGAACCACTGAACCAATTCCAGTCAAACAAACTTTATTAACATTTATGCAATATAGACAAGCTCAATTGCTGTGATTAGTATTTATTTATCACCTGTTTTGTTATTTTGTAAGAAGATGAAGTTTAATCTTGGTGATGAAATGGATTTATAGAAAATTAATTGGTACTACTGGAAATTTGACATTCTTGGCAATGTAGAGCTTGTGTATAATGCACAAATGTAGCCTGTTGCCACATCTATAAAGTGCCTGTCATGTCATCTCACGTGTTGTGAAATCTGAATTTTAGCAATATAAATTACAATTCTATGCATAAACAAACATCGGAGTACTGTAGAAAGAAAAATTCATAAACCATATACATGATTTATCTGTAANTGTAGAAAGAAAAATTCATAAACCATATACATGATTTATCTGTAAGTTAAATCTATTAGAAATCTCTTTCAGTAGACAAACACACATCATTTTAAAATTGCAGTAAAAATGATCTGTCACTAAAATTTACAGACAAACAATAGCTATTTAACATAAATGTAATAATTGTTATTTTTTTAACAGTTTCTAACAGTTTTCTAAAGCTGCCATTCTGAAAACATATGNTAACATAAATGTAATAATTGTTATTTTTTTAACAGTTTCTAACAGTTTTCTAAAGCTGCCATTCTGAAAACATATGTCACAAATATATAAAATAATATGGCATACTACAGTACAACTTATTCACCAAATTTCGTAAGAATCATTCAATTGTTTCCCATCATATGAAATTGTTTCCCAATATCTGACATAAATATTTTCTTTATCCAAGTGGTACTGTTTTACAAAATGGTGGGCAAAAGATATTCTTGAATTGTTCCAATAGTTTTAGAGATATAACGTGAAACTTTTATTTTTTTCATTTGGTGCTACATTCCAAAATGGCAGACCATCAATTTCCGTATCAAAATGTAATGCTTACAAAATGCTCTGTAAGCATACAAAATTTGGTTTAAATTGGATTAATGGTTCCCAAGATATGACCCTAAATATTAAAATTGCTGCCATTTTGAAAGCACGTGCTCTGTGTGATAAGATTTCCTTACCAAGTACTAGATGTGAATAGATTTTGGCGAAATTGGGTTCACAAATGAAAGCGGGTGGGGGGTGGGACACACACTAGTAATATCATAAGAACTTTTCTTTCCTTCGTAAAGTAGGCTAAAAAGGGGGTGCAAAAGTGAGGTCCTACTGAACTGCGAGTGAATTAAATGCTGATTTCATGCATTGCTTGTTCAGTTCTTAAGTCTCTCAAGTTCTGCACACACTGGAGTTCTTATGGTATGGTGCAAAGCAGATTTAAAGAAACACTAAATNTCTTAAGTCTCTCAAGTTCTGCACACACTGGAGTTCTTATGGTATGGTGCAAAGCAGATTTAAAGAAACACTAAATTGAATATTAAGAGGACAGGATGACACAGCAGCAAAAAAACAATGTTGTCATGTTAATGTGAGGCAATGAAGAGAGACAAAGTAGCTGCTAACAAAATAGATTAAGGTCTGCTACTTTGTGAATTCCCTTGGCAGAATAATTAATTTCACTTCTTGAGACACAATTCAGCATCTTTAACACAAAAACCTGCACCCTTTTAAATGTTAACAGTAAAACTATTTTAAGAAGTTTCCTGTTAAGAAGTTAATAGGATTTAAAAAATTTGCACTTTACCTATTTCTAATATACAATTTTATTCTTTTAAGAAGTTTTCTTAGTTAATAAGCAAAAATTTGAAGTATTGTTTTTAACATATTAACAAGGTTCCACTGTCGTGTGTTCAAAATTGACAACATGTTTTATACAAATCCAGAAGTTCTTAGCTATATCCATAAAAGCAATCATGCTGGTCGGGCTTATGGAGCCTCCCAGTGAATTAGGCTTGGGAATCACTAGAATATAAAGTTGTATCTACCCTGGGCGGGATAGCAAAAAATCAGTAGTAACAAAATATAAATTCAAAGTAACTGTTAGTTTACATACATAATACAATGTCGCATTCAACTGTGAGAGCCGGGATCATTAGTGTGTTGTATGGCGTTTGCCAATTTCAGCACATACCTACGCCATACCTACATCCTACCATTATATGCATGGTATAGCTACTTAGCAATCTATAAAAACAAAATAACCCTTCAATGTAGAAAGTAAGTTTTAATGTATGGTAAATTCTTTATCATTAAAAATGATAAAAGTCATATACAAGTTTGTCTTACTTTGGAAGATACAAATTTTTGATCAGTGCACAAGACTGAAAAATTCACCCAGAACACTGAGCATTTCACTATATTTCCGAGCCATTTCCTTAACATGTAAAGAATACCCACTACTGTATTTAAAATCACAACCAAATTTTGTCACCCTTGCCACAAGTTTTTTTTCAACATTAAATAGCAATACAGTAGAACCCGCTTATAANGTACCACAGTAATTGGCATTTGCAAAACTGTTACCAAAATAATGGAGAAACATTATACACTAATCTTGAAAACTATTACCAGTATTATTATCTAAATTAAAAAAACAACGCAGCAGCACTCACTTTCGGCCCCGACTAAAATTGTTGGCCCAGGGGTCTCTTGCAGGGAGAAAGTCACCGTCCTTCTCGATATCCCACTCACCGGACCCTGGGCCCTCTGGGCCCCTCAGATTGTCGGGGTCGATCTGGAGTGGGCCCTTGTCCGGCTGGGAACAGCGTCACATCTTCCAGCAATTAATTGTGCACTATTATCTGCTCTATAAAAGCAATATATCTACAAATACAAAATTAAAAATAAATCTGTTACACACACATACATCACATCTCCTGAAAACACTAGTACTCCAGCGAATTTCACATTGCACAGCTGAAGACTGCCACCCAAATACTGAATGTCTATGAAAATACCCTTTCATTTAAACATTACCATCCATTAGGTTAACTTCTGCTCTGTACAAAAATTATTTAAATGGACCAAATGGCATGTACATTTAAAAAGTTACACAAATACTTACAGCCAATGGTCAACTTATAATAAAAAGAAGCAATAAATTTACAATTTTTGTATAATCACACACCGGCTTTCCAATTGTGCTTTGATTATTTGTACCTGTTTCAATGCAAAAAAATTCTAAAAAAACAACTTGCGTACTCATGATTAGAGAGGGTGAAAAATAGTGTGAACTATATAACAGCTAATAAATGCTACAAGCATGTTTTCTAGCTACAAACTACTATAACCTCCACAATCTGCAAATTTTCATAATGCAAAATTAGCATTCCTATATAGCTAGTGACATATCTAGAGTTATATTGTCCATCTATTTGTGTTATATTTGAGATTACCTGTGTTCTGAGATTTTTGTTCCAACACAATGAATGCAATATGTAGGGCCCCAACTCTTATGGTAAATAAAATGAGCTGATTTAGTCATTAAAATTTCCCAATTACGTCAAAATTATGGCAAAAAAATGCAACAATAATTATTAGACAATAAATTTCTTGTTTTTGTAACAATTTCACTCAACTAAATGGAATTTGTTATTCACTCTTATAAGCAGCCCATACTTAAGTGGCAAATTTTTTAAATATTTAATGATAAAGATGAAAAGACAACCTTATGAGAGAACACTTGTGCAAAACACATTGTCACGTCAGAGTAATTTTTGTGTGATAAATCTTGTGCTTTATTGAGACATTTAAAACTACCCAAAAACATTCACTAGTCAGAATTTGTACATGATTTTTACACCACCCACATACAACTTTTGTTCATTTGTAGATAATATTTTAATTAAATACTGTTCAGTTAAATATTACACCAAAACAAATCCACAACGTCTAACAACAAAATAACATGTAATAAAAATATTTCTACAAATAAGTAGCAGAAACCTATTTGTTATTGTTTTCTTGGCAATATNAATTAAATACTGTTCAGTTAAATATTACACCAAAACAAATCCACAACGTCTAACAACAAAATAACATGTAATAAAAATATTTCTACAAATAAGTAGCAGAAACCTATTTGTTATTGTTTTCTTGACAATATCAAAACTACACAAATTTGCTTCCTATGCAGTTCTCTTGTTATTTTTTACGTCCTCCGCAAGCACTAAAACCACTGTGCATACGGCACAAAAGTGTTTTAAGCACGCGTCTTTTCCTCCCAATCAATATTTACATAGCAGTTTTGCACTTTCATCAGTTTATAAAACAAACACCTCACTGTCAAACTCCAGGGCACAATCTAAAACAGTAACTATTTTTTGGCATTCCTAACCAGTTTTGCGACCGGGAGCAGACTACAGTCCTAACCCTCTCTCAATAGTCTCAAATGCTGATTTGCTGCTTGTCAAGAACCTAAACCACGAAGCACAGAAGATGAGTAAAGTCTGCAGTGTTTATAAATACAGTGTGAATGTTTAGTAGATAATTTATTACATTCCACAAATAAAAGTATTCATGGCGTTATATATGCGTACTAGTATTTACTTTCGTCACATCATCCAAGATATTTGGTTGAAGATGTTAGTTTATAAATAAAATACACATTAGCGTGATTCGACTCATGAACTAGCACCATCGGCTCAATATGTATTGAATCGCACGTGCAACGATAATCTTTCGACCTTGCTCCCAATCGTTTTTGAATCGTTCTCGTGACGTAAAATTTTGTTTAAGTTTTTACTTTTTATAGTCAACAACGTGACCGTACCACGCACACAGTTTTGTGACCCACACGTATGTAAAGTAAACGAGAGATAACGCTTCATAAAAAATGGAAAATTGTTTGTACGAGTTTTCACAGCAAAAGAAGTTCACACACTGTGGTTTTAGATACACTTAAACAAGCAATTTTGTATACGTTTCGCGAATACGGGAATTATTGAAGAATTTGGCGAATAAACATAATTTCTCAATATTTTGCACTTCATGAAAATTTCTAGGTCTTAGCAATATGCATCAAACACGGTTGTCATTCATGCACAAGAGTTGCATAGATATTTGAGAAGCACATTTAAATAGTACCTTATTTTGAAATTGTCTGCAGTATTGTGCTGTAATCGTAAAAGTACGGTGTGCATTTTTTTAAATTTCGCTAGCCAATCCCATGGTTTTACTGTGAGCTAATGTTCGCATATATCACTTGTATGCTACGTAAAGTAACTGTATGATATTGCTCACAGATCATCCTTGTTTTATTAACAATGTACCAAAGTTTTGAGTTCATTTGGATACTAAACTTAGAAGAATAGGAAAATTTCCTTGTAGATTAAAAAGAAAACCACTACTGGAACTTGATCAAATCACATCATCAGCAAGGTTTTGTTTTGTTATTATAATACAGTATCATTTACGTAGTATGACGCATAAGCTCAGTTTCATGAACAAAAAGTGATTTACTCATATGGAAATCATTTGTTCAGGAATTCATCTATTCAATGTCAACATTCTGTAAAATTTATAAATGCAATGGAACTAATATTAATGCTATTAACTGCATACCCTAGATTAATGCTATGTTCCACCCTCTCTACTCATGATATACTGCAATAGTAAAGTGTTTAAAGCCTAATACATAGTATTCTCAAATTTCTCGAAAATGCATTATAAAAACTTAAATGTGTGTTACCATCACTGCGAGTAGTGATGCAACATGATAGCATTTAAGATGATTCCAAACATAATTCCATGGCTTCTACAATTAAACATGATATGTACCCTAGTTTCATTTCTTTTACCCTAACATTCCAGTGCTGCTGAATAGGGGTACTCACCTCATTTCTCCCTCATCTGCTTTCTAGAACCCGATGTTAAAAGAGGTACTCATACCTCTCTACTGCACGTTCAAAAAATATATAACTGACAAAACACAATGAACACTGCAGATAAAACGTTTAAAGAGTGTTCAAGTTATGAAATGGAAAAACGTAATGACTTTCAAACTACACAACTATGTACTTTCCCACACTTCCAGAACCACGTTTGACAGCTGAATTAGCTTATCAATGGCTTACCGTTTTGGTAAACTGTAAATTTCCATACAACCCCTTTGCACTTTGGAACAAATGTGTTAGGGTTACTATTATGAAAAGCAGAAGAGCTGTTTTGATGTGTTCAAACGCCTCAACCATCACTTTGGTGATATAAGTAGCTGCTTGTTGGAGAGGACAGTTCCGACAGGGACCGCGGAAACCTCTTGAACATTCACTTCCCAGATTTGTGTGAAACCAGCTTGCCCGACAATGTTTGTATGTCATGTTTTACACTTGGCCACAAATCTTCAACAACCCGGAGTGTGAACACGTTATCCATGCCTTCTTAGCATTATAAACGTAAGGCAGCTGATCCTCTAAACGACTTTCAAAACATTTAGATCACAGCAAAGCGGCAGATTAAGAGTGACTTTTTGACACTTATTTTATTTCAGCTGCATTCTTAGATACGTGTCAAACGTAGACTACGGTAAATAAACTACACGACCAATATCTCAACACCATTGATTGGCCTGATTAATAACGTATAAATATCACATTCATTTCCACCTTACTGTGATTGAAAGCCATCAGTCTTTAGGTGGAGGGACTTTCCTGCTTTCTGGACATTTATAACGCACAATATAAATGAAGAAATTTATGTTAACTTCAACAGGTCAAGCAAACGCATCCCAAGATCTGATACTCGGCTTTTCGTCGTAAAGAGGTAAAATGACAGAGAATTTTTTTTTAAACCAAAGTACTCTACGTCACAAACTTTAATTCGTAATGTTTTCATATTCTTAACACTTGCTAAATTTCTAACTGATGAGTAATTTATCAGCTTTCAACGAACTAACAATCTGGAGCCTTCAATGGCCAAAAACAAATCTGTATCCAGTCACTAATTTTGGACACAATGGAACATGATTTCAAGTACACACAACATTTTGCAGTACATACTTGGTTGAAAGAACATTAGCATCTTGTATTCCATCAGCAACTCATGCAACAGACTGCCCAATTTATTGACTAGTGGAGTACATTACTGCAAAATTGTATTAAATGGATAAAGTCATAAACTTCATTTCCTCATGTAATCTTTGTGCTCTAAGGATAGAAAAAAAAAAAACAGTTTCTTAGCGGACCCTGTTGAAGCCAACTCGCCATCTGTAGTCGAATCTCTTTTCTTTGAGATACATTCTGTATTTTCAAAAGAATATCCGTCACGTTTGCTACTGGATTTCTGAGTACACTTCTTTATTTCCAAGCCACAAATTGCTACATAATTCAGTTTTTTTGGAATCACAAATTATGGTAGGCTAGAATGTGGATTTTGTGCAATCATTTGGTGCTCGAAGAAACTCAATCATTGTTTGCCATTTTACAAGAAGCATCTTCAAACATTTGATAAGGGACAAACAACTTTTACACACGTTACCATATTTTCGTTCCTTCATCAACACGCGATACTTGAAATTTTATACATATATCAATAGTTTATCAATTTTAATCAGTAGACAAGCAGTGCCATTTTGACAGCCAAAACAAACAAATGACACAAGAAACCTACGACAGCTAGTCCTATCTGTTCATCCAATAAAACTGCCACTGCATAATTTTTATTACTTAACTCAACTACAGCTTTATTTGCAGAAAGGTCCATCTGATATAAACATTGAAATATTCCAGTTCACTGACAAGTAGATTACCAATATTTCCACCAGTTGCATTATCCTGCAATTCTCGCAATGAAATAACAATTGTCGCAATATTTTTTTTTCGTTTTTGTCAAAATATGTTACAATGGGTTATATTTTCGAGTCTCCGTTAGTTATGTCTGTCCTTACGGAATGACATTCACTGTATTGTATAACACCTCCATCGTTATCTTTCCAGAAGCATATGCATATTGTTTCTCTTCTTTCCAAATCTAGCAACATTCTGCGAAACAGCAGTCCCTCCATGATCAGATACACTAAGCGAAATGTTGCGCTCAACCGAGAAGAAACCTTATTCGTAAAGAATTCTATGCCGACATGGAACTGTAAAATTTCTAAACACCATCACCAATGCAACAAATTGAATGAATACATAATTCCTTAAGCTACGAAAATGTCACAATATTTCCCACAAATGGCAACATGTAGACACACTTATATTAAATACACTGTAAGTCACATT
>NQII01003978.1:167770-228716 GCA_002778355.1 Clitarchus hookeri
CCCTCCCTCTTCACCAAACTAATATAACAAAAAACAGCATTTTAACGGTGGATAATTTTCAACTGATGTGTTCATTAAAGTGAATTCTCCACCAGTGATGACAGATCTGCAAGTAGATAGGTTTTCAATACAAAACTTTGAACTCTGGATATATTTCACAGTCAAGAACTGCATGTGCATCATTTAATCACTAACACAATAATAATTTTATATACAAATGAAATTTTTTTTTAATTATCATTAAAAATGTTTTACTTACAGTTACAATNAACACAATAATAATTTTATATACAAATAAATTTTTTTTTTAATTATCATTAAAAATGTTTTACTTACAGTTACAATAAAAAACAAAAAAACTATAAAATATTAGGTGATGAAAATTATAATGATGAACCCAAGTTTCTAGCATTAGACTCATACTAAAACTACTTTCCTAACATATTTTATGTTTAATCCTTTACACAAAGTATGAAAGTCATTTCTGACAAAAGGAAGATCACTAAACCTGAAAATAAAAGTTGATTCTTACTATCAGGTTTGAGGATCTCTTAAGCGTGTTTCTTGGGAAGAACACAGTTGCAAACCTTGTTAATCAATGTACATCCATTGGAGGTGGTGTATACCTTACCTCCCGAGCATCTCTCAGTGGTCATCTGCCAATAAACAGGGAACATGGGGTCCAGCAAGAAGCACAAGGTAGATGTTGGCAGCAGTCTTGGTAACTTGGGTCACACTGATGGAGTTAAGAAGGGAGGGCAGAGTACCTGGAGAATGTTGCCACTCAATTTTTTTTGGTAATTAGGTACTTCTGAACGAGATATGCAAAAAAAAAAAATGTGGACTGTGATTAAACACTAACAAGGAACAAAAGATATTGGGCGAGCTAAAAACTGATTAGGTAGAATATCATATCAGCCTACTAACTGCACATCTGTCGCAATGCGCCAGGTAGAAATGCTCTTTAACTGCGTTTCCACAGACTGTCCAACATAAACTCAAGGTACATCACTGAATGTTAACCAAGGTCTTCAGACTGCTTCACTGCCTGTTGTTCAAGCTAAGAGTGAGAACACGTCAGCATGAGGATAAGCCTGAATTTCCCACATGCAAAAACATCTTATAGAAGGGAATGGTGCACATAAAGAGTATATATACTCAATTTTCAGGGGTTCTATCTAAATTTTTGGCACAAGAAATAAGCGAGAAATTCGAACTCCANAGAGTATATATACTCAATTTTCAGGGGTTCTATCTAAATTTTTGGCACAAGAAATAAGCGAGAAATTCGAACTCCACAGAATTTCACAGCCTTCATTATTCAAAGAACAATGATGAAATGTAAAAAATAAGGTATTTTTTTTATAATCCATCAATGCCCTAAGAACATTGAAGGCAGTGAACGTCTTAATGATGAAAGATACTAAAAATTGTGCATGTCAAGTACGAAATATTCCTAAAATTCTCCTCATACACACACACACACACAGCTTCTAACGCTGGCGTCTTTAGTGGGAGACCGGAGAGTTGAAATGTGACGCCACGCCCAGGACCAACATCTCACTGCCATGGGTCGGCCCGGCAAGAGCGTGCTTCCTTCAGTTTCCCGGGTATTGTTAGTGGAGCTGCTTCCTAAATATTTTAGTGTGAATTTCAAGCAAGAATTTGTTCTTTTCTAATAACAAAATGCCAAAGGAATGATGTGTGCCTCGCTGCCATTAGTAGCTATGCCTCGGAAATTAGTTCAGGTTACATAAATGTATTCTCGTTTCTGCGAGCAAGAGAAGAAAAAGTTCCAAGTGGATTAGAAGCATCCCTAGAGATGACTGGTCACCTTCAGTGAATTCTGTAGCGCGTATCAAACATATCAGTGAGCGTGACATATCACAGATTGAAATATATATAGATAAGAATGGTTAGGAATATCCTAGAAATCTTCAAATTTTGAAACCAAACCCAAATTCCATACCTAACATTTTTCCATCGTTGCTGTCTTACTTGAGTAAGCCACAGATATTGAAGCGAAGTGACCCTGAAGAAAGAAGGCCAAGCTTTGATACATATAAAAAGAACAAGGAATTATTAAAATTTTATTAAAGACTTTAATAGCCTAGGTTCAAATTTTTAAGACAAACCAAACAATCATTGTGGCATAAAGTCTGAAATAATTACTAATGCTGTCTTCTTTTACACAATTAAGTATTAAGATTTTCTGAAAGTGATGGCCACTGTTTTTTACAACAATTTTCTCGTGTACAGAAAGAGAGTTTTGTTTTGCCACGTATCGTAAATATGCTACAGTAAAAGCTAACCTCATTTCATTATCATATTTTCAATTTCACATTTAGATAACACAGGAATTTACAGCAAATAGTACGCACATTTACATACGTGGATTAGACTAAATTTGTGGTTTGTCGCTACTCATAAANAGAGTATATATACTCAACTTTCAGGGGTTCTATCTAAATTTTTGGCACAAGAAATAAGCGAGAAATTCGAACTCCCCAGAATTTCACAGCCTTCATTATTCAAAGAACAATGATGAAATGTAAAAAATAAGGTATTTTTTTTATAATCCATCAATGCTCTAAGAACATTGAAGGCAGTGAACGTCTTAATGATGAAAGATACTAAAAATTGTGCATGTCAAGTACGAAATAATCCTAAAATTCTCCTCATACACACACACACACACACAGCTTCTAACGCTGGCGTCTTTAGTGGGAGACCGGAGAGTTGAAATGTGACGCCACGCCCAGGACCAACATCTCACTGCCATGGGTCGGCCCGGCAAGAGCGTGCTTCCTTCAGTTTCCCGGGTATTGTTAGTGGAGCTGCTTCCTAAATATTTTAGTGTGAATTTCAAGCAAGAATTTGTTCTTTTCTAATAACAAAATGCCAAAGGAATGATGTGTGCCTCGCTGCCATTAGTAGCTATGCCTCGGAAATTAGTTCAGGTTACATAAATGTATTCTCGTTTCTGCGAGCAAGAGAAGAAAAAGTTCCAAGTGGATTAGAAGCATCCCTAGAGATGACTGGTCACCTTCAGTGAATTCTGTAGCGCGTATCAAACATATCAGTGAGCGTGACATATCACAGATTGAAATATATATAGATAAGAATGGTTAGGAATATCCTAGAAATCTTCAAATTTTGAAACCAAACCCAAATTCCATACCTAACATTTTTCCATCGTTGCTGTCTTACTTGAGTAAGCCACAGATATTGAAGCGAAGTGACCCTGAAGAAAGAAGGCAACGCTTTGATAAATATAAAAAGAACAAGGAATTATTAAAATTTTATTAAAGACTTTAATAGCCTAGGTTCAAATTTTTAAGACAAACCAAACAATCATTGTGGCATAAAGTCTGAAATAATTACTAATGCTGTCTTCTTTTACACAATTAAGTATGAAGATTTTCTGAAAGTGATGGCCACTGTTTTTTACAACAATTTTCTCATGTACAGAAAGAGAGTTTTGTTTTGCCACATCTCGTAAATATGCTACAGTAAAAGCTAACCTCATTTCATTATCATATTTTCAATTTCACATTTAGATAAAAAAGGAATTTACAGCAAATAGTACGCACATTTACATACGTGGATTAGACTAAATTTGTGGTTTGTCGCTACTCATAAANAGGAATTTACAGCAAATAGTACGCACATTTACATACGTGGATTAGACTAAATTTGTGGTTTGTCGCTACTCATAAATGCGCTATGGTTACAGCTAACCTAATTTCATGATAAATTATAAGTGCTAGGAGTCTCAATTTACTATTTAGAAAACACAGGAATTATAATGTTATTCTACAGCAAATGGTAAGTACATTTTCTTACATACATAAGCATAGAGCTGTGGTTTGCAGTGACTTGTAATGCACTATGGTTAAACCTCACCTCATTTGATGATAACTTACAAGGAACGAGGTAGTCAGACACTATGTTCTCACGATTCTCATAATACAAAGAAATCTGGTGTATCGAGGAATCGAGTTTGACATCCCTATATTCCACCTTATTCATGCAGATAAAGACAAACCACTCCAGAAATAAAGACTTAATTACCTGTACAAAGAAAAATTCAATTCTTTGGTGAAAACAGCTACAAGATTTTCAAAAAAAATAACAGTCTGTCCTACTAGTATTGAGAGGCAAAAAGTTTAGTTACTTCAAAATATTTTTACAGAGTCAACTCTTGCTGCGCTAATAAAAAAGAAACATGTTACCGAGGGAACGATAGTTTATAGATATAATAATAAAGTGGAGGAATACTGTAAACACAAAAAGATCTCTCAAAAGAATTTTCAAAAAAAGTGACTTACCTCTTCCTTTTTGAAGAAAGGATGACGAAAGACTAGAATTTTTGCAGCAATTCACATCTTGGTTGGAAACTTGGAAATCAGAATCTTTGAAGTAAGGTTGTTTAACTGCTAATACACTACAATTTGATCATCACAGTACACTACTTATTGTGAAATTCATTCGGTACTCACTTCATGATAGGCATTGTACACACACTAACAGGAAAACTACAGACCGACAGTTTGGAAGCCCGATTTAGCCAATACAGGCAGCTATCAGGAGGAAATTGTAACATTACCATGCAACAATTAATCGAGTGTGAGAAAAAACTATGTGTTAGAAATCTGGAGATATGGACAGGCAAAATTTTGATGTACTCAAAGATGTATGTTGTCATGATACCAGCATTTTAACTTGTTCCTCAAATGACACAACTGAAAACTAATAACACTTCCTTCATGACGAATTGGGTGATGAAGTAGATACTTAACTTTTGTATATTTGTGGTTATACTTTCCACAAATTAGTTATGACTGTACGCCGTGGTTATTGTACAAATCTTTAGATTCAGTCTAGTANGCCGTGGTTATTGTACAAATCTTTAGATTCAGTCTAGTACTGACGTTAGATGTTTTTTAACAAACTTAACACAGGCAGACTAACCATTCCTTCAGATGTTGTTATACGTGTAGGAGTGATTGCACGTGAAGTAATGAAATTCTTAGCTTCTGAAAAACACGAAAAACAGATCCTCGAAAATAAAAACCAGAAGAATCTTTTTGTGAGCCAATCCAAACAGTACATTACAGGCTATACAGAACTTAAAGAATTCGTGGATTATGTGTGTCACACTGGAAACTTTGTGAAGAATTTGTTGAACATCCTCTCACCTTTGGGCAAATTTTTTTTGAACAATTACTTAAAGCACCGAACTGATCAATTGTCGCAGAAAATAAAGGTTCCAGAAAAGAAGAGGCAGTTGACAACTTTGTATGAAGAGAAATAACTGTAACACCGGGCATGCTGACAAGAGCATCGAACAAGTTTGATTATCGCGTAGATGTCGTTCGGGCCGCTCATGGTGGTCACATTGAACATTTATGAATGTATAGTAAACAAACTTCACAGCTCCACGGTTCATTTGATTGGTCAATCAAGATTGTAGGTTGTTTGGTTTTGATATTATAGACCTTCAAAATTGGGGTATTCTTTTATAATCATTCTGTATATTCCATACTAAAATTCAATTTTTGACAGCGAGTGTGTAGCAACATGTCATGAATGAAACAACCAAAATACAAAAACCTATATCAGCTGATAAATGAACTATTGTAAGAGAATTGGATGTTGTCTACTTTGACAGCCCTGATTTCACACTACAGACATCAGAGATATACGTGGGCAGGAAGAAGTTCGTAGACAAACTGGTTATGAATTTTATGATATTACAAAACCGCTGTTATTGGTGTAACAAATGAAATGGAACTCAAACCGTGACCAATAGTGTAATGTTGCAGGCATCAGATTTGGTGAATGGAAATCACAGCTCTATTTGTTAACTCGGAAGAGATACGAGACTTAAATATAGGCGCCAATACAAGAAAATTAAAGAATTAATGTGTTGGAAAATTTACTCAGAATTTTAAGTAAGTTAAAATAGATTGCATGCTTCATTAACAGTCAGCTATATAACGAGCCAGACGAATCACTAGAAGAGCATCGCATTTCATTAATTATTCACATCACTAAAAACTAGCATCGCAAAAATATAACGAAGACAGAAGGTAAGTACTTGTACCCCTTGGCAACCTAGTGGCCTCCCACAATGGTGGAAATAATTTTGTTGAGGTAAGTTCGGCCGAAAACTAAAGATGAAAAAAGAAAAAGGTCACCCGTGCTTGCGCCTGTGAGCGAAATAGGCCATGCACAAAAGGCCTTCCTCGCTGGCTGGTAATAATTTGTTAAAAGAAAGTGGGTTCTACCTCCACTCTCCACATCAGTGTGCCAAAAACCTCAAATAAGGGTATGGCACAGTAAAGAATCCCTTCAGATACAGTGCAAACCACGTTGCAACCACTTTCCCATACCAGCCAAACTGCGTTGAAAAAAAAAATTGGATTCTAGAACATACTCGAAAGGAAAAAATGTCTAAGAATTTCCTAATGGCCCCTATCTCAGATCATTGCTACCACCTCAACTGCAACTTTAGAAAAAGCAAATGCACAACTAATACACAACTAACACAGCCAAAACCTCTGAAATACTGAAAAATTATTATATTACCTCGTTAAACAAAAGAAAATTAAACAAATATCTCAATTTAATTAGTATTACCTGTGCCATTACAATAGTTTAGTTTCGTTTGTAGCTAACACTAACATTGGCAAGTGCATACTTTTTATTAAATAAGACTTAGATTTGTTACAAATTATATTTCTACATTAATTTTACAAAATATATTTTAAACCAAAGTCTTTTTGAGGCCATATAGAGATGAAACTTGATAGATAATTTTTGCATTACAGCAGAGTAGTAGGCGACTGCGCTACCATCTATCTCTCAGCGCATGTGGCTCTCTTTAGAAGCCTAATCCCTATGAAAAGACTCCCGTATCATGTGAAAATATAAATATACAAATAAATTGCCAGAGTTTTATATTTCACCCGAGCTCTATATACTTTTTAATGTAACATACTTCGATGTGCAGTGATTCTGCTTGCCAATAATTTTGGTTGTGCCTATACTCACCCAGCCTTTCTGAGCGGCCCACAATTATCTGTTTAGTGTATGTACCATCTCCCAATTCAGCAACAAAGCAAAAAGAAGTTATGTTGGTTTGCTAGGACTGTGTCCTTTGCCGACCATAAGACTACATAAAAATTGAACGCATATAGAACTCAGCAAGACAAAAAAAACTGCAAAACCTTCTACAACACCAAAGACAGATAATTAGGTAAAGCAATTCCCTTGCAAGTAGAAAATAAATCCCTCTGTAATTAAAACAACAAAAAGACAGATGAACTTCTTAATAAAAAACAGGAGAAACAACAAAAGTAAACCAAAGGAGAAGACNTCACCACGACACTTACGCTACAAGCTGGTTGGGCTGCTTACTGAAAGCTATAGGGGCTTTGCGCGGGGCACGCTGTGAGACCAAAGGGGAAATTAGGAACAGTAACTGGTAAACTCGCTCGTTCAATCCTCCCGAGGAGAATCACAGGACTCTCTCCACAAGTCTTCATAGGCCTCAGCAGCACCAATCATGAGGCGCACCTTGCAGCGCCAATCGACGGACAGGAGTCAACCCAAAGCCACCGGACCCAGGAAGTCACTTCCTGCCTTGACGAACCACGCCAGAACCTGTCCTCCCCCCATACTGCTACGTCATCTATTTACTTCTACAATCGTACCTGCCCATACAGGATACTCACTGAATCCACTAATATAATAAATATTTAATGTTCTTTTGATTTATTCCCTACAAGTAATGTAACATTTCTGACTGCGCATAGCTGTGTACTCACAGTTATTCCAATGCCCCGTCATCGGGCGGGCCAGGAAAGGGATAACATAATCCAGTGCCCCAGATAAACACACTGTTGAGCCAGGGCCAGTTGCCTCAAGGGTTCAAATGCAGAGGCACATATGGCCTTAAAGACCTCGTTAAGGAAACTCGTTTCTCTAGAATTTAGAGGGATACTGAGCCAGTGCACCATCAACAAGTTGCCACATGGCATCAACTTTGAAGAAATTTTGCTTTGAAACATATTATGTCAAATTTTGAATTAACAAAATCCAATGCATCAAAAATCCCATTCTTACATTTGGAGGTAAACAGCAACATCAAAAACCATACATTTCAAGTTAAAAGTGTTTGAATTAACATGGTTTCACTGTACTTCAGAAATAAAATCAGATCTGTTTACCAGGCTGGAACCTGAATGGCATGTGAGCTTCCAGATTGAACTGAATTCATCTAGTTACAACAAAACCTCAGCTAATGCTAAAAAATTTAGTAAATAAAATAGTAAACACGTGATTGCAAAATACACGTAGCTCAAAGTCTTCTACAATTTTTCTGCACCCTTTAACATTTACCGTATTTTATCGCACATAAGTTGCCTGCGCATATAGGCAGCACCATTATTTTCAAAGGTTGTTAAAAAAAAATTATATATATTGTTTAGAGGTCGCGCTCATCATTGTAAATCCTGTACAACACGGCCTGCGCCACGGGTGGCTGATGCACGCGACCTTGGCAAAGGTTGTGTGGCAGCTGTGTCCTTGCAAGCAAGCGGTGTTGCCAAGAGTACAGTGCAGACACAGTGCGTCGCAAGTTTGTTGGACATAGCTCCTCCGGAATGTTCTGATATAGCGATCAAGAAGCAGCCTTAACTGCCGGAGTTCATATATTTATTGGGAAAAAGAAATAACTTATAAACATGTAATTTAATTTGAAGTGATATTTGTACAACAAAAATTTTATCGAGCTTTCTTTTTTATATATTTCAAGTATTTCTAACAATTTATGTTAAAAGCAAAAACCTAACCATTATATCTGTAGTTTATCTTTGTAAGTTTTAAATAAACGTGCAAAATACGGAAATGCATTTGAATATTTCCGTTACGTAATTCCCTTGGCATTCCTTAACAGAAAAAAACATTCTTGCTCAATAACTGATAATCGATTATTTTCAAAATCTTTCTGTGGAGTATAAGAGATAGCAGCTCATTAGCATTGGAAGAGTACCAAATGTTAGCAGTGATTTACACATATTTCTCTTATATCGTCTTTGCGCCGCACGTAGTGTTGTTTTGAGGTTGTGGCAGTGAAGAAGTGCGACAGTTTCTTGATGGAAAAGCGATGTACCTACACCGCAGGTTTCAAGATGACAGTGATTTTGTTCGCTGAAGAGTTAGGAAACTGAGCCGCGGGCCTTGAATTCGGAGTAAATGAAAAGTCAGTGCGGGGATGGAGGAATTTTTCTTACTTATAAGTCGCACCCCCAGGTTTTCAATAATTTTTTTAAAATAAAATGTGGGACTTATATGCGATAAAATACAGTCGTGTGCATGCATGGTTATGTAGTAGTTAAAAAAAAACCATGTTGAAAGAATAACCTTTAGTTTCTGTAACAAAAATGTTATATTTTTGTCTCTTAGTTATGCAGGTATTTTCATGTTATACAATATAATCTGAAAATTCAGGAATGATTTTAATGACAGTACAAACAATGACACAATCAGTAACATGCTAAGTTAATAAAATAATTATTTCTACATTCTCAGAAATATAGCCAATATAAAATGCAGTAGAGTACTGCATATATCCTAATATGTGTAGGCATTAAAGCAATTAAAAGTTAGATTGTGTAAATATTTAAAAATGTCAAATCAAGTCACACATTAATATTAACATATAATCCAATCAAAGTTGCAGACTTACCTTCCCCTGATCATCAGGGGGCGCTGGAAGAAATCTACCCCTTCCAGCATCATCTGGGCCTCTCGGAAGAAGGCCACCACCACCACCGCCGCCTCTTCCTCGTCCACGACCAAAGCCACCACTGTCTGGAAAATCTCGAGGTGGAGGAAAATCTTGTGGCCCCCCTCTCCTGAAGTCTGTATCAGGTACAAAATCCTCCCTACCTTGCGGAAATGCACCACCGCCACCACTACTGCCCCCGAAAGGTGGTACATTCTCTCGAAGGCTATCGAACGGGCCTTGATTACCTTTTGGCCCCTGAAAGTTTCCCCTTGGCGACATTCCATCAAATCCCGCCCTATTTGGGCTTTCCTTTGGCACAACATTACCTTCTGAATCACTACCTGTTTTGGGCAAAGAACTATCAAAACCCACTTTTGGAATATTCTGACCTTCAAACTGATCATTTGGTCCCCCAGGAAAATTATCTTTAGACTTCTGCATGTCATCTGGCCCTAAAGGCAGATCTTGATTCCCACCTTGGAAATCCCCACCCGAACCAGGAAACCTTTCTCTAGGACCCGGAAATTCATTTCCGGATCCCATAAACCTATCCCTAGGTCCCATCTGTTGGTTACCACCAAAGTTCGGAGCATCATTCCTCCACTGGTTCTGGCCACGACCTCTATTTGCACCAAAATCTTGCCAGGGCCGACGACCAGGTCCATCTTTGGAACCAAAGTTACCTGGTGGTTGATTACTTCCTCCCCAAGGCTGGTTATCAGGTCCACCAAAGTCTTGTCGGTTTTCATTACCACCACCAAATCCTCTGCCTCTTCCTGCTCCAAACCTATTTTCTCCATCCTGCGGGCCCCCAAAACCTTGACTTCTGAATCCAAAATTACCACCTTGGTTTTGATTGCCTCCAAGACCAAACCTTTGGTTAGGAGGACCTTGATTTCCAACAAGACCAAATCTCGGATTTCCACTTGGCCCAAATGACTGACCAGGTCCACCTTGACTTCCTGGTGGAAAATTCTGATTACCACCAGGACCAAACCTTTGATTAGGCGGACCTTGGTTTCCACCAAACCCAAATCCTTGATTTCTTCCAGGACCAGGTGAATCTTGTTGGAAAGATCCAAAATTTCTATCTTGGCCAAATCCCTGGGTGGGTGGTCCTTGATTCCCACTTCCACCAAATCTGTTTGCTGCACCTTGATTACCACCTGGGCCAAAGCCTTGATGTGGTGGCCCTTGACCAGGACCAAAACCTTGGTTTTGATTTGGTGGTACCTGCTTACCACCAGGACCAAATCCTTGGGATGGTATTCCCTGATTTCCTCCAGGACCAAAACCTTGATTTTGATTTGGTGGTCCTTGATTACCACCAGGACCAAATCCTTGGTTTGCAGGTCCCTGACCACCACCAGGGCCAAGTCCTTGATTGGGTGGTCCCTGATTACCACCTGGCCCAAATCCTTGATTACCACCAGGTCCTTGATTACCACCAGGGCCTTGATTACCACCAGGGCCTTGATTACCACCAGGTCCTTGATTACCACCAGGTACAAATCCTGGATTCATGGGACCTTGACCACTACCTGCCATAAACCTTTGATTTTGTGGTCCTTGGTTTCCACCCAAATTAAACCTCTGATTGGGTGGCCCTTGGTTTCCACCACCAAAGCCAGACTGCCCTCTGTTCATCCCAAAATTTGAATTAGGGCCAGGGCAAAATCCCAAAAGGCTTGGTAGTGGTTGACTTGATTGTGATCCTGGACTTGCACCCAACAAACTTGGAAGAGGTTGGTTTGATTGTGATCCTGGACCAGCACCCAACAAACTTGGAAGTTGATTTGACTGAAGTCCAGCCAACAGACTTGGAAGTGATTGGTTTGACTGTGATCCTTGAATCCCAACTAACAAACTTGGAAGTGATTGGTTTTGTTGAGAACCTTGACTACCAGATGGGCCAAATTTTTGCAAACCTGGAGGTGGCTGGTTGTAACTTAAATTATCACGTTTGTCACTGCTTTGAAGTGAAGAATCAGCATCCTTCTTGGCAGCTGTAGGAGAATTAGTCTCCTTGGCAGCATTAGAATCTGGTGCAGAGGTGTCTGCACGTGGTTCTGAGCTAGGTCCAATTCCACTTCTGTCATCTATATCTTGTACCAAAGACAGTTCTCTATCTTTCTTCTCGTTTGAAAGTAAGTCTAGTCCAGGAATACCATCGCCAGATGAACTCTTTAGGAAGTTACCACCGTCCTCTTTGTCATCTTGTGATTTCTCATCATTCTGAGACTCTGACTGAGATTTCTCCTGCAGCAGAGAGTTCTCAGCCTGCGACTTATCTGCTCCAACTTCTTCCCCACCTTGCGCAGTGTCTGCAGGTTTATCTTGGTCTTGCACTCTGGCACCTTCCTGTGCAACCTGGCTTTTTGAGTCAGCAGCTTCCTGTTGACTCTGCGACACATTTTCACCATCCGTGGAAGGTTTACTTTGGGCACCAAAGTTATCACTACCGGGAAAACTGGGCGTGTCTCTGCAACAGAATATGAAATGAGGCAACAAATAACCAAGCATTCAACTATACTATTTATTTTATTAGTTAATTGTAGAAAAGGCTACATCAGTTACCTTTGCAATAATGTTTGTTATAATATGAAAAAATTATAAGCATTACTTCCTAAACTACAAGGTTAACTTCAATACATACAATACGTATGCAATATTACAAAAATGCATTAGGTTATCCCATATATTAAAAAAAAAAAAAAAAACATCAGTGTTATTTTGCCAATGCAACCCTCCAACTCAGTTTATAGAAACATTAAAGTAATGCTGATTACATTTATCATTTGGTAACTTACCAGCAAAAAATTTACAGTGCATTTAGTTAGTGACAGCAAAATTTTTATAAGTACAGCTGCTTCAAAATGTGAAAATTTTGAGTGCAGAAGTTTTAAAAATGGTACAGTGGAAATTCTAGCCATAAAACACGGATGGATTAAAAGTTTGTGTCAACATAAAATTTTCTGTGCCCTCACAAAATTCCTATGTAAGCAATGCTAAAAAAAGTCTGTTTTTGCAGAACTCCAAAATTTATTTTTACCCTATCAATTATTGAACACAAATTTCTGTACCATCACTGAAAATTACATGCTCCAATCATTTAACAACAAAGTATTAACAAAAAAAGATAAGTAACTTTAAATACGAATGGTGCTACTCATCTACTGTGTTGTACTAGTCGGCAAAATGGCAAAAAAAAATTAATTATTCAATAACATATATTTTTATAGATAAGACTGTTCGCCAAAACCAATTTGCGACAGGAATAACAAATGGCCAGACATGCAAAACAGTGGTCAACAAGGCATACATAGTTAAGTATACAGTACATTATGTAGACATGCACAAGTAATTAGGACTAAGCCGATACCGGTACAGATATATCGAAACCGGCCTATATCGTAATTGTGCGGGATTCATTTTTAAATCGCCGATATTATAAAAGATATTTTGCCCTTAGGATCTAAAATGATGCTGTTTTCAACTTGCAATAATTGGAGTGCTTTGCTCACTATTTGGTTTTATTAAAATAATCACTATTTTTAAATTGGTTTTTACTAAAGTACCCAACTGGCTGTGTTTATTTTCAAAGCAAAATTAGGCACATTTTGCATGATTGTTTACGAAACATGTATACAACAAGACAATAGTAGCCACCATTTGCGTTTACTGAATTTTATCTATGGAGGCAAGCTTGCAGCATAAACAAAACTTAATATTTAATCAGCCTAATACATATATAATATTAACAATAATTAACATTTACGATTACCTCCAAAAATATTTTGTCTTAATTGTTTCACAACAACCTGCAAACACGGCAACACATAAAAAAAAACTTACATCATGTAATGTTGGTTATATGCTGCACATTACTCCAGCCTAGCGATGCCATTCCAACAGTTTGCCTATTCTTTGTTTGTTTTGTTGGTTTGTTTGCTGTTGCCGTAGTAACATGTCTGTATTGGGTTAGGGTTCGAACGTGTTGAAATTATTTACGTGGGCCAGCAATAAACAAATTATATGGCTGGAAGGAAAAGTGATTTGTGGAATTTCTTTGTACCGTAAGCAACACGCAAGAATGCAAATCTGGTTACAATATTTGCAAATGTTTGGTTTCGAGAGACGGTACATCATCCAGGTCCTTAGTACCACAAACATAAAAATGGCACATTGAATGTACGCACCATTTGAAGTGTTATGTTTTTTTAAGAGTTTTATTGTGTTATGACATGCTTTTGGAGATTTTTTTTGGTCTTATAAATATGCTTAGGCTTAATATGTGGTTTCTAGATTTCTATTTATCGTAATAGTTAGACCTATCACTGAAACAGTAAAAACGAAGACAATTAGAATTTTATTTGGCTAAATAATTTTAAAATAAGGTTTTTAATTTTTTGAGACATGCAATAATATTATTTTTCCTTGTCAAGGTAGTATCGGTATTGGTATCGGCAATATCGGTAAGTTTGTATCGGCAATATAGGAAAAGTCTCAAAAACCATATCGGCTCACCTCTAGTATAAAATGTTACGAGGTATAATACCATTCAAAAGAAATCTGTCTATTGAAATAAATTAATATTACTGTATGATTTTCCATAAGAATCTACTGGAAATGAACATTGCGCTCGCTTAAAGTAACCTGATGTTTCATCGTTTTTCTGTGACAAGGAAAGTTCGTATATGCCGTTCTCAGGTATAATTTTATTCAGAATACGTTTATTGAATTAAAATAATATTTCATTAACACATTTTCGGATGTTCCCTAAAGATGCTACTGGAAATGCACTTTGCACTGCACTTGTTAGTGACTTGCGCCAGAAGTTTGCATTTCTTTTGGGACAAGGGAAGTTCGTATACGCCCTCTGGGGTATACATGATTCGGAAACCGTGTATCTATTAAAATTAATTATCATTTCCATTTTAAAAAATTTTTTTTTTTGCTATTAGAAATGGTTGTCAAAAACATGAAAAATTATATTTTAATACAACTTTCGTGTTTTGGAGGTTTAAATTGGTCTAACATTATTTAGCGACGTCATCACGCAACAAGAGGCCTCGCAAAATCAGGGTTCTATAGCACATTTTTCAATGCATTAATGTGATTCCAAACCATCCATTGACATCTGAACACAATTTTCTGTGGTTTGTATTTTGTTTTTCACTAATATACTTTCCAGAAGTTCAGATACCTATTTATTTTTCATTCTGGTTATTTAAGTAGCAAAAAGGCTGCTGTAACTAAACACTGAAAGGTGCACACTTCCAGTATCGACTTATGCTATAGGTCGTACATACATTTTCTATGTATTTTTATGAGGCGTCACCTGCCGGAATTTGTTGTTACTTGTGGTGTACATTAGTACGTACACTATTTGCAAAAATATCCCTGGGAAAAATTACGAAAATTACAATTCATTACAAAAATCTTACTTGGCATCCTCTTTGGTTGCAGTTTTGTCAGTCAATTGGTCGTTCTTCTTGCTGGGCGATCCTTCTGGCTGTTTATCCACACCCAGGTCAGAAGCAGCATTTTCCATCACCTGGCAGAAACAATTTTAATTGTGAACAGACAGTGATAACCTTTACAACACATGGGAACATTATCACAAAAATTTGAACTTAATGACAGAATAATAAAACACTGAGGTTTGATTCTCCAGTATACTGCTTCAGGACACTGGTTGAACTGTAAACAGCTATTAACAAAATAATTAATTTCACCTTATGCATATATTGCAAAATTATGCAATAGGCTAATAACTAATAGTTTCACTTTATTTTTGAAGACGTAGTTAATTTTTAAAACATTAAAAAAATATGCAGCATATTATAACAACTTTTCTTTCAGCAAAAAATTCCAGACTTCTGTTTACAACCATCTGTTTACCCTATCAGAAAAAAATATGAACATGGAATAAAATAACAATATGAAAGTACTAAACACTAGAAAGAAATATGTACAGATAGTGCCACCCATATGGAAACAGAACCATGCATCCTTTAATGCAGGTCGTTGGTATTTTGAAACACGGCCGGGGTATGAAAGTGTAAAAGTGCAAAACACGTTACTTTCGTAGTGTTATCTATGGATTTCGTATTTAGAATTTCAAAATGGCAGTCATTGTTTACATAGCAGAGATAGGTTAATACTATTACAGCAATGTTAATAGGGAAGTTTAGACATAAATGAATTGTATTTAGCATTATCATCAACTGCATGTCTTTATTTATATGTGATTGGCAGTTGAATGGGCATGTACACATTGTGGGTTATTGTACGTTGAAACGGTTTGCCGTCGATTGTAAGACGACCCCAAAACTTTGAAATACTGTTTAAAGTAAAAACTATTGTCTAATTTTCAAGTGACTATGGTAATAAGGTGGCGACGTTGGAGTAAGACAGGCTCAGCTGCTGCTGTTTCGAGTCGTCAGTTGCAGTTCTTATTCCAAGTACTAAACTGACAGACTGTCACTCTCTGAAGACGATAGGAGGGAGGGAGGGAGGGAGATTCTACCATGCTGTGAGATAATCATCTATGGGGAAAAGTGAGGGAGATAGCCAGATGCCACTCCGCCCGGCCACCTTTAAGACCTGCTATAACAGGCATCAAGAGAGAATTATCTACAGCCTGTAATGCGGGTCACCGAATTACCAGTGTTGCAGGTGTCGCACTTCCGTGCCACCTCGTCATTTCAGTAACTTGAAATCTTTTGAAAGCAATGTGAAGTCTTGACAGTTGTAACCAGAGAACTGGTAGTGCTTCAATTGTACTCTCAGTAAAAAAAGGGAGAGAAAATTTTAAAACTAACAATTTTAATAATTTTTTAATTTCTGAATACAAACAAAGTTGAATTATGCTGAGAAATGTAATACACAACTATATATATATATATATATATATTTTTTTTTTTTCTTTTTTTTTTTATACAGCATTTGAAGCCATCTCCTTGACAATAGAGGAAATTTTCCTTCTGCAACAGCCACATTTTTCCGCTACATCTTGAGGGCTCACAGTACATCCTATGTCACAAATTATAGTCGTTATCAGAGCTAGAGAACACATTTTTGTTAGTTAGCAGAAGCATATTTAGAGAAAAAACCTCTGCTGCTATTACCCAACTGCCAACACAGGTTAAGCAGTGTGCAATGAAGGAAGACCTACAAAATGTGGGTTTGAAGTGTCACTCCAAAATACACAGTCTTAAGGATAAAGACACTGCAAATCAATTTTTTGCAACTACTGGCCAGTTGTTTGGTGTCAGAAATATAACGCACAACATTGTTGATGAAAAATNTTAAGCAGTGTGCAATGAAGGAAGACCTACAAAATGTGGGTTTGAAGTGTCACTCCAAAATACACAGTCTTAAGGGTAAAGACACCGCAAATCAATTTTTTGCAACTACTGGCCAGTTGTTTGGTGTCAGAAATATAACGCACAACATTGTTGATGAAAAATTGTTTGCATCTGTAGGAAGTTTTCCTTTGCTGAACACGCTCATGCAGACAGAATTCCTGCAAGGCTATCTTGCTTTACATCAGTAAGTTTCAGGAATTATGAAAGAAGGGCAAACTACTGATGTCCTCAATGTTTTGCATGGTCTACGTGAGCAACATTCAACTTTTGTGTCACAAAGAAGTATTAATTTTTTGTCACTGCATATATTGGCATTTATAAATTTGACACTTGTTTCGGTAGTGGGTAAAAGCAACCAATAAGCAATCAGATAGCACAACAGGCCCACAATATTTCTGTCTCTATGACCTTGACACCATGATGCTGCAATAATAACCGAAACGTGAGGCGCAAATATTTTTTGTCCGGATATTGCCAAAAACCTGTAGAATTCCAGATGTGAGCGTACAATCGCATAATGGCATAATTTCCCGTACATTTTACGGGTAAATCCTGCAAGTTGGAAAGTCTGTGTTGGTATTAAGGCTGCAACAATACTGACTAACATACAGTGTCAATTTCATCATGTTGTTTTATATAAACTTTGTTGGAACTATATGTAATATAGCCTGTCCCAAGCCGAGATAAGATTTTGGATGATTGAAACTGATGAAAAAAGGCAGGCTTACAATGCAGTAAATCCCGTATTATAAAATATACGAAAGAGGCCATCTGTAACAGAACAGGTAGGTATACATGGCAATACCTGGTCGCTGGCAGGGGTGGCGCCTGTAGTAGTGGTGGTAGCAGTAGCTGCCGCAGCAGCTGCCTTATTTGTCGCTTCCCTCTTCTTCCTCATCTGTTCCCTGCGCTGTAGTAACTGCTCCCTCCAGCTTTCCCATTTGGCCTCGTACTCACGATACTGGTTCTGTAACCACCTCCAATGTCATCTCACCACCCCAACACTTAAATCACATTGTAAAGTACTACTTAATATAATTTTACACAATAGACCACATTATTCAAAACAAATGTAGTAGACAGAACTAAAATTAAGACCGAATAACTTGACGCGTGGTAGATACCGAGATAATTACTAAATAAGACTCCGTCTCATCTTCACATGACACCACGTCACCCTGTGCGTGGTTTCAATCCAGGACTACTTGCTTCCAGAGCCAACCTGCACACCCCTAGGCAAGGGGCTCCCAAGACCGTCTACATCCGTATGTCAGAAGTCAAATGCCTGGTAATCACCTCCGCGTGTGACAGAAACCAGCCACGCAGTCCAGCACTGCCCCCAAGCTCACTGGAGCAACGTAACCCGCACAAAAGGATAACTGCACTTCCAGCTTCCCCCGAGAGAATGCGGCCTACTCCACTAAGGGAGGAGCTGTGGAACTGTAGCCCAAAGACACCCGACCTGCAGTCTATATATGCGAGCGCAGAGCTCCAAAACGCCATTTCACTACACCACTTCGAGTGCTGAAGGTCTCTGCCTACCGCCTTCCTCACGAAAGACCACCGCTACCTTCAAGACATCTTCCAGACCTTCAACCCCCGAATAAGTCTTCATCCCCCTTAACANATATTTCCACTTTGGTAGTGAAACCGGAGTCCCTTCTGGAGAAAAGCATAGATTAGTTAGGGTGAAATGTTGTTATAGCTACTTAGCCGTTTCTATCCTTATTTAGTTTAGCCCAAGGTCCCCTTCACCTGGTTTACCGTAGCTTACTTCCACCCGTTACATTGCATTGATAGTTAGGAGTTAGTACAGGCCACCATGTACATTCCTCTGGGGAATAAACATGTGATCTTACCTTACCCTGAGTACCTATTTCTAGGGTGACTAACATCCATCCCTGTAGACGTCAAACCTACTGAGGAAAAGCAGGAGACGTCTTGAAAACTCTTTGCCAAAACTATTGTAGGACTGCGGGCTCCCTTAACCAGGTGCACGTACGTCGCAATACATACTCATTAAACAGCCACCCTTACTGTGGTCCACGTCCACAAAGGTACCTAGTGTGCACATATGGTAGAACCCAACCACTAGTAACACACTCCACGAAGCAGCAAGATGCACAAATATATAAACCCACTCCTACCATCAAGCTGTTATCTTCGCCAGTAGGAGTAACAGGACTGAAACTGGTGGCCTGGCCCCTTCTAGACCATACAACATGACGCAGGAAGACATCCACATCAGCCCACTGCTCCATCCACAGTCTTTGCCGATTGGAGCAATAGGACTGATTCTGGGTGACCTAGCCCCTGAATGGCTGCACTAATAGCTGGGGAACTAAGCCCCTGAATGGCTGCACTAATAGCTGGGGAACTAAGCCCCTGAATGGCTGCACTAATAGCTGGGGAACTAAGCCCCTGCTCTTCCTCAACAAGTAGATCATAGTACATACCAGATGCCCTTCATCCCTTCACCCAAAGAAGTTGTGCAAGTTGGGGAGTTAAAAGAGCAGCTACTGTCTCTGAACATAGCCAATTGATTTGCAATCTTAGTGTCTTCTGCCCTAAGCAGCCCGTCCCCTGGAGAACGAGTTCACGCCGCACAACAACTAGAGGCCTCACCTCGCAGTTCCCTCTTCCAGCCCCTCCAAGATTGCCCGCGAGTTGCACCCGTTCGTGGTGCGCATTTGACGTGGACTTCCAGTGCCACTTGTCATTGCCAACCCGTACTTCAGAACGGTGAGGGCCAGCAGCCCACCGCGGGAACCAACCAGCAGCAGCACCGCCGCCACAGGACCGGGTACCCGTTCCAGCCACCGAGCCAGGATCTACCCCGGACTACGCCAACTGTAAGTAAGAGTGTGTGTACCCCAAACCGTGCGGAGATCTGCTAATCCCACACCTGACTTTGTATCGTGCCATAGAGGCACGCAACCCAGCCGGGAACCAATCAGCGGCGTGTAAGTCAAATTTCACAACAGTAAGTTAGTCTCTGCCTTGGCTGACAGTGGTGTCGCCATCAGTTCAACCGACGTCGTGCATCAAACTAATGAATATGATAATATTGAAAAAAAAATCAATGGGCGCCTGAGCAATTAAATGTGATAAATAACCTTAACGATGATACATAAACTTAAGTGCAACAAGAAACACATCTCAACACACTAAAACACTACATTTAACTACCACATCAACAACAAGAAAACTACAAAATATAATTATTAACTTTAATTAAATAAAATTACATGTGGTGGTACGAATCATATGCAGTTCGTGCTCAAATGCAGTATTAGGAATAGTGTGTGCGGATAAACTATTATACACTCCTTTACAAAATTAATTTATGGGTAAGGGGAAGCTAAATGACTTTCTTTGTTGCCTAAAGCTTTGTGCTTAAAAATTAACGTTGTTTGATAGCTTTTCAACTTACTGAACTTTAAAGTTTCTCAAATTAATTTATGTTATTTTACTTAAAAGTCATTTACGCGCTAGATACAGTCAGGGCAAAAGCTCTGTACAAACGGCCTCTGAGAAAAAAACCAGACTTAATTTTCAAAAGAAATGGAAAATTTTGGCAGCTGTCTTAAATTAACACAGCTGACATGGTAGGGGGGTGGCACCTGGAGTGTGCCACAATGACGCCAGGAATGCTACCTCTCAGGACGGCATCATTGGTTCCAGCGGCACTTAATAACCTTGCTGTTGAAAAGGATCCCCCCTTCAACATGTTTTAAAGCAATAGTGGCCGGGCCAAGAAAGACTCAGATTTACCATTTAACATATATAAAAGGGCAGGAATTCAAATAATCACATGTAGTATTTGTCGACAGGCACACATTCACAAAGGAGGATGACACGTTTTCCACGCGGTTGCGCAATCGTGACGTTTTGCTGTTAGTAGTAAATCTAGCCGCCGGGTGGCAAACTAGGGTGGGGTGGGAAAATTGAAAAATTGCCGGTACGCTGATGAATGTGGTTAGGGACTGGGATTATCTTATGTTGAGGCCTGGCGGCATCGCCCTTCCACCATACTGCAGTGTCCTACAACCAGCCACCTAATGAAGCTGCTTAACCAGAGAAACGTCTCTATCGTGCAACCGTGTGGAAAATGTGACAACCTCCTTTGTGTAAGAGTGCCTGCCGTCAAGTACTACACTGAGTACTTGAAATCCCATCCTTTTATTAAATATTTTTGGTAGCCTACTTGCAATCTTAACTAACAGATTTACCAAAATTGTAATACCATTATATTAAAACACACAGTACATCATTTTAATGTGACGGAAGAAAAATGTTACTTACAGGGATATTATATATGTATTATATATATCTAACTGCACCTGATATTTTCCTTACCTTATCAGGATGATTAATGTTCTGTTCTTTCCACTTGTTAAACTGCTCTTCCCACTGTTTGAATTGAATGTCAAAAGCTTTTTCTGCTTCAGACAGTTCTTCAGGATTATCCTAAAAGAAAATAAAACATGTTTAACAAACGATGGAATATAAGTAATCTTAGGCCTATTGAATGAACAGTCAATACTTGTTAAGATATAAAATTTCACTACAAGAAATAACAGTTCAAAAGAAACTGCCTTTACACAAAGTCATGAAAACGTAATGTGTCTTGCAACTTTGTGAAAGAAAAATACACAGATTATAAAATGAACACTGAATGACAGGCAAAAAAATTCACTGCTGTTACCTGCCAACTGACTTTAAAATAATACACTTCTTTCTGGAACACGACACATTATTACCCCAAAATAGGGATGGGTCGGTTCGGTTCTTCGATTCCAATTTATACCGGTTCTTGAGGTTTGACTCGGAACCAGTTTTGGGTTAAAAACAATTACTCGGTTCTTGGTTCTACACAGCAATGGCAAAACTCTGTTGTTACAAAAATAACTATGGTATTTATTCATGTATAGCACGCCCCTTCTTCCCAACACAAAAGAAAAAATTTCTGGGGTGCGTGCTATACACGGAAAAACAATTAAGGAGTGGTAGTGTTAAACTGTTCGGCGATGTTTGGAGGGAAAAGTGTATGGGATTAGTCTCATCTCTCGCTCAATTGGAAAGTGGCAAATCACTTGCAGCTATAGGACAGTCTTTCAACCTGAGCCGATCCACTGTGCGTTCTATTGAAAAAAGTAAAGGAAATATAAGGGACTATGTTATAAATTCGGGAAATCTTTCTTCTAAAATAATTTCAAAAATTAAAACACTAACAGAGAAATATTAAATTTTTAAAAAACAAATTCTGCTAAAATAATAAAATTATAAAATTTTGTCCCTAGTAATGTTTCTTGAGATTGCAAAAGAGACTGACAACATACCCGCTGTGCAAGAGTTTTCTGAGAGTCCATGTCACTTGCTGGTTTGGTTGAAGGGATAAGAGGCTTGGGCTGGTCTTCTGCTGGTGTGGTCCACCTACCCGGCTGCTGTCGTCCAGCCTCCCACGATCCACGAGGTTTTTTACTATCAGGAGTAGGAAACTGTGCATTTCCTTCAAATTGCCTTTTCGTACCCTGAAAAAAAAAGTTTAGCGCATATACACTAACATGTTAAAAATATTTGTAATGCATGTTATACACAAACAATATCACAGCTCACCTGAAATGGCTCTTGAGATTTGAAGCCAGGTGCATCAAAGTTTGCTGCTGCTGCTGATGCTGCTGGCGGTGGTGGTGGTGGTGGTTTGTTATAATTATCTGGAGGCTTGCTGTATGGGTCAAACGGTTTGCCATAATTATCACCTGGTTTGCCAAATGTATCCCTATTAAATGAATCTGGCTGCTTTCCATAAGCATCAGGTGGTTTCCCATATGGATCCGGCGGTTTTCCAAACATGTTGTGAGGTTTCCCAAAATGATCAGGTGGCTTTCCGAATGGGTCTGGAGGTTTTCCATACTGATCAGGTGGCTTCCCAAACATATCTGGTGGCTTCCCGTATGGGTCTGGTGGCTTTCCATAAGGATCTGGTGGCTTGCTATAAGGATCTGGTGGCTTGCTATAAGGATCAAAAGGTTTGTTATAGAGGTCTGGTGGCTTCCCATACGGGTCTGGAGGCTTGCCGTACGGATCTGGCATCTTCCCGTACAGATCTGGCGGCTTCCCGTACATGTCTGGCGGTTTGCCGTACGGGTCTGGAGGCTTCCCGTACATGTCTGGCGGCTTGCCATATGGGTCTGGTGGCTTTCCGTACATGTCTGGCGGCTTTCCATACATGTCTGGTGGCTTCCCGTATGTATCTGGTGGCTTCCCATATGTATCTGGCGGCTTCCCGAACATGTCTGGCGGCTTCCCGTACATGTCTGGTGGCTTCCCGTATGGGTCTGGTGGCTTGCCGTATGGGTCTGGTGGCTTGCCGTACGGGTCTGGTGGCTTACCGTACGGGTCTGGTGGCTTGCCGTACGGATCTGGTGGCTTGCCATACGGATCTGGTGGCTTCCCATACATATCCGGCGGCTTGCCATATGGATCTGGTGGCTTCCCGTACATGTCTGGTGGCTTGCCATACATATCTGGCGGCTTGCCATACATATCTGGCGGTTTTCCGTACGGGTCTGGCGGCTTTCCATAAGGATCTGGCGGCTTTCCGTACGGGTCTGGCGGCTTTCCGTACGGATCTGGCGGCTTTCCGTACGGGTCTAACGGCTTTCCGTAGGGGTCTGGCGGCTTTCCATACGGGTCTGGCGGCTTTCCGTACGGGTCTAGTGGCTTTCCGTACGGATCTAATGGCTTTCCGTACGGATCTAATGGCTTTCCATATGGGTCTGGAGGTTTGCCAAATGGATCATGAGGTTTTCCGTATAGATCTGTTGGCTTGCCATAATTATCAGAAGGTCTACCATAGTTGTCCAGCAGCTTCCCCATTGTAGGCGGCGGCATTCCATAAGGACGAGAATATGGATCTTGTTGCATAATTGGAGCATTCATAACAGCTGGTGTAACTGTACTGTGAGGCATTGCTGCAGCAGAGGCTGTTACAGCCATAGCTGGAGCAACTGCAGACATAGGGGCAGCTGCAGACATAGTGAGAGCAGCTGCAGACATAATGGGAGCAGCTGCAGACATAGTTGGAAGTGCTGCAGACATAGACGGAGCAGCTGGAGCGGGAGCAGGAGGAATAGGGGCAGCTGCAAGTGCTGGTGTAGTCAGGGCTGCAGACGTAACCGATGAGTCAGACGATGAGGTTGTGATTCCCACTGTTGTAGAAGGGACTTCAGCACCTTTGCTCACTGCTCCGGGTCTGCAAACAAACAATCGTCATAAATTTATACAGATTCTTAATTTTGTTACTGTGTTAACATGCATACCAACCATCAATGTGAGTATGCAATACAAACAGAGAGACAATGCTAAAATGATAACCAATGAAGGCAAGGTAAATTATTCCTATAGCAAATAATAGTTACAACCTAATGTTGGGGATGTGTGGCTACCCAGAAATTTTAATTCTGATTAAATATCAGTAAGAGAACATATAATACAATAATCACAATTAAATATCTGGTTGATAGAAAACAAAACAGTTTTCGCTTTCAGAAACTAAAACTTTCCCTGTACAAACTTGCACATAAGTTGATTTCACGAACATCACAGCTTGCAAGCAGACAAAATATCACAAACTTCATACTTCTCTAATAATAATATTTTTAAAAAATAAGTATTTTAAATAGAGCCACAACGTGGATTATACCCATGTATTTCTTTTATCATTTTTCTGGTACATATTTATTTCAACAGAAATGTGACAAACTTAACATTGGTCATTGATAAAATATATTAATAATAACAAAAAAACCTTTACAGATAATAAAATACAGTACTATATTTGGCAATAAGATATTTACCAGTGTACCATCACCCCCAACTTAAGACCCGCACCCCATATCTTGAAGTCCTCCCAGGGGAAATTTTCTTTCACACACACTTTCTAATATCTAAAAAAAAAGATTATCTTACTACATTAACATTCTACTTAAACAGAACACGATGATGCATTCAAAAACTATCACTGCACACATTATATAATGGTTACACCGTATACCTCGTCTAAAAATTGACATAAAAAGATTATCGATATACTCTTTGCGTTACTGTTATACTGTATATCCCATTTATGAATAGCGATACCTGTCATGTTAAAACATAAAAAAGGGCGGCAAATAAAAAAAAACCTCTCATGCCTCTGCCATTGCAAAAATACCATATTTTTGTTTGTGTGTATATATAAACACACACATATATAGAGTGAAACCCTATTAAGACGTTCCCAGGTAAGAAGTTTTCCTGCTTAATAAGGGGAATAATTTTGCACCATGTGTAACTTGACCCTTTTAAGAAGTTTTCCTGGTAAATAAGCATTATTTTTTCAGCCCCTTAAAATTTTACATTATACAGGCAATCCTCTAATTTCAGACATTCGACTCTCATACAATTCCCACTTTCGTACATTGGTTTCTTATAACATAAATTCGACATTTGCACGTTTGCTTCGCACTTTCGTACATAACCAAAAAACGTATTGTGCGCATGCCTCCAATCACGAAAAATGTAAACACCAAAGATATATGGATTGTTTATATTCTGCATTTGTCTTCGCAAATAATACTGCGGCAAAGTTGACATACATAGAGACCTCTGGTGTCAATATATGTATCTGTGTGTTCGACGTAACTGAATAAGATAAAAAAAAAGTGTACATAACGAACGTGTACGTATAAAAATAAAAGTAAATATTCTTCAAATCTTGGTTCATACATCAGAGCTGCTTACATGCACGACGATCATGAACTGCGTCATTAAGAATTTGTTCCTATAATCATTTTGATACATACGATTATGTTAAGTACATGTTCATCGTGAATTGTGGTTAATGTACATATTCATTTGTATGGAATCTGCGCAACTACTCTATGGCGATTCTATGTATTAATGCCGTTCCTGTTTATAACTTCCATTGTTTTTATTATGATGTTCAGTTTCCTTTGAAGTTAATTGTCCAACAAATTCTTTTTGTTATTTATATATTGGTAAACGTTTACGCGTGACTCTTATTCCGACAATAATCAACACGGCTTTGCCTCATCTGGACATGCCTTCATGTCACCCCAGGTGGGTTTTGAACAGTTAAAAAACTCACTAAGAGTGTCTACAAATATGCCCCTTGTTGCGGGGACACCCATGGACACATCAGCAAAGATTATTTGCCCNCGACCTACATCAGCCATGAGACGAAGGATGGCACTAGAGAGCGCAGCTCCACCCAGAGGCAGAGCAGTTTACCGCCCGCACCCCTGACGAGACGACGGGCAGGTAGAATATAAGGCCCTGCACCACCCAGAAACGTCACTTGTTCTCCAGCTCCAGCAGCTCGCTCCACCACCTCGTGTGCTGGGGTTCTCTGCTGATACAAACGTTTTCACGACCTTCCAGAAGCTTTACCAGATCTTCACCAGCTACCTCAGAAGCAGTCTTTCAACCCCATTTAACTGCCAAACACCCTTCTGGCAACAGCAACCTCATTACCCTTCTGGTAGTGTTAAAACACCCCACTCCCTTCTAGACAACGGCATTGAGACAGTTGTAATAACTACCTAGCCGCATCTGCTTTATTCAGGGCAGACCCAGGTCCCCTTCACCTGGTTGACGTAGTTTACTACCGGTCAGTTCTTGGATAGTTAGGAGGTAGTACAGACCATGTTTATTGCTCACAGAATAAATATGTTTTCTCTCAAACCTCTGCGTTCTAGTTTCTAAGTGTGACTGTAGACGTCAGCCCACCAGGGTAAAGCAGGAGACAGCGTCTTTGACAAACCCATTACCGAACTTAAGAGTACGACCGCGGGGTCCCTTAACCAGGCGCACTATGTTATAAACACATCCAGTCGACGGCCACCTGTACTGTGTACCTGGTGCGCAGTAAGGTAGAGCCACAACCACTAGCCACGCAATCCACCGTTCTGAACTGTCGCTGGAGGTCTGCCCCCTTTTGAACCAATACCCAACATCGTCAGATGCTCAGAGTAAACCCAACTCTCCAACCACCGACCCTCGTGTCGCCGGTTAAAGTAAACGGATACGACTCTGGGTTAGCTCGGCTTCTGCTTTGGTTGTAAACCTAGCTAGGGACCATCATCGCCTGTTTCCCCCTGATGAGGCCGATACTTTATGCCATACACCCAGAAGAGTGGTACTAAGTTGCAAGAAAGGAAGGCAGCTACGACCTCCAAAACCAACGGGAGCTGCAACCCAACCCCAACTGCACTTTGTAGCACAACCCCCCGGAAACGAGCTCAAGCCACCCCCCAGCTCTCTCCCAACCCCTCTTTCAGTCCCCGATGTAGAGAGCCGGGCGACCGCACCCGATTGTGACTGACTTCCACCGAGACCGGTACGTTCCGCTAGGGATTGCTAATCTCTGGTTCCGGTGCCGCTGGACGAGCAGCTCTCTCCGGACTCACCGCAGCACTGCCATCCCCCGCAGCAACGCCGCACGTCAACTCCAGCAGCAGCTAGGTCAACAGTCTCCAGGCCACATTCAGCAAAGGTGAACCTGTGGCTGTGTGCCACCCAGATGGCCGGACCAATATGTCCGCATTTGTCTTTGTGCCGAGTCACCAGGCCACGCGTACTATGCTACATACCGACCGGGGCCCAGTCAGCCAGTGATATTAACCCGCGTCTGACCTACAAGTCAAAACTTTACTGACTGTGACATCGTCATCAACCAACCGGCACCACGCATCAACGCAAGTAATTATTTCACTACACAATGAATAAGAAACGTAAAAACAAAAGTTGTAACAAAGACTCTGTGTGTAAGAAACAAAGCAAACATGTTGTAAATAGCGTATAAAAAAATTAATAATTTTTGCGTCATCGTAAAGTGGCAAATCATTTGAAGCTATAGGACTGTCTTTTAACCTGAGTTGATCCACTGTGTGCTTCGTTGTAATAAGTAAAGACAACGTAAGGGGCTATGTTATAAAATCAGAAAATCTTTCTTCTAAGATAATTTCAAAACGGCAGGGTGCAGCGATGGAAGAGATGGAATGGTCTTTAAAAGTGTGGTTAGATGATCAACAGCAGAAAAATACCCATCAGACTTGCAATAATGCAAGGCAAAGCTCTCAGTTTCTATGAAGATTGGAAAAACAAGCTTGGCGAGTGAGATGCTAATGCTCCAGAGTTTGAAGCGAGCAAAGGATAGGCCTACACAACATAACATTTACAGGGGAATCTGCCAGTGCTGATACTGAAGCTGAAGAAAATTTTATTAAAACTTTTGAGAACATTGTTGACGAGGGAAATTACTCATCTTACCAAATTTTTAATGTTGATGAGAGAGGCTCATTCTGGAAAAAATGCCTTCAAGAATATACCTGCCAAAAGAAGAGGCTGTTGTTGCACCTGGACACAAGACACCTAAAGACAGACTGACACTTCTACTTGGTGGTAATGCTGCAGGTGATTGTAAACTAAAACCTAAGTGTACCACTCTGAGGCTTTGAAAGGAAACCCCAAAGAAACACTACCAGTAATATGGAAATCGAACTCAAAAGCTTGGGTTACTTCAGCATTATTTAAGGACTGGTTTGTGAATCGTTTCGTTCCTGAAGTGAAAGATTTTGTAAGCAAACGAATTTGGCATTCAAGGCACTGTTACTGTTGGATAATGCACCTGGACATCCACATGCAAGATTTATGTCCAGAGGTAAAGGTCATATTCATGCCTATGAACACAATTTAATCCAGTCAATGCACCAAATTGTGATTTCAACTTTCAATACATATTACTTGAGGAGAATAAGCGACAATGCTGTCAAGGCAACAAATGAGAATGGAAGACTCACTCTTAAAGCATTCTGGAAAAACCACAATGCCCTTAATGATGTCACCAATATTTCTCTTGGAAATAAATAAAGCCATCTACAATGAATGGTTGCTGGAATAAGTTGTGTCCTTGCCTGGTGCCAAATTTCAAAGGTTTTGAAGGGTCCCCAGAAAGTGCAAACGGACAAGTTATGCATCAGCTGGATCTGAAGGTTACTTCTGAAGATGATGATCTGATGGCCTCACATTCAGAGCCATTAACAAATGAAGATCTACTTGCTCTTCAAGAGGCAAATTCATCAGCATCCACAGATACTCAACATGATGGCTGTCCAGAACAACCAACAAAAACCCTTACATGGATAAAAATCCAACACTGCTTTAAAAAATCATGAAAACTTTTTAAACATCATTGAAGAAAATGATTCAGACGAAGAGAGAAGTTGTGGAGCTCGTTAAGCTATTGAAGCAGCTACAATGTATTACATACAATTGTATAAAAAGAAGATGGGAGGAGTTAACTGTCACTAAGTTACTTTTTCTACAAAGCTGATGTCATCTATACCAGGTCCCAGAGATTGTTTAACAGGTAACGTACTTTTCCAAAGAGAGCTGAATCTGTATGTATGTACCCGCTGTAATTAGTCAAATGTTTGTCTGTGTAAAATGTGTCTTTTCAATTGTTTTAACTGTTAGCTATATATTTAAACACATTTAAATAAATTTTATGCATAATCTTGTTTGTTAGTGTGTAAATATATTTTGAATATTTTTTTTGTTTAGTTAGGTGGTTTTTTGCCATCTAGGAACAGAACCTCATTTATCACATTAACATTAGGAATACAACATTAGGAATACACAATGTCTGAAAGTAGATGACTGCCTGTACACACATACATACACACGCACCAACACACACACACATATATATACATACACGCTCATNATTTATCACATTAACATTAGGAATACAACATTAGGAATACACAATGTCTGAAAGTAGATGACTGCCTGTACACACACACATATATATACATACACGCTCGTGTGCACATGTGCACGCATGCATTAGGAGTATGGAAATATTTTGTATACTGAAACGAAAATGAAATTGACAAGTTTCACTTTCGTTTTGGCAAGAAATTTGTATGCCAAAGGTTTAACAAAATGAAACTCTTCAATTTTGATGAATATACTGGTGTTTAATGAATGTTCATTTAGTTCACTAAAAAGGTAATTTTCGTGTCTAAATCATCTTGCTTGTTTTTTTATAACTAAAATAACTATACAAAATGGAAATATAATATGAGCAAGAATCATGAAATTTCTTTAAACTTTTGTTAGCCCAAGCTCTTTTGAAAATATTTTTCATTTTTTTCTTGGTTTCATGAACATATTTTTCATGTTTGTTTTGTGACAAATAGTATCTTTTACACAACTCTAATACATGTATGTACATATGTGTGTGTACGTGTATGAGAGAATGAGGGAGGAGAACAAACCAACATATACATACTTTGCTGGGTCAGTCTCCTCCGGCGGTGGCGGGGGTGCAGGGGGCATAGGTGGTTTGTCAGAAGGTGGTAGAGGCGGAGGGTTGTGGAGGGTCGCAGGTGGTAGTACTCCAGCCCCTGATGCTGCCATGGCGTTCAAACTTTCTTGGTACTGAAAAAGAAAAAAAAATTAAAAATACTGTGCAAATACAGCAGAATCATGATTTGACATTCTCAGCATTTGCATTTTCCTGTTCTTTTTCCGGGTCCCGTCCATAGTCCGGTCATACGAAAATTAACTTAAACGTTTTTTTACAGCATGGGACTTTGTACATTTGTAGAATTAATTCAGTTGACATACTAAAAGTTCTATAAAAACTCTATAAAACTATAAAAACTATAAANTCTTTTTCCGGGTCCCGTCCATAGTCCGGTCATACGAAAATTAACTTAAACGTTTTTTTACAGCATGGGACTTTGTACATTTGTAGAATTAATTCAGTTGACATACTAAAAGTTCTATAAAAACTCGTAATATTCCAGCGGCGCATTAGGGCCGCCATATTTGTAATATTCCATGTCAAGATATGACGAATGAAAATTATAACTCGGTTAGATCAGTTGGTAGCGACATGAAACTTTAAAGGTGCCAAACAAATAAAGTCAAGTTCCAGTTTATTTGTTCTATACTTTTATTTATCAATCAAAGGTAACAGTTCACGTACAATCTTCAGGTATGCCAAGTATGAACAGGTTTAACAGACAAACACAAAAAGTAGCTGCGCCGCAGTGGTTTATTGATTATTTACGTCATTAAAACTTGCATCGCAAGAAAATGCAGAGGCAACGACCTCCCACACCGGCGGAGAAATAAACGAGCTTTTATCCCATCTTGCCAGCTGTACGCTATTTTCTTTTTATTTAGCACGTGCATTTTTAACCTGCACCAGATTTTAAACAAATACTTATTACCTTGGGACGTGTTGAAAGGTCGCTGTTTTATTTGTAAAATCACTACAATTTTATTTATTTTTAACTTGCCACAGTTTTTTTTTTAGGTAGATGCTTAGAAAGCTATTTGCGTAAAGAAACCCAAAAACTGTGTTAAATATGCTAATGGAACACATCATGAAAAAAGCTGCAGATAGCGTAGAAAAAACTAACAAGTCTCAAACGTGAATGTCTGCATACGCATACCAATGATGAAGTAGTCTGTTTCTGCCGGCGCTAGTGTTGTAGAGAAAAGCCAGCGATTTTGTTTAAAGTGCTGAATGCCCCAAAATCTTTGAATATTTGATGCACACAAAAAAACTTTGTTTCCATTTTGCGTTAATAGAAAAACAGAAATTCTAACGTGAAATAAATACAATTAAACGCAATGTGTCAGCTACAAGCGTACGTAATTTATATATTAAAACGCATTGCAATTTGATATGAGAATTTCACAGTTACCAATGTAATTCATTTCGGAAAATGGTAATAAGAAATGCTTTGTTATGCGTTTGGCTGAGACAAAGTTTAATTTACATTTTGTTGTACAGTGTATTTCTATATAAGAAATATATAGGTAAAGAAAATTTTGCAGTATAGTTTAATGTACAGTGCACTCTTTTTATGCTGAGTCATATACTCACAGAATCGACTTTATTGGTACTCGGTACTCAGTACTAATTTTAATGGAAGAATCGACTGTATCGAGAAATCAAAGAATCAAATTGACACAATGCATCAAATTTTAATTTTCATCGTTGTATTTGGAGTTCACAAGATGGCTGCCACAATTTCTAAGTTATAATATTGCCACTTGTTTCAATTACATCTTTTCAATTGTACCAACTCAGTAATACGTCATCTTTGGTCGTTTGTTTACATTTTACATTGCGGTGTTAANTACATCTTTTCAATTGTACCAACTCAGTAATACGTCATCTTTGGTCGTTTGTTTACATTTTACATTGCGGTGTTAAGATGTTAAGATCACATTTTTATTTTTGTTTTGCCATGAAATTGGTATTAATTTGTTAATTAAAATGTGTAATCAAAACCATTTCAAACTACATATTAACCACATTTAGTATTAAACAAATTAAACATTATAAATTCTATATCAGTTCTCAGGGCCATAAAAACACTTAGCAAAAATGGGAATTTCACAATAAACGGGAATGTTTTAACAAGGTTCAACTGTAAATCTGAAAAAAAAAAAAAAAGTTAACAAAAATTTTGAGCCAATCAATACCTATATACATTTTTTGTTATTAGCATTTTTTTTCTTTTTTAGTAAATATAACTGTTACACAGGCATTTTGAATTTTATCTTTCAGCGATACGGACAGGAACAATAACATTATGTCGTATCATAGCTGTGGTCGACCTAAATGCAAAATAACAGTGCAAATAGTACAAGGACTACGTCAGTTAAACTGACGGCAAGTCGGTTGCAAGTGTTTGCAACAAAATGTTTCATCCACTATAATACAACTTATGGTAAACAAAAGAACCAACTCAGGGACGCAGTAGCAAGAAAATGCCAACCCCCACGAACAGTTTGCTGTAAGTTAGAATAGCACTGCAACAGCAAACACCGAAATGCAGCATTTGCAGTATCTGTCACCAATTTAACAGCAAAAATAAGTCTATTTAAACTGACGGCTACACGAATGTTGTAAACAATTCACTGAAAATAAAACTGAAACACCAAGGAAATATTGCCTTTCCCGATAAATCGTTTATTTTTATTGCAAAGAATAACTTTTAAGCTATTCAGTTGTATATATGCACGTGTGTATAATATACACACATATATATGGTGCATTATTTATTAAGTTCAATTAGAAATAAATCATGTTATAAAAATTATATACTGCATTTGAAGATGCCAGTATTATTTCTGAGGGAACATTTTTTTGTATGAACAGTGAAATGATAAGTTAACTCTATTATAAACAACAGAAATTAAATGTTTACTGGCAGCTAGTCATCTTCAAAAATAATAGCATATTTTTTTGAAAATTTTACTATTCGATTTGAAAATATTTCAACTTCAAAATCCACCGTTTGCATACCCTAGTAACCCCACTTTGGGGAGATGTAAGAATCTCTCCAGACCTTGCTATGCTGGCAATGCAGCCACACTGACAATACAACTCACCTTGTCCCCGTACTGTTGCTGCCACTGTTGAAACTGTTGCTGCCACTGTTGCCACTGCTGCCAGTGTTGCTGTTGAACAACGTTCCACTGCTGCTGCGAGTAGCCAGACATTTCCTGCAGCAAACAGTGAAACCAACCCGCTTAAAACACTCAACGACAATAGCAATATTTTAAGCCACCTCAAACCACGCAGTTCTTGTTAATTGTTCATTTCATTTAAGTGGGGATAAATCTGACAATGTGACCAACCTACAAACTATGAAAACAGTGAATGCTTTTGTTTGTAAAGTATTGCTGCGGGATGCATGTTGTTACGTTGGCAATTTAGATGATGGCTTTGGAAGAAAACGATACTCAACTCAGAACTAGAAGTTGTAATTTAAAATTTTTATTACACCTACAATATTTAATGACCATAATTTTGTGCTATTCGTGAATAGCCATGTTTATGTTTCCAGCCTGGTGAACGCAGTTGTGCATGTGCTTTTTTCTCGTCATGTTTTTACAAGTATCTTGTTGTTGTCGAAACATTTTATCAGTAGTTAATTATTCTTTAAGCAGAGCTGGTTGTAGGCACCATTGTAATGCGTTTTCTCGAGTCAAATGTAATTAACATTAATCAGCAAGTGTTTACCGCTTCGTAAAACTGCTGTCCCACCATTTTCCTTAACTGCCGTCCACAATGAAGCGAGACGAATGTAATTTACATACTTAAGTTTGAGTTTGTTGATTTCAGAAAGCGTGCTGAAGTTACCGAATGATTCTGCAAATGAATTAATTAATATCAGTGACGAACAAATGTCACTGAAGGATTTCCATAGAAAAACATATGTTCAAGAGTTTGCAAATTTTACAAACAGTAAGTTGGCGTGTTTTGTAAATAATGTATTTTTAAACAGTTACTATATTTATTGAAATGCACATTTCCTGAAAAAGTCACACTTTAGTAGTGTGTAAATAATATTTATCTGCCTATATCGTAAATTCAACGTGTCTAAGGTTAACGACGGTCAAATTGTGCGTGTATTGCTGCATCTGTACAAATACAAACAGTGATGTAAGTATCGCGTTTTGTTTTTTCATTGAAGTTAACATTTTCGCAACAATTTGAATGTTATTTCCATACAAGCAAAATTTTCCACTGATCCATCAAAACAATATGAAACTCAAAATGCCACACACTCGTACGAACATCAAAACAATGCCATCTAACAAAAAGACTAAAGCCCCCCACCCCCTAGCTGTTTCCTTTTTTCCCTCGAAATAAAATACACAGAACCGCAACTAACTTAACTTGGAAATTACAAAAATTAATCAGGTTGGAATGCCAACCTAGCTATAATATCCTACGATGATTACTGGACGGAAGTTAGCAAACGTAAGTCTTTCAGTGCCTGGCCATGACAGGAAACACGAGGAAAGAGGAAAATGCAAGTGTGTATTGGATTCAGACGTTTGTTTACAAAAGTCTTTCTTCAGTGACAAAACAAGCTGTAGTGGAAGGAAACATTGTGGCCATGCTACTTTTATAGAACTGTCAAAATTTACATCACATACATGAAATGGACACACTATTATTTTCATTGATAATGTTCTGTTTGATCACAGTCTTATGTTAATTGTATACTGTATTTGTCTTAATATACTTTTTCTACTTTGAAGTGTTACATTACATTATTGTATACGCAATACNTACTGTATTTGTCTTAATATACTTTTTCTACTTTGAAGTGTTACATTACATTATTGTATACGCAATACCTTGCATTTGTCCTTGATGCTTTGTTTATTTTTAATTGTTTTGTTGTACTGCTGTTTTGTGTATTTCTAGAGACCTGGAAAAATTGCATTTGCAATAAAACGNAGAGGAAAATGCAAGTGTGTATTGGATTCAGACGTTTGTTTACAAAAGTCTTTCTTCAGTGACAAAACAAGCTGTGGTGGAAGGATACATTGTGGCCATGCTACTTTTATAGAACTGTCAAAATTTACCTCACATACATGAAATGGACACANACATTGTGGCCATGCTACTTTTATAGAACTGTCAAAATTTACCTCACATACATGAAATGGACACACTATTATTTTCATTGATAATGTTCTGTTTGATCACAGTCTTATGTTAATTGTATACTGTATTTGTCTTAATATACTTTTTCTACTTTGAAGTGTTACATTACATTATTGTATACGCAATACCTTGCATTTGTCCTTGATGCTTTGTTTATTTTTAATTGTTTTGTTGTACTGCTGTTTTGTGTATTTCTAGAGACCTGGAAAAATTGCATTTGCAATAAAACGNTATTTTTAATTGTTTTGTTGTACTGCTGTTTTGTGTATTTCTAGAGACCTGGAAAAATTGCATTTGCAATAAAACGAAAAGTAACGCTAATTTTAGCATTTCAGTGCAAATAAAGCAATTTTTACAGCTTTACTTCAAATAAAGCTGTTTTCAAAATTTACACCGACCTTTACTTGAAGCTAAACCAATATTCGCGGAATGAGTGTTACAAAATGATCTGTTTGATGCTTTGCCTAAATATGGCAAAAAACCGCACACCGACAGGCAATGAATGTTTATATCACGTTTTGTGGTTGAGGTTAGGAATACTCGTCGCACTGTTTACCAAGCGTCCGCCGTCTTCGTTGCAGCAACAAGTTATTTGTGCGTGTTTAAAATTTTGAATGTCTAAGTGTCAATAATTCGTGGTAGCTTTCTTTGAACGACACATCCTGTTCCATCATTTTTTTTCAAGTACACAGTTCTAAAATATAATAATCACCAAACAAAATTGTTACTGTTAAGATAGCGGGATTTATTAACAAGGCCTTGACGGCCATAGAATACACGCGGTCAGAGAATATCTGTCGCAAATATGAACGTAAATTAGGGCACGAGTTAGATGAAATTTTATTACTGCTATATGTGACAAAACTACGATACAATAGCGTATTCACACTATCGTTGTTTATCCTAAAATTAAAAGTTTTAGAACAGAAATGATAAAAATTTACTTGTTATGTTGGCAAACATGTTAACAAATTTCAGTTATACCAATGCTTATTTCCATACAAATTACGGGATTGGAATTGAAATTAGGTTCCTCGGAATAACTGCAGACTTAATGTTACCCAGCTTTGTTTTCTACAAAATGCAGCTCTTGGAAAGAATTGCATTTGTTTCGGAAGCAACAGCGGCAGCTATCCTCGCTAACTGTGCATGTGCAAGTACACAACATGTGATGTACACTAACTAGAATGAGCTGTATCTACGAAATTAGATACAAAACAAACGTAGCTATCAAGGACACTTTTCGTTCACACAGGGTAAGTGCAATTTGTGAAGATATGTACAGAAATAATTAGAATCAAGGATAGTGTGGATTTTGTTATTTTCTTGTCCAAGATGCCGAAACCAGCAGTGCATGTACGGCAACGAGCAGCCGAGTTCAAAAGTGACTGTCTTTATGCTTTCGATTCTCAAACACTAATGTGCCGTTTGTGTAACTGCTAGTTTCGTATGAAAAGAAAGACTCCGTATTAAAACATACAAAAACTCAAAACCATATTAACCTTTCAAACAAACAAATAGGTGCTGATTCACAAGCTCTGGGCTTGCTTGCTTTAGTAGATCAAAACAAAGAAAATTGACATTTTATGATCTTACTATTAAAACAACTGAAGCTTTTGCAAAAGCCAACATTCCGCTTCAAAAGNAAGAAAATTGACATTTTATGATCTTACTATTAAAACAACTGAAGCTTTTGCAAAAGCCAACATTCCGCTTCAAAAGCTAGATATTCCTAGTTTAAGACGATGGATGGCTGAATTTATTGTATGTAAGTGTAATTTCCAAATTGATATATTTAACTACAACTTGGCTTGTAAGGCCTACTATGGTTTTTGAACAAGACCTAGTTCATGTAATACTTACCTTAGAAAATAAAAATGTTTGACATTGCTGTCTTAGTATTACTCAAATTATGGTTTTAGGTGCTAGNTAATACTTACCTTAGAAAATAAAAATGTTTGACATTGCTGTCTTAGTATTACTCAAATTATGGTTTTAGGTGCTAGAGACTGACCTTGCGTAAAATATCTCAGAGAAAAATATGTTCCTGTGGCAGCACAGGCACACTTTGATGCAGTAAAGGAACTTCTTCAGCAGAAAAATATTGTTATACTTTGTGACGAGACGACAGATACCAAAGGAAGATGTGTGTTTGTTGTGCTTTTTAAGATTTGTTCAGACAATTCAACAGAACTAATTTTGAAGGTCGCTGCAGTAAACATTCTCGAGAAAGCAGATGCAACGACATGCTCTCAGGCTATAAATGAGTGTGTTAATAAATGCTGTGTCTATTTCAAAAACATTCAAGCCATTGTTACAGACTCTGCACGTTACATGACCAAATATGTGACATCAATGCAGGTCCTTTTTGGAGAGCGCGTGGTCCATGTTCAGTGCTAGGCCCACAAACTGGCATTAGTAGATCACATCTTTGGCATTGAAGTGACTGAAGTAAATGAGGCTGTGGTAAAAGTCAAAACCACATTTTTGAATACACAAAAAAGAAAGCATTAATATGTGCACTATCAACTGAACATACAACTAAAGCAGCAAATCTGTTCCCAAAACCGGGGAACACCCGATAGAACTCGTGGTTCAGAGCAGTGTTTTATTTGTCAGAATACTTTGTTGACATTGTTAACTTCTTCCGTAAATTAGTTGCATATTATGTAGATACGTATTACCTTACTGATTTTTCCTGTGAAGGTGCACATTCTGTTTGTTGGTAATTTTTATAGTTATTCTTTATAGTTATAATTATAATTTTGCATTTTTAATAGTGCTTATAGTGTAGCAAAAAAGTTTTTCATTTCAAAAACGAATTTTTTATGCATAAAAGGTTGTATGCCGCATAAAAATNTACTTTGTGACGAGACGACAGATACCAAAGGAAGATGTGTGTTTGTTGTGCTTTTTAAGATTTGTTCAGACAATTCAACAGAACTAATTTTGAAGGTCGCTGCAGTAAACATTCTCGAGAAAGCAGATGCAACGACATGCTCTCAGGCTATAAATGAGTGTGTTAATAAATGCTGTGTCTATTTCAAAAACATTCAAGCCATTGTTACAGACTCTGCACGTTACATGACCAAATATGTGACATCAATGCAGGTCCTTTTTGGAGAGCGCGTGGTCCATGTTCAGTGCTAGGCCCACAAACTGGCATTAGTAGATCACATCTTTGGCATTGAAGTGACTGAAGTAAATGAGGCTGTGGTAAAAGTCAAAACCACATTTTTGAATACACAAAAAAGAAAGCATTAATATGTGCACTATCAACTGAACATACAACTAAAGCAGCAAATCTGTTCCCAAAACCGGGGAACACCCGATAGAACTCGTGGTTCAGAGCAGTGTTTTATTTGTCAGAATACTTTGTTGACATTGTTAACTTCTTCCGTAAATTAGTTGCATATTATGTAGATACGTATTACCTTACTGATTTTTCCTGTGAAGGTGCACATTCTGTTTGTTGGTAATTTTTATAGTTATTCTTTATAGTTATAATTATAATTTTGCATTTTTAATAGTGTTTATAGTGTAGCAAAAAAGTTTTTCATTTCAAAAACGAATTTTTTATGCATAAAAGGTTGTATGCCGCATAAAAATTTTACACCTATTTTTGAGAAAAATAACCACTTTTCAAAAAAAATAACACCTATTTTTTCAGGTCTCCATGTATTTGTCTTCGGTACTTTGTCTACTTGCGACTGTAACATTACATTATGGAATAATACATACCTTTTATTTGCCTGTGATTTGTAATTGTTCTGCAGTATCTATCGTATAATGCTTTTGAGCTTAGCTCTGTTAATATATTGTGTATACCATTGACGTGATTACCTCTCTGGTCCAGTCAGGACTGCAATCGGGATTTTATAAAACTTAGTACTATAAATAACAAAATAAAAAAATTAAGATTATGAAATAAATATTACAATTTGTAACATATAAGTGAAAGTTTTATTGGTTCAAAAAGAAAATAATTTGATATTAATAAGAGCATTAAATGTTAACCTGAGGTGATTTTTCAAAGGGTTTGTTTCAAAAAGTGTTAAGGTGCATAGAATGGAGTATAAGCAAAAATACATGATGAATATTCATTCAGCCTTACAGGTGACTTTAATTTTGCTACTGCTTTCAACATCCAACCAGTCAATGTGCTGCAAATGGTATTGTGTACTGTCCCCTCTTAAATTGCAGGCACATTACATAAATACATGCATGCATACATACATACAAACACGAATTCTGAAGTTTTAATTATCCTACATATGAAAATACCACCGAGGACTTTCACACCGTGGAAAACTCATTTTAAAGACTGTCACACCAATAGGTCTCCCCCACACGTGTCCTGGCAAAGAAAGATTTGTTTACCCACCCATCAGGTACTAGGTCACCTCCAGTTTCATAATGCAGTCAGTATCTTACCGGCGTGGCAGGGATGGCCGGGGCAGCTCCGTAGTACGGGTAGGCCATGGTGTAGGCAGCTGCTCCAGCTGGAGCAGCAGTAGCGAGGGTGGTGGGGGGTTGGTACCCTGCTCCGGTGTACCCCACCGAGGCACCCCACTGGTTCCACGCCTGCATCCTACACACAAACCACCACTGCTGTCCCAGCTAGCATGCACTCTGCACGAGCAGGCAGGCACAGAACCACACACCAGTAGGCAGACTTACAACTAGACCACCACACTGCCTCCTGTCTTCATAGGTGCCAGCATGCAAACCAAGAAGACACCTCCACATTAACACACACTCACTTCATGTAACATTACAAGAGGAAGAAGGGCTGAAGCTATACCTGTGTCTACTTCAGCTGCTGCCTGGAGACAAACGCAGCTTGCTGCTTCTCTTCCTTCAACCGGATNGTGCCAGCATGCAAACCAAGAAGACACCTCCACATTAACACACACTCACTTCATGTACCGTTACAAGAGGAAGAAGGGCTGAAGCTATACCTGTGTCTACTTCAGCTGCTGCCTGGAGACAAACGCAGCTTGCTGCTTCTCTTCCTTCAACCGGATGGAACGCTTTTTTAAAGAAAAGTCTAATTAATTCCACTTGCTACAATTCTTACACAATCACTATACATACATTTTGTACACACCAATATCTTGATCACTCGCACACACACACAGAATGGATACACACAAGTATCATAAATAATACATTAATACACTTATAAAGGAAACAATCCTTTCNTCACTATGGCCAAGCAAGGCAATAAATGCAGATACATTCCTTCACTCTTTCTCCCATGGCCTTCACAAATTGACACAACGCATTTTATTCTAAAAAATATAACTTATTAGAAATCTATATGGCACTACTGATTCAACCTCCACTACTTCAGTTCTTTTATAAGAGTGATTGATTAATCATGCAACATTTGAAAAACTTTTCTGGTAGAACCAGAACAATATAAGTTACATAGTTAAAATAAGTCTAACATAAAATTTATACATTTGTGAAACTTAAAACTTCTTCAGTGAGAACGCTTTGGAAAAAAATTTCAGCTTCGTGCACGAGGCAGCATGATGCTACAAGACTGTTTAATATACATGTAATGCAATAGTGCCTAGTAGGCATTAAGAAAAAACGAAACCGGAACAAATATTTGTGTACATTTTAATCTCAAGATTAGCAACAATCCTATAACCATAATATATGTATAACAAGTTCCTCAAGCTAGGAATATTTAATATAACTTCAATATCACAATACACTAGCTGTTACAGAACACTATATCAAAGTGTTTGCATCAACCCATTTATTGAGATGTAAAAAATTTTAAACTATATCAATATAGGAAAAAAAATGCAACATTTAGCTTAAGAGCTAACATTTTTCAGTTANTGTAAAAAATTTTAAACTATATCAATATAGGAAAAAAAATGCAACATTTAGCTTAAGAGCTAACATTTTTCAGTTATTCTAAAATTACTACCAGAAATAAACAATGCAACGATAATAACAACTAAAGACACCCAGGCTGTAACTCATTAAACAAGATGCACAGATTCTGTAAATATCACACACGGTGGTTTAAAAGAAAACTCCCACGTTTCAATTATGTCACACGATAAAAGTAAGCAATATAGTTCAAGAAAAGTTGACTGTCTCATNTGTAAAAAATTTTAAACTATATCAATATAGGAAAAAAAATGCAACATTTAGCTTAAGAGCTAACATTTTTCAGTTTTTCTAAAATTACTACCAGAAATAAACAATGCAACGATAATAACAACTAAAGACACCCAGGCTGTAACTCATTAAACAAGATGCACAGATTCTGTAAATATCACACACGGTGGTTTAGAAGAAAACTCCCACGTTTCAATTATGTCACACGATAAAAGTAAGCAATATAGTTCAAGAAAAGTTGACTGTCTCATTCAAGTAATTACTGATTACTGATGTACCTAGTAACACAAAAATAAGAATAATAATTTTAATATAATATTACACTACGAAGCNTTCAAGTAATTACTGATTACTGATGTACCTAGTAACACAAAAATAAGAATAATAATTTTAATATAATATTACACTACGAAGCCTAATTGGTTCACAGAAATTGAAAAAGACCTAAGAGAATTAAAAATTACAGAAAAGTCATTACTTGATAGAACTGTACAGATAAAATTTAAAGACGAAGGGATAAGGTTCCAAGAAAAATCTAAAATAAGGTCGAAACCCATCATCTCAGATGAGGAGAGAAGAAGAAGATCTGAAAGAATGAAGAAGTACTGGGTGCAAAGGAAGGAGCAACACTCAAAGAAATGACTGTTTCATTGTACCCCAAAGAGGGTGAAACGAATATAATAAATATAATTACACTTTACTCTAAGAATGAATAATGAAAATTGTAGATTGCATAATACACTGTGACCCAGTCATATGAAAATCAGCAAATCTACACTCTTGATCCTGCCACTAATGCAACTGATAGCTACAGATCCAGGAACACCCCCCCACCCTACTAAAACAACACAAACATATGAGCAATCATTGTGGCATACGAGTGCATGGTTAACACACTCGTACCACACTAATCCTCAATCATACTTCACTCAACCAATACACACTTTTACTCCCCTAGAATAGATTGATTACCTGATATAAACAAATTCTCTCTACCTTATAAACAAAACTCTCTCTCTCTCCATCATAAATAATCTCACACACACATACATACATCACACACAACTATTAATTACATACCATAAATACAAACAAATGACACACAACCTAAGTTTGAAGGGCACTGCACACATACACAACACCTACAATAAAATCCAAACTAATGACTGCCAAAGTTGGTATTATTAAGTTTAGGGGCTTTTCTGTAAAATAAAAAAAAATCCCGGAAGATGGTATATTTCCACTCTACTAATGATGCAGAACACGAATATACTACGAGCATTAACGTCAGACTAATTTCTTAATATGTGCCCACCTAAACTAACAGAACCTAACCCCACGATAGGTGAATCGCTATTTTACATTTTTAAACTAACCTAGGATTGTGAGGTTTACTAACCTACAATTTTAGGGTTTTACACTAACCTACGATTTTAGGGTTTTAAACTAACGTACGATTTAAGGGTTATACACTAACGTAGGATTGTAGGGTTTTNACTAACCTACGATTTTAGGGTTTTAAACTAACGTACGATTTAAGGGTTATACACTAACGTAGGATTGTAGGGTTTTACACTAAACTACGAATTTAGGATTTTAGGGATTTGAAGGAACCGTAAAACACACCAACAGAATATCAATTTACTCACCGGATATACTTCCTCTGTCAACGGCCAATTCAACCTTACCTCACTCGACGGAGCACCGTGTTCCACAAATCCGGCACATAAGCAAATATAATGCACTGAATCACTAGTTTTCAGTCGAATATAACGCAATGAAACACTTGTTTACAGTAAAATACAATGCACAGAAGCACTCGTTATTGCTTGCTCCGTTTTTAAATACGTCGGATTAGGACGACAAGATTCATACCGGCAAAGGCGCGATGGCAACTGACAAGGTCAAAAATTTACTGTTAAGATGCAAATGACATCCGTGGCCACTAGGTAGCGTGGAATTAGCAATGTGCAGCCATTATTAATGGCGGTAGACGTTAATAGACGTAAACAAAAATTTTTTTGCACTTTTTTTATATGTTCTACTTATTTTATGAATGANTGGCGGTAGACGTTAATAGACGTAAACAAAAATTTTTTTGCACTTTTTTTATATGTTCTACTTATTTTATGAATGAACAAGGTAAGCTGTGCAGAACCCATTAATGCAACTTTTGTTGGTCTAGGACGTTTTGTTCAGACGCGTAAACAAACTGGCTGAACAGTCATTTTGNTAATGCAACTTTTGTTGGTCTAGGACGTTTTGTTCAGACGCGTAAACAAACTGGCTGAACAGTCATTTTGCAATTTTTTTAAATTTTTTTTTAATGTGTTGTACTTATTTTAAAGCTACGCCCCTAGTATGTACGTGTTCTACGTGATTAGTAGAGTAGAAATATATCATAATTTTGATTTTTTTTTTGTGTTTCTCAGAAAAGCCCCTAAACTTAATAATTACCCCAAAGTTATTTTTCAACTGGCCTGCATCACAGCATCCTTTCTACAAAAAAATTTCCACCGTTAATCACCAACACTGCTGCAACTTAACACATACAAAACATGTTTTCACATTGCATGCAAAGTGTGAAGTACATCAGGATTTAAAATAGTTATTCGACAAACAGATTTTTACTTTGCTCAAACATTCATACTGCTATCTTCATAAAAAGGTAATGGGTACACATTTACCAATAGCACTTATGTTTATATCATATTCATTACCTCTTGTGATTTATGTTAAAATTGGGATTTCAAATCATACTACATATAAACCATGCCAAAGTGGGAAATGAATCCATGACAACCCAAACCATCTATGAAAAAGGAGACTAACGGTTTATCAATAGCTACACATCTGATAAAATATTTTCATACAGTACTTCTATGCAACACAAAATGTGTTTCAATTCACGGAAAATACTTCTTATAAACGGATGGCTAGTATCGTGAGAAGAATCAACTGAAAACAATATAAATTTTTTCACTGCCTTTCAATGATATATATAGGTTCAACAAAATCAACTGAAAATATTAGTTTCTGTTCAATTGTTAAAAACACTGCACCTCATTCNTGATATATATAGGTTCAACAAAATCAACTGAAAATATTAGTTTCTGTTCAATTGTTAAAAACACTGCACCTCATTCCTATACACACAATTCCAATCATATTCTGTCTCATATAAGTTGGCGAGATTTTGACAGTTTGACGGAAGTAGTGCCAAATGTTTACTTTTTGTTTACATATCCTTTCGTTATCAGCTGGTGATCAAATGGAGGCTGTATATTTTATCAACACCCTGTCAGCTAATCCACTTGCCATTGTACTGTAATGCTAAACAAACTTTAAGGTATCTCTTATAGACTGACATCTGTCTAAAAAATGTGTACGTTATAAAAGTAAATATGTAAAACCTTGCAAAAAATTANATCTCTTATAGACTGACATCTGTCTAAAAAATGTGTACGTTATAAAAGTAAATATGTAAAACCTTGCAAAAAATTAAATTTTTGTTAACTCTGATTTACCCGATACAGCGAATTTGGGTTAACATTTGCGAGATGGTTATTGTAGTTCTTATCACACTTTGGACATTACAGCTAATATGTTAAGAATTGAAATAAAAATAATTTTGGGAACTTGCTTGACAACACTCTTTCATTTGCCAACGACTTTGCAAAGCGGGCAGCAGAACAACATCACGTGTAATGGACGTAAGCGTCCCAATTACAAGATTAAAGGAAGTTACTAGTAAACAAAATTGCTGTACACAGAAATACATGTTACTTTAAAAATTATAGGGCTCGCGGAAAAATAAAACCAGTGGTTTATGTTCGTAAATTTGTTATTTTACACAAGAAAGATATATTTTTCTGGCTGGTTAGTGCTTTGGGAGAGACAGATGGCGCACGTGGCATGGCAGGTGGCGTTTTTGTGAGTTGCATAAGTTTCTCAACAGGTGGCAGCACGTTGGCCTGCCTCATGATCCAGTCATTTCAAAGGTTGATTTTTCTCCTATTACTGGCTTGAAACGACACGAGTTTAAAACATATTTCACCAAACTATTTGAAGAAATAATTCAACAATACCCTGTGATATTTCTGTAGGCTTTTGGAATTAATATCAAGCATGTATGAAAAGCATGGATGGAGAAAAGATCTCCCAAAGTTTGAACTTGTTTCATTTTAATATGAATCCTTTTTGTGCATTTCATGTTTAACACATATACATTACTATTATAACACGAAGTTTAGTTTGCAAGACTAAAAACCACTGTCTTATGACCACGTAGAATAAAATGTATTAATTAATATTAGAACTCTTTCTTATCCGCATATTTTCTGCTTGTCTGATGTGCGTCGGCAGTGCACTCAAAATAGCCAACGTAATATTAATTTTTGTTCGTTCCTGGATCAGCTGATACAGGATTTTATAAATAGCACGTTGTTTGTTTCGTATATGTCAAGTTGCCACTCACCGACTGTTCAAAATCTCTCCAACTTATATGAGAGAGACAATAATTAAAGCATATGTGATAGAGAATGAATAGACTCCACAGAANACACAGAAATACATGTTACTTTAAAAATTATAGGGCTCGCGGAAAAATAAAACCAGTGGTTTATGTTCGTAAATTGTTATTTTACACAAGAAAGATATATTTTTCTGGCTGGTTAGTGCTTTGGGAGAGACAGATGGCGCGCGTGGCATGGCAGGTGGCGTTTTTGTGAGTTGCATAAGTTTCTCAACAGGTGGCACCACGTTGGCCTGCCTCATGATCCAGTCATTTTAAAGGCTGATTTTTCTCCTATTACTGGCTTGAAACGACACGAGTTTAAAACATATTTCGCCAAACTATTTGAAGAAATAATTCAACAATACCCTGTGATATTTCTGTAGGCTTTTGGAATTAATATCAAGCATGTATGAAAAGCATGGATGGAGAAAAGATCTCCCAAAGTTTGAACTTGTTTCATTTTAATATGAATCCTTTTTGTGCATTTCATTTTTAACACCTATACATTACTATTTTAACACAAGTTTAGTTTGCAAGACTAAAAACCACTGTCTTATGACCACGTAAAATAAAATGTATTAATTAATATTAGAACTCTTTCTTATCCGCATATTTTCTGCTTGTCTGATGTGCGTCGGCAGTGCACTCAAAATAGCCAACGTAATATTAATTTTTGTTCGTTCCTGGATCAGCTGATACAGGATTTTATAAATAGCACGTTTGTTTCGTACACATCAAGTTGCCGCTCACTGACTGGTCAAAATCTCTCCAACTTATATGAGAGAGACAATAATTAAAGCATATGTGATAGAGAATGAATAGACTCCACAGAAATGACACATATTTAAAAAAAGGGAGGGGGTCTATCTTTTAGTCTCACATGAAGAAAAGTAACTTTTGAAAATGCATTATGCTAGCTCATTATAAATGTAAACTAAATTTTATGAGCAACCAATTAATTTTACCAATATCAGTATACAAGTCCAGTAGTTAATTTTTTCCATCAGGTTGCAAACATTGCACAAAATTAAGTTTAAATGCTGTAATTATCACTACAGTGCACTATTCACACAATGCCAAAAATCTTGTGGTTATGTTCTGATGTAAAATCATTTTATTTGGGATGAGTTTCAGCTAATGTGGTTCCAACATAAACAAAAACTTTATAGCAACAAATCAAATAATGCTGTCTCCAGCTATACCAATGGCCAAAAAAACAATTCTGGATTTAACTTACACAACAATTTTTTTTTTAAATTATTTAAAAATAAAAACTTTCAAAAGCCTTACAATCTAAAAAAAATATCATGTTTTCAAATAGCAGTGGTTAATGTCCACAAAATAAATTTCTCTATTGGTGAGCTGCAAATACAATGGTGATTGAATGTACATAATATTTTGTTGCACTAACCAGCACAACATTATTTAAATGATACTGCCTATAAACTGCAACACACAAACACAACAGAACAAGGCCAGCCAGTAACTCCATATTTTGCACAACCAACGAGAATTAAAAACCTGCTACAAAAGAAAATCACAACCTTGGTACAAAAGAAATAAAGGTTCAGAGTTGCTCAGTAAATTGCAGTTTCACATCACTCNAAAAGAAAATCACAACCTTGGTACAAAAGAAATAAAGGTTCAGAGTTGCTCAGTAAATTGCAGTTTCACATCACTCACAAGTTGTTAAACATGAGCACACAATATTAACCTTTGGATTCATTAATAAAAAATAAAATAATACTTCTGCCAGCACAGTAAATCATACTTCTTTATAATCAACTACTAAAGCACACAACTAAATCCCAGCGGCTGGGTGTTCGCTGATGATAAAGTTTATACATTGTGGGAAAACACTGCAAAATTCTTGCAGGATAGGTGTAGTCCCAGTAATCAATTATACACACAACCTCCATAAATAAAAATAAATAATTTCTTGCAAATGCAATTCTCATAAACGTCACACAAGTCACGCGCAGTTACTGGTTCATTACTTCACTCGAGCACTCAAACTCCATAAGAAAAGTTTTGCAACAGCACAATGGCTCTTTCCACACACACAAACGACAATTAACACAAACAAATACACACTTTGAAGCAAAAAAATATTCTGAAAATAAATACAAACTTGTTATATATGGTGACAACATTTAAACATCAATGAAAGTACACTTGAAAAAGCTAGCACAAATTTTCATATGTACAACCAGTCAACATAAATTTAAGTACCTTCAAACATCATTTCAGAAATCTTATAGACACAATATACAAACATATTTAAACAGAACTCAGTCACATTACTTCAGAGCTATATGCAGTCACAGGGCAAGCTGAGTTGCACAAAACTTATAAAATCTTGTAATGGTAAATATTTACTTAATTTTTTTGACTACAATACTGTGAAAAGTTATGTTTATAATATAGAAAGTTTTAGTAAATAAATGAGTAACACAAGCATTACGCTGAAATACATGGTGTGCCTTTCCACTATCCCAACTCCAAATTCATTTCTCAACAGATACCNAACACAAGCATTACGCTGAAATACATGGTGTGCCTTTCCACTATCCCAACTCCAAATTCATTTCTCAACAGATACCCAACAGTTCTGCAGAGATGACAACCTTACTTCTTGCAAACATGCAAATAAAAAACAAAGTTAATAATGGTGAAAAGACAGGTATACCAATAAAGAGACCCCAACAAATTATAACTTTGCAGGTGTTGGAAAAAGCAGACATTAGAACTATCTACCTAGGAGTGTTTTCAAAGCAGTCGCAAATAGGCTCGTCGTATTTGCCAACTTGGCAATTTTCTCACTAGATCTGCTGATTTCAGAAGACTGACTGNAGTCGCAAATAGGCTCGTCGTATTTGCCAACTTGGCAATTTTCTCACTAGATCTGCTGATTTCAGAAGACTGACTAGTGGCCAAATTTCATATTTGCAACAGGTCGAAAAGTTTACGATTTCTGTAGAAATCTGGTGGTAGATCTGGTGATTTGACAGAAGACTAAGATTTTTTCAATAATCAGATTATCACATGTTTGTATCATGATTGTTCATTTCCCCAGAATATATTATGTATTTTGGAGAGAGCATAGGAATATCTTGAGATGCATTTTACATGTTTACTGCATGTGATTATCTCTTATGGGCTCTCTGTTCGAGGGAATGATCCGGTTTGGCTCGATCGTAAGCAAAGTTTTGGAAAACCTCTACAGTGTAAAAGTACTTGTAGCTTTTGATACAGTTTGACAGTACTGTGTGTTTGTACGAATGTCTCGCGAATACACTATTACAATAGCATTATTCTTTTACTTTTAATTTTGAATTGTTTTAAAATAAACTATAACTAGCAAAAATAAATAAGATTTTATGCTGGAAAAATAAATATTTTAAACATTTTGTCAAAATTTAATCTTGAAATAGATTACAACCTGGCGATTTTTGTATACTGATTTATATTAGAGACTTTCTCTCAAAAAAGTTGACAACTCTGCTTGCTGTGATTAAGAAGGATGCTCAAGTATGTTAATATGGTGGCATGTTTCAGAACCCAAAATTAATACTTCCACCGAATTTGCTGCAGACAAAGCAAAAAAGATAAGGGTTATAGTTTTAATTAATTATTTGTAAAGAACTTAACATTTTTACTGCCCAACATTGTTAGATCACTGAAGATTGTGAAAATACAGGTAAAGTATGTGTGTGTGTATGTGCTTATGAGAATACAAACATGAAAATTATAATAATTTCACTTACGTATGTAGAATACTGTACAGTGGCACCGGAGCAGTTTCAATTTAGGGGTATAGATAGGTTGAGACCTGAGTCAAACTACAGAAACAATTTCAAAGGCTGTTGGATACTTGCAGGGGACAGGGTATTCAGGAGTATCTGCCCAAGGACACACTCACTCAAAAACTGCCTAGGTGTTATTCGGGAATTGTAAAGATAAATATTTTACCCAAGCATACTTCCGCAACAGTTGGTGCATGTTGACATGTTTGTATAGCAGAACTTATCTTAAGCAAATTTTATTAACTTATGTGCATTTCACTAAAGTACTTTACAAAATATTGAACGATTTTAATAATCCAGTTTCTAAAGAAGGTACTTATTAAAAGTACAGAGGTGAGAGAGGGTCTTAGTTTTAAGGTCAAGCATGTTCTTAAATTGAATACAATTTTTTTCTAATAATTTATGTGTTAATGTTAAATGTAACTACTCATGAAATGAATCAAGTATACATGAATATTATATGGGATTGAAGCTGGTGTAAATCTTACGTTTTTATTAGAATTTAATACTAATATACAGCAATAGTATTTTTTATCCTGAACATACATGCATTCAAAATATTTACAAACAAGGAACTTTTCTGTTTGTGACTATAAATTACACGCTAGGCATTGTATTTATCACTCATATGAAATCAAAACATGTATGGTATTTCAACACGTGTAATTAAGCTCCTTTGTAGTGAGCATTATGGGTTGATTATAATTTGCAAGTTAGGTAATATTGTTATAAATATTTATACATTTTACAATTATGCTAATTCGTATTCAATAATTCATAATATATCAATTAGTTTTAGTGGCCCCCCCATAAATATTATTCTCCTTAAATAAGAAGTTACCACACATTGTTATTTTACATTGAAAACTTATAGCAAGTTTAAAAGAAAATTGTACACTTGCAGTGTAGGCGTTTATCAAGGTTATTTTTTAACTAAAAACTTTCACTTATTGATTAAAAGCTGTTCATATTACCAGAAGTGCATTACAAATATACAAAACACGAATAGTTATCCATTAACTGTGACTATATTCAACACTTTTCTTCACACACACTTCATATTCATTGTCTCTGAACTTATGGGGAAAACCCAGCAATAATCTTTTTTGCCATTTTTGCTAACCCCCACATGCACATGCTTAGTACCTACCCCCCTCCCCCCCCTTCTNCGTACCAATACAGTCTGGTACTCTAGTGTGGGTGATTTTCCCATGTCGAAAAAAAAAAACCAGTTAAACGTTACGAAAATTCTCTGCAACAGCACGTTACAAAATTTTGTTGGAATTGAAGATTGCTATTTGTGTACAATTTAAACAGTGCCCACTGAAAATACATTTTGGAATTCTCATACTTTTCCCCGTTTTCCAGGCAGAATCTTACCATTTTCCCTGACCTATTTTCAGGACCAAAACTTCCAATGCCAAAATCTTCCACCACTGGCAGAAATCCATTACAAACACACAAATACTTATATATATATATATATATATATATATATATATGCTTGGCCCCCCTCCGTCCACCCTCCCCCCATGCACACATAAAAATTTATTTTACTGAAGTTTTAAAATAGTTTTTTTAGGATAGGAGGCTTTGAAGGGCCATGGTGGTAAACCTTCTTCCTATTGTAATTTTTATTAAATTAGAATTGAATTGAATGCTAAGAAAGAATAAGTTTTTAAAATATTGTTTGGTAATTAAATCTTTTGAACATTGTATTTCATTTTTTTTGCTGCTTGTATTGCAGTCTGTTAATATTTTGCATAAATCAAAGCTCTATGGTGTTGCGAAAACTAGTCATGTTTTTAAATGAGCTGTACGGTATGTAATAAATTTTGCTATTTGTNAAAGCTCTATGGTGTTGCGAAAACTAGTCATGTTTTTAAATGAGCTGTACGGTATGTAATAAATTTTGCTATTTGCAATGGAGTTAGCTAAAGTTTCCTATGGCTGCGAGATAAACTAGTTTTTTTTTGTTGTTGTTTGCTAATGATTCAGCAATATTGTACCATAAAATTAACAAAATCTTGTTAAATCTGCTTNTTTTTTTTTGTTGTTGTTTGCTAATGATTCAGCAATATTGTACCATAAAATTAACAAAATCTTGTTAAATCTGCTTTAGGATTCTTGTAATTATTTGTGATCCATCACAATCTGACGAGGTAGCTTAAAGCTTTAATTAATAATTTTATGTAGGTTTTCTTGAAGAAAAACCTAGCAGTTTAGCAACATAGCAAGTCAATTTTACTATCTTCCAAGTCGTAAACATCACACCATCACGTCTAAATAGATATTTTAATTTTAGCTCTTAAAATTTTAAAATTATGTTTTAATTATATATCACAGATTTCAATGATCATCACTTGTGCTGTAATAAATAAGTAAGTTAAAAATAAAAACATGTAAACATGATTTTTCAGCCAAGACAAAGAGTTTTTATTTTTAGAAAAGGCTCTACCTATTTTATAATGATTTTTTCCACCAAGGGGAGGTGTAGGAATTGGGAAGGGGGGGACATATAACTATTTTTCAAAAGTGAGAGTGAAATATGTTTCCATCAGTACTACATGAAAATGTAAATATTTTGATAGGAAATGTTTACTGTAGAATGTACCAAAACTTGGTAATATTTTACATACATGTAAATTCTTTCTTAGTAGCCATTGCCAACATAGCACTGCTCTCACTGTTCTTAAATTAATATAATTTAACGACAATATATACAAAGACAAAGTTTTATTTAACCACAAACAGAACACTTCAATGTTACTATCATTTTTTTTTNTAACGACAATATATACAAAGACAAAGTTTTATTTAACCACAAACAGAACACTTCAATGTTACTATCATTTTTTTTAATATTTGTGGTATATGATTTAATATTTAAAAAAAAAGGCAAACANTTAACGACAATATATACAAAGACAAAGTTTTATTTAACCACAAACAGAACACTTCAATGTTACTATCATTTTTTTTTATATTTGTGGTATATGATTTAATATTTAAAAAAAAAGGCAAACACATTACACCTGGCACTTTTCAAAGTTTTGTTTCAAAAAGAGTGATGATTCACTGAATAGATTATACACAAATGTATTTAATAATCATATAACATTATTTGTGTACTGAATACACTCGCAATGCCAACATATCTGCAGTGGCACTTGCAACACAAGTGATAACTGCACAACCCTAGTGTACATGATGGCTGTACGTACATATATAAACGTCTGTACTGAGAGCTACTGAAACTATTCAAATACTAATTATCCATATACCTTTCAATAGTTTTCTTCTAGAATCTTATTGTACCCTCCATAAAATTTAAATAAACTTGCAACAGTTGTTAACATTATCATATACAAAAAAGTCAGTAAGGCTTTACAGTAGTTTTTTAACAATTGAGACCCAACTCCCATTTTAAAAACCATTGAATGTTCAAGTTTAAGTGTGTGTATAAGTATATAGACATCACGACACCTACAAGACTGTATTTCACAAGTTTACTCTCAACATAGTTATTGACACTGTTTAGTTCACTTAAGCATACGTTGAAATGTGATCACATGAAATTGTAACTGGACTAGTACTGATTCACCAGAACCTCGTCAACATACATTTTAAAGCAATAGTTTAAGTCTAAGAATAATGTACGACATACACCATCAAATTGAGGCAGTATATGCAGTGCAAAAAACTTATANACATAGTTATTGACACTGTTTAGTTCACTTAAGCATACGTTGAAATGTGATCACATGAAATTGTAACTGGACTAGTGCTGATTCACCAGAACCTCATCAACATACATTTTAAAGCAATAGTTTAAGTCTAAGAATAATGTACGACATACACCATCAAATTGAGGCAGTATATGCAGTGCAAAAAACTTATAAAAAAAACCCAAAACAGTGTTTTGCACCCAGTGCGCCGTGGCCCTTTTAGAACACTGGGAGTTTGGCCAAGATGGCGAGTAGAAGCACCACACATTATATTGTTCTGTACTAAGAGCAAGGTAAATTTGTGTTAGTAAGATTCTAGCATATTTTCTTAAAGCATTGTGCACTGTAATCACAATTGCATTTAAAATCTCTATACAATTTACAACAGTAATTATGTTGTGAAGTTCAAAATGCTACCGCGTAAGAACCACAATTAACATCTTATTAGAGAAAAACCCAACTCGCCGTCTATAATAAACTATGCCCTACAGTGTTATGTAGTGCTTTTAATATTTTTTTACAGAATCAACTAACGAAAAATTGGAAGAATGTGCATATTTCCGGAAAACAATATATGGCAGCTATTTCCGGAAGACTTCTGGAAAAATCGGTAAGGTTGGCAGGTGTGCAATACTCATAAAATAGTAGTAGGCACACTAATTCAAGTAATATTTAAAAATCACCTGACAACACAGTGATTGATGCAAACTTGATATCTCATAGTAAAAGTGCATCACAATGTCTCAAGGGTGTTATGAACCTAAAGATGGGAATCTTTACACTAGGCATTCAAAAATGAATCATAAAATGTAACTACCATTAGATGGCTGCATTATATCACCACACTGCTCTATATGAACCCTAACATAGCTTTACAGCAAATGCAGTGCATACAGTTTGGACACACCAATGATTTTTAATACTCTTTCTAAAATGCAAATGGTCTTTTGTATTTCTCTTTGCTATTATTTCACATACACTGATAGAACTTTATTAAACTAAACAACATTCCTTAACCTCTAAACTTTAAATATTGCACACTTTTGTACATTCAGATTAATTTCTCACCACATGATTATCAAAATGCGTATTCTTTCAGTTATAACATACTAATACTTGAGAAATGTGTTCAATAATATAATTCCTTACGAGAAATATTCAGCAAAAACAATAGCACTGGAAAAACATGCTCAATTCATATATTATGTCCTAAGGTAACCCAGCAATAACAAAAGTTGGTAAATATGTGTTGTGAACTGCTATGTAAATGGAGGGATATACAAGTGGAATTACAACATTAATTTCAGTGTAAGAAGAAGAACCGGTTAAGAGACAGAAGTCAAATTACACACACGTGAATAGAAAAAGTTAATAAATTACGAGAATATGAGAAGCCCAATGCCAAGGTAACATAATGATGGAGTTATAATATAACGCTAACATTAAATGATTGTATTATGAAAAATTTAGAATTTAATAACAATTTACTGTAATTTTAATTTGGACAAACCTATTGTTACGGGATGCTGCCACTATACACGGGTTGGCTTTATGAGGGCTGATCCATCCTCCCCTCTGCTGGAGGGGCCAACGACACGCAAGAATATTATGGGAGCTAGGGCCCTACGCAAGTGGTAATTAAGAGAAATTTCTGGGTGATCGCTGACGAGACTATAAATACAAGCTGCAGCTGGACTGTATGCAACCTTTTTGTGGAAGCCAATTGGCTGAGTGCAGTAACCAAGCGATGCATGGTGCAGCGAGACATCGGCTAAGGGGGATGGACGACGTGAAAATGTGAGGTGACAGCAGACGAGGTGTTTGTGGTGTGAATGGACAAGAGGTGTGATACCCAACCAGTGAAGACTGGTCAGACCTGGACTAAACTGAGGTGGGACTGAATAAACATGTAATATGGATTTTATTGTAAATATTGGAATTGTCAAATATGGACATATAATTTATTAAAATAATTATTCAATAGGTTTTGATATACTGTTTATTGCAACTTATCGTTAGTTACTTGATTACATTCAATTCTTTGAGGTAATTGTAACTTGTATTGATTGAATTCATTAATTGTAAATAGCAAGTGATAATTTATTCTGAAGTATTGAGTCGAGAGAATTTTGTTTGTAGTTATTGTAAATAAATTAGGAAACTATAATTAGCTCTTTTATTTAATTAAAACCACCATCCCTTAACGACCCAGTTTACTCCACTGACTTTGAGAAAGTTAACACAATAAATAAGCATCTTAAGCATATAACACATGCAATACAAAACTGCATATAAAATGACAAAACGTTTTCACTGCACAAATTCCATAAACTCTTTAAGACACTTAAAAATTAAATACTTATCATTTCAGTCATTATCGAAATAAATTTAGCAGTGCAAAATAAAAAACATGCATCTCTTGATGCATAGAGCAGCTTAATAAGATACAATACCTAGATCTATTTAAAAACCAATTTATCAATACTTAAAACTTTATGTACACAAAAAATGCATTGTTCTTGCACACAGATCCCCACCCACTCCCCCACAAAAATTATGTCAGCTTTATTTTTAAATTTATGGATTATTTTATTTAATACCTTTTTTTTAACACCTGTAAGGTCTCACTCCAATATTCTTAAAAAAATAGATTTCAAAGATGTATGACTACAGCTAAAATGCCACACAATTTTTGGATCCACTAGTATATGCAGTTGCAAAACTAAACAATGTTTTGAAAACAAAGATGAAAGTACTTTGAACAAAATTTAAATATTGGTTTAATACGTACTTTTATGAAATTAGTTATATTCTTACATTCTATGCAGTAGTAAAAACAGTTTTAGACGTACTGCACAATCAGTTCACACACTTAAGATTCAATTGCTTAGAGTTTAAATTTAACGGAGTTGTGCAACTTTAGCAATGTGTAGAGCTAAGTTAAATGAAAAATGTATCCATAATACTAACTATATCTATGTCAATATGTAAATACATATGTTCATAATATGCATTCCAACACACAATGCACAGACTAAAAACCAAACAAAGGCCCATTAAAATAACCTTGCCTGTACTAATGTTACTCTGCTTCATTTGATATATTTCCTTAAAAAAAATGCATATTCAGTAATACAACTGACGTCAATATACTGTTAATACACCTAACTGCACTTAAATACAGTTCAAAATAGTAGTGACAGTTTCATGTGTTTTACACTCTTTTAAATAACACTGTATTATTCAATTGTTAGAAAATTCAATATAATCAAGGTGAAACACCTTAACTCATGCATAGATGTTAGACTTGCTAAGATACTTCAAAAAAGACATGTGAAATTTTCCATCATTCTGAACTGCATTGCAATCGCAAACATTTCCACGTTGTATTACCATAATAAAACATTTATTTAATTAATTGCAAGCACTTTGTGGTTCAGAAAAATGTATTTAGATATTAATTTTGCATCAATTCTTATCACTAATAAACTGCTCAATTCTTATCACTAATAAACTGCTCAATTCTTATCACTAATAAACTGCTAACAGCAAAAGTAGTATAAAGATTTTTTTTTTAATCTTCCCAGAGTATTATTTTTTGTGCCAACATAATGCAAAAGACAGTTCCATTTTTCCCATGCCAAAATCAATTATTAAAAATCTTAATAAATTTATTATGATCAGTTTTAACAGGATGAGTCGTGTGGGGAAAGAGGATATCAAAAACAGGAGTACTTACAAGAGAGCTCTTAAAGACACATTTCCTGGTATACGGTGCTGCTAAAACACTTTAATAGAGGCCCTACTATAGAACTTTACTGTGATGCCATTAAATGTCCATAAATACACTGATAGGGATTTTACAACACGCCACACACGTCACTGGTAACTGTCTTTAACGTTGTCGTGTTGTATTTCTGTTCATTGCAAGTTGTGTGATGTTTTATATGTGTGTATGGTTTTGTATTTACAGTTTGTGTTGTTTTATACTGACGAGTCCTACACTACATGAACACTGTACATCATTTTGTAAATGATGATGATGATTTATCATAAACACTATGAAACATGTAATGATGAAATGTGACCTTAAGGTATATAAATATACAGTAAAATCAAACTTTGTTGGTAGTTATAATTTAAGCCTGAACAATAGTGACTTGTCGAATAATTTTCACTCCCACTAAATGCTTTCCTTTTTAAACTAACACTAGGCTTAGGTCAACGTTATAGTAACTTTTCCATGTTTAGGGTCTGGATAAAATTTCATGTCAAAAAAATAAAATGTAGATTTTTAGATAATTTTTGGGCTAAAGATAAATGAAACTAAACTGGAACAATTGAACCAAATTTTTCACTGAATGGCAATTCTGACTTAAGAAAGTCCTTGGTTGATATGAAGCTGAATGGATGGTTACAAATAAATTTACATTAAGATTTTGAATTAAGACAATTATATTTCTCAATCTTGTTCCCAAACTACATAGGGATCTCTACTGAAGTATACCACATATTTTGGAGGAAACCGTTCAGAAGACTACATTTATGGAGCCCCCACAGAAAATGAACTAGTGAACTTTTTTATACTGAAAGCTGAAGGCATTGGCCATTAAAAGGAGACCTTTAAGTTTTGAAATGACCATAGCAGACAGTTCAGTAATCATGAAACACTGATGTAAAATGTTAACTACACACTTTTAAAAGCAACAAAAATTTCAGGTGTAACTTATTCTAAATGCACGTAGACAGAGGACAAGTGAAGAGTAATGACAATGAATCAGCATGAAAAATATGGGAAAAATTACTCTGTAAGGAGGGTATGACTATTTCAGAAATGTAACAGAGATGCACACATGGCAACTGACTGCCAAACTGATGTGCAGTCCTTAAGAACCATTTTCTATTCCCCAAATCACACCAAAAAATGTTTAGGTACAAAATAAGTCAAGTCAAATTACTTCTCGGGAAGGAGAATCACGGCAATTGCACCACAATGCTGCTTACACAATGCTAAGGACTGATTTCCATTATTTTTTTATAAGGAATTTTATTGGATTTTTCTTTGAATTATTAAAAAAGAACTCAATCATAAACTTTTAACTGAACAGAGTAAAAAGGTAAGCAACCGCAAGAATATATAAATATAATTAAAAATTCTCAAACAAAAAAGTGTTTTGAATCCTCTAAATTAGTAGTGTACTGCGATTCCAAATGCATTAGAAAAGAAAGTAAATGTTAGGATAAGGGTTTCAAAAAATGAAAGTTATATACTAATATTGCATATAACAATATTATATTACATCAATATCTAATAAATTTAACATTAGAATTGCTGGTGGAAAAAAAAAACTGTGCAAGAAATACTTGGGGACACTGAAATACAAATGGAAATCCTGAAGATGAAGAAAGGCATCATGAAGAGAGCAGTCGCTCTGAAAGTACACGAAACAAGGTGGAGAGATTTGGACGGCTCTTCATCGAGGTCTCGAGAGCTGATGAGCGTGAAGTGAGGTGAGTATGGAGCAGCGCCGGAATGCCAAGGACGGGGAAAGGGAGATCCCCGAGAAAACCCGACGACCAGCGGCATCGTCCAGCACTATTCCCACATGCTAAAATCAGGGAGCGGCCCCGCTGGGAATTGAACCCAGTTCAGCTAGGTGGGAGGCAAGTAGTATAACCACTACACCACCATGGCCCCATGTGGAAGAGGCACCAGAATAGATGTCAGTGAATATTAAAATGTTGAGTGAAGCACAACGGTGTGAATGCAGTGCCTCTTATAGTATACTGAAGGAAATGTGGAAAGGGAAGATACCCTACGATAGGACAAGTAGACTGACAGTGCCTTCTTCAAGAAAGACAGAAGAAGAGAAAAGTTGGTTTATAAGGCTGTGTTCTACAACACCTCACCAAAACTAAAGTAACAAAGAGAAACATCTCAGCAAAGCAAGAGAATGAAATATATATAGCAGGCTGTGTTTAGAAATATGTACTGATTATACAACCATGTAAATTACATAATTCATTTATAATTTTCCACAATTTATGTTATATATATTCTTTTTTAATTCTATATGTAAATAGCTTTACTTACGTTAACTTAATCAGAAACACTTTGTCCAAAAATGCAATAATTATACAACTTAACTTCTAATTAAAAAAATATGAATTTTATCCCTTGTTTGTAATTTTCCCATGCGTGTGTAACCAGACACGCCCACATTTCCTTTCAGATCATTTAATTCTAATAAAATTCCACCCATTTTCAGTTTACCCTTCGTTACTTGCTGAAATAGTACGTGTAACAGTTTTACTATGGCAATATGCTCAGAGTAATTACTCTACACGAGTAAAAAATTTAGTCAAGAGTATTTTGAGACAGTAAAAAGTAAAGTTTACTTGCAGAGTAATGTTTTGGAACACCGCCTAGGAGAGTAACCTATGAGCCATTGTACATCATTTACATAAAAACGAACAATCAAGGATGGAGAAAACAAAGGCAGCAGTTTCAGAAACGGCTCATCTACAGTAGACCTAACATTTACTGAGTTACACAGACATAATGCTGGCATGAGTGAGTGTGAAAAAAAAGTTATGATAGTGTGGTAATAGGGCAAAGTGTAGAAGCCATTGAGGAATAATGGGGTGAAAGAGTCAATCAAGAGGGTGTAAAAAAAGTCGATAGACAGTATACACTGCATGAAGTGGGAGAAAAGCCATTGGTTACAACTAACGGCAGTACTAATGCTAGGAAGCATATTATCACTATTTTGCTTATGGTTGTAACGGATGCCACAATGTGGGAATTAGAAAGGAAAATTAGAGAAAGAAGCATGAAGGCGATGGTGTTTGCTGACAACTGTTTGGCAAGGGGAAATTAGGATGAAAAGTGCAAGTTAAGTTGGATTTATGTGAAACATTGGTTAGTATGTTACAAATGAGGCTTTAGTGTAAATTTGAGATTGTAGAAGAATTTTAATAATTTGAAAGCCACAGTTGAGGGAATGGAGAA
>NQII01003979.1:0-228506 GCA_002778355.1 Clitarchus hookeri
TGTTGGAACACCATAGCTATTACTGGAACCGGATAAGGGTCCAAATATAGTTTTTCATTCACTTCCGGTAATCACGTACTAAGCGATATTGACCAGGGTTTTTCTTAGGAAGCAAAAAGGAAGGACTCGCATACATGCTAAGTCTTCCACTACACCTTGTTCTTTTAAATTATGATTAAATTGTTTAAAGGCCTGAACCTTGAGAGGAGGTGCCCAGTACGGTAAGGAAGTAACATGTTCATTACCTCTTAATTTTAAGACTACCGGATATGTACTACAATGCCCCAATTTATTGGTAATAACATCTGAAAACTCGTCCTGTAGACTCTGTATTACCCGCAATTGCACTTCCTCCTTTTGGACGTAATGTATTTTCCTGACGTAAAATGGCTTATCTTCTAAAACAACAGGAGCCTCCGGAGAAAACCCCAATAATCAAACATTTATTTTGTATATCTACACAACACTGTGTCTCGGCCATAACCTCTACCCCCAAAATTACTGAATACGACAACGTATACGAAATTATAAGTTGAACTTTACACGGAAAGGACGCACTTTTAATTTTGACAGTGGCAACGGCCTTGGACTCCACAATATCTCCGTTCGCCATCGAAAATGCGGTTTTAAAACCGGTCGATATTTGGATAGCGCCAACAGGACTATCACGCATCAGCCGGTTGCAACAATCCCGGCTCATTAAAGACGTCGACGCACCTGAATCAATAAGTGCGGAAACGGTAATATTCCCGAACACTTAAGGCACAAAAAGTAAACTAGATTTTTTTAATGTGCAACATTCACCTTCCCAACTATAGAAAGCCTTTTCATAAATGCACAGTGTGTCTTTATGTAACCTTCGTTACCACAAAAAAAAAAATATCGGATGTGTGCCCACTTGACCGCCCCTCTGTTCTAGCTCGCCTACGTCACTGCTCGCCGCACCTGTCGCTTCCGTGTTGGTTTTTTTTTCTACTGGGTCAATACCTGAGCCTTTTCCTTTTTTAGGGAAATCGCTCTTGAACTTGGTACTGCTCGCAACTGTTTCACGGTCATTCTCCCCGCTCTCAACCTTGCGAAATTTTCCGCCTTAAAAATAACATTTGTCGCTGGCATGATTAGCGCGCCTACAATATCTGCACTCAGTTTTAACTTTTACGTCTTTTACGTCTCGTTTACGGCTACAGTCCCCAATAGTTAATTCCACCTGGATAACTAACTGCAAAAGTTCAGGTAGTGTGGCAGGTTTGATTTGTGATTCTATGGTATCAAATTGAAAAAGATGATTTGTACTAAATACGCCCCATCGCAGGGCAACCCCGAAATGTCTACCCAGCGTATTACCTCCTGTACAAGCTCTTGCATGGATTCGCCAATTAACTGACTATGCTCTCAAATTTTCATTTTATACTTAGCAATCGCTACTGGCGGCCCTACCAATTTTAACAGTTAATCACAAAAACGTCTTAATTTCCACTTTTGCGAAATTGCCTTGCTGACTACCCCGTGAAAACTAGCAGGTACCCTAAGCCATACTACAGAATACACTACAGTGGCACTACATATATTTTCAGGCTACAATACTACTTACAAACATCAACAGATTAACTATGTTATACGACGACACAACACTTAACTACTGGGATGTTTCTGAGCCAAAATAGGAGGGAAATGTTTTGAGGATTTTAGAGAAATGAAACGACGACTCACCCACACCATCAGCACCGACGCCATCGTTACACACAAGCCTTCTAACTTGTTGCCTAGACACTTAGATGCCGTCCTCCGACGAAAACACAACGTCCGCATCTTTAAGTAGCGCCTGCAATGGCTCCTTCGACAGCTGTTGCACCCAAGCAGTACGCACGACACCTGTAGCACACATCTCTGGATGAAGGTTTTGCTTGCAAACGGTTGTACAAGTTTAATTTTGAAATTTATAAAGTTATTTTTTTTAATGGGTTTACACAATCACCCAAAATAAACCTCCAATAATGACTGCTATAACAGCAGAGTGGTGCAGAGAATATACACATGCAAGAGAGGGTTCTTAGTGACCACCAGACCGCTCTGTTACGTGTATAAAGCTGGTTCCCAACTCCGCAACCATGTCGTTCATGATGCCATAAGTCGGAGGCAAAAAAAAAATGACGGAAAAATTTATTTAGTAGCAACACTTGATAGTTAGTTTAAGAAGGTGATTTGAAGAAAGCAAAACAAAATTTAATTCCTGTTTAAATTTTAATTAACGGGCACATTCCTTTTTTTATTTTCCTCCTCCCCCCCCCCCCAAGAAAATACAAACCGTTTTCCAAATTTGTAATATTCAACATTTATGCAAAAATTACATAAAATATTTAAACACTATAATTCCTCCAATTACTTAAAAACATTATAACATTTACGGGTTACAATAAAAATGTGCAGTTACAAAAATATATTGTTACAGAAATATGTAGGATTACTTAACTGACACAATCTTCCCCAATTTACATTTTACTATTCCCAAATTTACATGTCTCGAGTGAGACCAAAACCCCTAGGTGTGACCTCCCTCCAAGTGTCCACCATAGTTTAGGTTTCCAGGGTACTTATAGTGAAGTTCTCACAACCGCCATCCACGTCAAAACTGTGGAAATCTTCCTCGAAACGGAAGCCGATCTTCGTCCAATCCAATTGAAAAGGCGGCGCTGACGTCACAAGGCGACCCCCTTTCTGTCGCCTCAGCTGCTGCTAGGTGGAAGGAAACGCCGCGCCCGCGCGCTCAGTACAGTTCCGACCTTCATAGAAACTACCAAGCACGCGCGTCGCGGAGTCTAAGGCTAAGGCCACACGTGCGCGTTATCATGCTTAGGCTCATGCGTGTTTTCACGCAGCATGGATCTGTAACCCNGCGTCACGTCACCCTGCCTACCAACATCCATTGTTGTATTCATTTCCCTGTTTCACAGAAACTCACGGTGAGTCAACTCACGTCACCTCACGGAACTGCGTCTCAACTTGCGCCCGGCCTAAGGCTAAGGCCACACGTGCGCGTTATCATGCTTAGGCTCATGCGTGTTTTCACGCAGCATGGATCTGTAACCCNCTAAGGCTAAGGCCACACGTGCGCGTTATCATGCTTAGGCTCATGCGTGTTTTCACGCAGCATGGATCTGTAACCCAGGCCACACCTGCGTGTTTCATGTTGCGAGGATCTGCGCCTTGTAGTGTGTACCGGCAACATCGTCGATGTGCGGCTCGTTAATTGCGAACAGAATATCATTAAATAAGAATGCAGTTATTGCATTATGTGCAGCGTTAGTTATCATAGGCGGTGTCTTCGACATCAGAGAAAATAANTAAATAAGAATGCAGTTATTGCATTATGTGCAGCGTTAGTTATCATAGGCGGTGTCTTCGACATCAGAGAAAATACTGGGGCCATCCCATATTAAGGGAGAGGTTTGCAAAGGGGAAATATGTGCTCCTACATACGAAACAGAATGAACATCCAGACAAGTTTTTCGTATATCACAGAATGTCCATCAGCTCATTTGAAATGCTATTCTCTATTGTGAAAGACGTGATGTCAAAAAGAAAGACAGCAATGAGGGAATGTGTTATTGCAGAAGAATCGCANTATTCTCTATTGTGAAAGACGTGATGTCAAAAAGAAAGACAGCAATGAGGGAATGTGTTATTGCAGAAGAATCGCAGTAACATTAAGGTAAATTTTATTGTGTCAAGTGGTAATTAACATTGCCAATATACACTGAAGAGAAAAAAAAACTGGTATACCTGCCTAATATCAAGTAGGGCCCCCGCGAGCACGCAGAAGTGCCGCAAGACGACGTGACATGGGCTCGACTAATGTGGCGCGTTCCCCGGGCGCGCGACCTTGAAGACGCACACCCCCCCTTCCCTCATGCAAGCTCCTTTCTTTGGCGGCAATTCTCGCTGCGTCTAGCTGCTCTTGTTACAACTACTGCCGTCCATGTGCCCCGCAGCGAGAAACCACGCACGTGTGATCTTAGCACAACGCCTCCTCGGCTGCCGTCAACGGGCAACGTCTTCGAAAACGTTAAGTACCCATGTTCGCCGCTAGGCGGCGTAACTCCGTTACAATAGATAAATTTATTAGAAATTATGGTGTACAGAGTTTAAATATCAATCAAATGGCCAAGATAGTTGAATATTAACTGAGCTGTTAATAAATGACGTTCGAGTTATTCACATGATTAAATGTTATCAGAGTTGTGAATAATTATTATATTAATAAGTCAGTTTACTTGTTTTGAAACGCTGGTTTAGTGAGAGTGTATAAGAAACAAGGTTTGATCGATTTAAGAAACAAGGTTTGATCGATTTNTTTTGAAACGCTGGTTTAGTGAGAGTGTATAAGAAACAAGGTTTGATCGATTTAAGAAACAAGGTTTGATCGATTTAAGAAACAAGGTTTGATCGATTACAGTTGCATGTTGAAGCTTTCATTTTCAANTAAGAAACAAGGTTTGATCGATTTAAGAAACAAGGTTTGATCGATTACAGTTGCATGTTGAAGCTTTCATTTTCAATGCTCAATAATATTATTGTGTTAAGTTACATTTGGTCTCACGAACCTGTACTTGAAAAATTAAAATAAATTTTTGTCGTCGGCCTTCGAAGGTTTTTATTTATTTATTTTAAAAAACTTGTAGCACGGCGCATGCCAATTGCTACTTAATATCGTCGACTGCCGGAATTGTTATGGAATTAAACTGTGCAGTTAAATAATGACAATGAGTAACAGTAAACATGCAGGACTGTAAGCACGTAAGACTGCCTGCGTGTTATCTCACGTCTACGGAATCGCGTGGTCGAAACACATTTCCGCGGCACTACTACACAGAAGTCGAATTTGGGACATCAAGATTGCCCGCTACTCCCTCCGGCAGCACAGTATACAGCGCAGTCACGGGTACGGAAACGGCAGTCAACACGCAGGTTTCTGGTGTTACGTTTACTGTCAAAATGGAAATCAGAATGTGGAGCGAATACGTAAATCATTACAACATTTGACTGACAGAAATGTATAGTTGTATAAGAAAATTGTGGTAAACTGGCACTATTATTTCGGTTATTTTAGTAAAATATTTTACAAAAATTATTAAATTTTTTATTTCATTGGTTTTATTTTTTATTTTTTGGAAATTTTGTGATGTATTAGAGTGGCTGATAAAATATTGCTATAATATAAAATGTTGTAAGTTACTTAAAAAAATGTTAAAAAAAAGTATTAAAAAATATGTTTTTGGAAAACATTTTAAATGAGATAATTTAACAACTACATGAATTTTCGAGTTGCAAGCGTGCAAGGTAAATTACTTAAGTTATATATTTTAAAGGACAATGTATTATTCTTCCTTACCATGCCAGCATGTCCACTGTCATCCTTGTGTCCGGTCCGGAGGTACTTAGTTGACACTCTGTTTTGTTCACGTGTCTACCATAGTTTAAGCGAGAAACTGGCAGCATTATCCGTGAAGTGGCATTCATCTAACTCTGATCGTTTAGTATCTATGAAAAGTGTGTTTGTTGTTTGAAGCTAAATCACATGGCATTTTCTGGGAAAACGAAAAATCCAGTTCGTTTAATTTGAAAGCGAACAACATAATTAGGTTTATTGCCGTGCGGATTTTTTTGCAAAAAACTTGCATGAAAGCAAACTGGCTGCAAACATGTGGCATGAAATAACTGCGAGGGATTTCGCATTGAATCACCGCGTTTGGCTTTCAGAGTCTGACACGCCCTCTCTACATTTCTTATTTCTCAGAAGTTTCAAAGAAAAGTTGTCGCTGTCATATCAAACAAGTTATCAAGATGGTGCAAGATAAATGAGGTATTGAAAAGTCCCAGCATCCAAAATATCTGTTATGGCTGAAAAAAAAATTACCGTCTTTTAATTGTGTGCAACTTCATAAATATTTTCCCTTATCTTGGCACTGGATTTATTATACTTGCCTGCCGAACCAGTAGATCATTTGTCACCGACGGGTGAAGCCAATGATGATTAATTGTTTTGTCCAGTCTTTTGTCGATGTAGTTAAAACAACCTGTTTCTTAACCTCCGGAAAATTATCTTCTATAGAACCCTTACTTAAATATGATGGGTGCAAACAAATTTAAAGAGGAACTGAAATTTTTTAAGCGTACCTGTTGGCTATTAGATTACCAGCTCAGGACTTAGTTATGCCACTTACCGGGGCATATATCGCGTGTTCGGGCTAGAATCGTACAAGCACTAAGGGCGACCGAGGTGCCGCATCAGATGTTTCCATCGCCTCTACGCACAAAGTACTGAACTGGCGTATAGTCTTACCTTCGGCATCTAGCCAGTGCGAGAATATGACCGTTTAGTTGTATGTTCNAAAGTACTGAACTGGCGTATAGTCTTACCTTCGGCATCTAGCCAGTGCGAGAATATGACCGTTTAGTTGTATGTTAAAATAAGAAAAAAATGTATTCGCTGTAAGATTATATATCACTTAAATTTTTTCGATAATTTCTTACCCCACAGCGATTGTGCAAACACAAGTTTATAGCTTTTTTCTGCTTAATTGGAATTCACATCTTATCCGAAAAGTGAAAATGTTGTAGGAAGTGAAAAGTCCCTGAAGTGTTTTACATAAGCGGACATTACTGAAACACGTTAAACGGTTATTAGATTTTTTTTTCTGAGGCGTTGCTTATCTTTTGGCATCGTAGGCAGGCGATACCTGTCATAAACGTGTCTAACGTCATTGAAATCTGTGTCTCAAGTGAGCCTGCAATTGAAAAATTCCTCTCTCCGTATCAAATATTTCGTGCACAGCATATGCTCATTAACTGCCTTGAAGACCTCGTCACACAAATAGTGAGTACTATTCATTTCTAAGCCTGTTAAGAAATATAAACGTGATAGGGGACAGAAATGCTAATGCAATTTACTTATCCTTTATGTGAGTAGGCTAACCACGATCTTAGTCTAATGGTTGAGGAATTGAGAATCTCGGCACAAGGTAGGCACGTCTTGTCGACAGCGAGGTCACTAGAGACGGAGCAAGTTGCTCAGAGGAAGCAGGATTTGCGAAGGAATGAGCCATGGCCTGTGGTAAGGAACCACCTCAGCATTCACCTGGAGTGATTGCGGGGAACCACGGGAAACAAGAACCAGGGTGGCCGGATCGGGATTCGAACCAAGGACCTCCCGAATGTGAGTGCGATGGTTTACCACTGCGCCATCTCGCTCGGGTGTGGTCACAAGGAACTAGAGACTGTTCGCTGAATATTAACACTTTCTGGATCACACCACTGAATATTCACCCCATATGTGACGTGGTCGGTTATTTCCCTAGTATGTTACGTTTCACACGTGTTTCTGGGGGGAAAAAAACATTTCCCTTTTGGTTAAAATGAATGTTTACTTATTTCTTATTTATAAATTATATTATCTTATTTATAATTAACACGAATGAAAACAGAGAGAAACAGTTGTGTTGGTAATGCCTAGTATAGGAAGTAGCTTTCATTCAATTTGTTATTAGAGTGCGCCCAAATACGGTGAGTTGTCCCATTGGTGTAATTTATTTCCGACTTACGTTAAGCTTTGTTNCGCCCTCTCTACATTTCTTATTTCTCAGAAGTTTCAAAGAAAAGTTGTCGCTGTCATATCAAACAAGTTATCAAGATGGTGCAAGATAAATGAGGTATTGAAAAGTCCCAGCATCCAAAATATCTGTTATGGCTGAAAAAAAAATTACCGTCTTTTAATTGTGTGCAACTTCATAAATATTTTCCCTTATCTTGGCACTGGATTTATTATACTTGCCTGCCGAACCAGTAGATCATTTGTCACCGACGGGTGAAGCCAATGATGATTAATTGTTTTGTCCAGTCTTTTGTCGATGTAGTTAAAACAACCTGTTTCTTAACCTCCGGAAAATTATCTTCTATAGAACCCTTACTTAAATATGATGGGTGCAAACAAATTTAAAGAGGAACTGAAATTTTTTAAGCGTACCTGTTGGCTATTAGATTACCAGCTCAGGACTTAGTTATGCCACTTACCGGGGCATATATCGCGTGTTCGGGCTAGAATCGTACAAGCACTAAGGGCGACCGAGGTGCCGCATCAGATGTTTCCATCGCCTCTACGCACAAAGTACTGAACTGGCGTATAGTCTTACCTTCGGCATCTAGCCAGTGCGAGAATATGACCGTTTAGTTGTATGTTCAAATAAGAAAAAAATGTATTCGCTGTAAGATTCTATATCACTTAAATTTTTTCGATAATTTCTTATCCCACAGCGATTGTGCAAACACAAGTTTATAGCTTTTTTCTGCTTAATTGGAATTCACATCTTATCCGAAAAGTGAAAATGTTGTAGGAAGTGAAAAGTCCCTGAAGTGTTTTACATAAGCGGACATTACTGAAACACGTTAAACGGTTATTAGAATTTTTTTTCTGAGGCGTTGCTTATCTTTTGGCATCGTAGGCAGGCGATACCTGTCATAAACGTGTCTAACGTCATTGAAATCTGTGTCTCAAGTGAGCCTGCAATTGAAAAATTCCTCTCTCCGTATCAAATATTTCGTGCACAGCATATGCTCATTAACTGCCTTGAAGACCTCGTCACACAAATAGTGAGTACTATTCATTTCTAAGCCTGTTAAGAAATATAAACGTGATAGGGGACAGAAATGCTAATGCAATTTACTTATCCTTTATGTGAGTAGGCTAACCACGATCTTAGTCTAATGGTTGAGGAATTGAGAATCTCGGCACAAGGTAGGCACGTCTTGTCGACAGCGAGGTCATACTATACGGAGCAAGTTGCTCAGAGGAAGCAGGAACTGCGAAGGAATCGGCCATGGTCTGTGGTAAGGAACAATCCCAGCATTCACCTGGATTGAGTGATTGCGGGGAACCACGGGAAACAAGAACTAGGATGGCCGGATCGGGATTCGAACCAAGGACCTCCCGAATGTGAGTGCGATGGTTTACCACTGCACCATCTCGCTCGGGTGTGGTCACAAGGAACTACATACTGTTCGCTGAATATTAACACTTTTTGGATCACACCACTGAATATTCAACCCATATGTGACGTGTTTGGTTCTTTCCCTAAATTTTTTCCTTTTCACAAGTGTTATATATTTCTGTGAAAAAAAAATTCCCTTTTGGTTCAACTGGACGTTTATTTATTTTTTATTTATAAATTATATTATCTTATTTATAATTAACACGAATGAAAACAGAGATAAACACTCGTGTTGGTAATGTCTAGTACAGGAAGTAGCTTTCATTCAATATGTTATTAGAGTGCGCCCAAATACGGTGAGTTGTCCCATTGGTGTAATTTATTTCCGACTTACGTTAAGCTTTGTTTGCACGAGGCCAACTAGTAGCGTGACAGTAGAAATGTGGCAGAGCTCCAGGGAAGTCCGAGGTACCCGTGGAGGGACTGTACTGGACTCGCCGTACAGGAGTAACGCTACCGCCACCCCTCCCCCACGCTCCTTGACACTCGCCGACTTACCTGATTCACTGCCTTGCAGTCCTGCCAATTTTGTTTTCCTAACCTACCCTATTGCTAAGTGTACGTCCGAGGTAGGTACGGGAGCTGACTGCGTCTCGGGGTTGAGCCCCATACGCCTAAAAGAAAGGGAAGTTATGCAAAGGAGGCGTGCATCGCGACAGAGAGGGATCAAGACAGGCATGGCAGCTATTGGGGCCATGCACTGCCTTACTAGTGTATCTATAGCTGAGGCTATAGCTATGTAGGGGGAGAGGGGATACCAGTCTTGTCCACTCTGCGCGCCCCTCTACGTCTGTGCTGTCGCAATGATTCCTGATTGCCTCCCCTTGTGCACTGGCGTCGGGATCTGCTTCTAGGTTGTTTAACTGACAAACCTATGTATAGACGTCTGTTGGACCCACATTTTCTGGTATTCTCTGGTTTGTTTTTGATACTTTTACATTCCATTCGGGCTCGATGTCATGGTTCCTAAGTTTTGTAAACCATGCCTGTCGCCTCTTTCACGGATGTAATTGCGACAGGATGTGCGCAACGAAGCCGTGCTGGGGGCCGCGGTGGCTGAGCGGTTAGACTGCTCGCCTCCCACCAAAGCGATCCGGGTGCAATCCTCGGCCGGGTCACTCCCGGATCTTCGCAAGTAGGGATCTTGCTGGACGGTACGCGCTGGTTGGGCGGGTTTTCTTGGAGATGTCGCGTTTCACCCCGCCCGTACATTCCGGCGCTGCTCCATTCTCGGCTCTCTTCACCCTCGTCGGCTCTCAAGACCTCGTTGTTAGGAACCGCCCGGACCTCTCAACTCAACGAAGCCGTGTTTAACAACGAGCATTTGCTTTGGTTGTCTACGGCAGACCACTAGAGGTAAGTAGGAGCAGCGGAGTGTGCGAGGGCGCTGAACCTGTGACCTGCAGAGCACGACGCACGGCTAGGTGACGGCGACACATCACGCCCGGTGCGTGAGAGGCACGACAGTGCGAGTACAGCTGCTGCCGTCGCAAAGGCTCGCCACTGGAGATCGTGCGTGAAATGCCATCAAGCACTAGCAAGCCGCTCTGAATTAAATTAAAAATATTGGAGACACGTTTAAGAGTTTCGTCAAAGAAAAGTATTAAAAAAAATGGTGCAATGCAATTCAAGCGCCATGAAAAGTCTATTCACGGTTTCTTTGCACTTCATAAACAAACCTTTGAAAAATCACACTATGAAGTGTTTGGTTGTTTCCTAAATATGCCATTTATCACAAGCGTTTTATATTGGTGTTAATATATAAGTACCTTATTTTCGGTTAAATTGACGTTTAACTTATATGCTATTTACAAATTATAATATTTGATTAAAAATTAACATGTATAGAAACAGAGAGAAAAGAGGTGTGTTGGTAATGGCTAGTAATAAATAGTTCTTATGCAAAAAGTTATTAAACTGAGTTCGTACGAATGCGGTGCGTTGTCCCTCTGTTGTGATTCTCTGGACTTGATTAAGATTTGTTTGAATGAAGCGGAGGAATATCCTGAAAGCATAACTTCAGCAGGGCTTCACACAAGTTGGAAGTAACCTTGAGTGGGCTATAAGTGGTTCCCGTGAAGAGGACAGTTCTTAAGGATAGACGATCAGTCAACTGAAAAAAAAAAAATGAATCAGGAACATTGCTTTACCAAAAACATATACAAATACTAAATAAATGAAAAACCTTACCTCTCAGTGACAGCTGTTACAGTTAGCCTATGTGACTCGTAAACAAGAATTACAAATAAAGTTATAAATAACATTAACGAATATAAATGATAAAATATGCACCGTGGGTAAGCTGCATATGCCCGTCATCTTCTTCGTTTCCACGGGGAGAAGTATTAAAAAATAATTTGTTTGAAATGCGAGTCTAAGATGAGGTGAGCTGACTGGCCTCGCGAAATCCCCACATAAAAGTATTAACAAAAAAAAAAAAAAAAAAANAAAAAAAAAAAAAAAACCAACACTGGGAAGTTAATTCGTTCCGAAGGGTGAAATACTTTTTTGGATTAGTTTATATTTCATTGATGCATGGCGATATCTGCACACGGGGCTGGAAGAGCGAAGAAACATATAACCGTACATTTTTCGCAAGTGAATCACGTTCAGTGTAATAAACTACGCGCGCTTTGCAATTACGGAACATTCATACAGTTCGGCGTAAGTTTATGTATATTTACGTTTTTTTTATAATGGTACAGTTACATTTTTTTCAGAAAGTAAACAAATTATACTTGCCTCTACCTGCTCAAGTTTTGATTCTTTATTCTCGTCTCCCAGTAGTTCCCCAATGATCCTTTTACGTGCTGCATTCGTGGTTATTTTGCCAAAAGTGGTCGAATGTTTCACTCATATTTAAAAATAAAAGCGTTTAAATGTAATAAATTTTTAATTTTTTTTATTTCTTAAATGTTAAAAAAAAGAACTACTATAGACTTATATCGCAGCCTAACATATTTTTTAAAATACGCGTTGGCGGCAACTGAAACTCATTCAGCAGATTCACATGAATTACGTATCTCAGAAATCATTGTCAAGAATTCTTTATCGTGCCTCACTTCGTTGTTCGGTTGCTATTCCGCAGCTTCGCTTTTTTCCAATACGGGGCTTGCGGTCCTGTGCTGCCGGCTTCTCCCAGTGAGAAGCATGTGTGTATGGGACACGCACAGAATACGTCAAGTGTGGTTCATCTACTGATCTAACGGCATCTACGCGGAGGACACTGGGCTGCTGGGCAGGATTGCCACGTACGAAGAGGAGACGCAAGACGTCGAGCTTGGGACCTGTGAGTTTTTGGAAGGAATTCTCAAGTTTTTGGCTGCGCGTACATCTTGCCAGCGTGTCCTTAAATATACAGCAGTCTAAACGGTTGTTTTTAGTTATGTTGGGTGTGCTCAATGTGTTTCCTATGTCTATCACGTGCAATACCTTTAAGATACAATTCATTTGTTGTTTCAGTTGAGTGATTTTCCCGTAGATTAACGTATTGGGGGCACTTTGCGTCATTTCAACGAAAAAGTCTCAGACTCCGAACTCACTTCAAGCACAGGCTAGGCGAGCGGCTTAATATCAGGAGTGTTTGTTCACGTCGTGATATGCGGATTACGACCAGCAAGAAAAACCTGTTGTGGAAACTGGGTTAGTGCTCACAGCCCTACAACATACTGATTAGTTATTCATTCAAAGTAATTTGACGACCCAGTTCTCAGACATACGTGCCTGATGCGCGAGTCTTGCTTTCTAACGACCTTAAATAGTGATTTTCTTGTGCTGCAGGGGCCACGGTGGTGTAGTGGTTAGACTACTCGCCTCCCATCTAGGCGAACCAGATTTTATTCTCGGCGGGGACGCTCCCGGATTTTCGCATTCGGGAATCGTGTTGGACGATGCTGCTGGTCGGTGGGTTTTCTCGGGGATCTTCCGTTCCCCCAACCCTTTCATTCCGGCTCTGCTTCATACTCACCTCATCGGCTCTCAAGACCTCAATGTTAAGAACCGCCCAAATCTCTTCACTCGATATTCGCTCACACTTCACTCAATCTTTGCAGCATATGCAAATAGCTATTAAGCCAAAATATACATTAATTTTTTCTTACAGGATAACGGTCGTTGCTCCAGAAGAAATGTTCGTGGCAAATGTGCATATTCTTCTTTCACATAATAACACTCCGTATTGTTGAAATAAGAAAATTGATAACTACATTTAACTACTAAAAAGTAAAAACGTTTTCTGGTTACGTAATGTATGTATGCATGTATGTATAAAATTACGAACATGTGGGATGGGAAATCGATCAGCTGTATGATTATAGCTGCAGATGCAGATAGAATGAAAATCTTGAGTTATCTCATTATTTGTTCTGGTATTCTACACGTCCTGCTGCAGAATGAACGCCATAGTCGCAGAAGTCCTACAGTTTTGCATTATAACTTGGTAACAGGAGACATCGTAAAATTACATATATGTTCCACTTGCATGATTCAATCACTGCTCATTTGTTAAGTCCTATGGGACTCGCGAGTCAACGACAAAAGTTGAATGTTGTATGCTGACATTCCACATGGCTAAGTCTAACAAGACAATGAATTCAGGTGAAGGTAGCAGAAACGAAAATATTAGCCTATCGAAAACCGTTGATTCCAGCATAATTCCTTGACATAAAGCAAAGTGATTCGTTCTGTGCTGAGGGACCACTTACATTCGACGTGGCGTTATCAAAAAGCGTCGCAGCAGGATATCAATACGTGTGGTTTTAATACCAACGTGTACAATTCGTTTTTGGCGTGGTATATCCGCCGTAACATGACGTTGCATGGCGTTAGGAAGGTCATCTTTCAACTACTTAGGGAAGAATTTAAATCACGCTATTCCGAATGCCGAACGTCATAAGAACTACTGTTGTCAGAGGAGATCTGTATACTGGAATTAATTCTGAAAATTGACACCCTCTTATGTCATTTGCCACCATCAACATAATTTTTTTTCTGCTCACTTCTTCGATCATAGTTAATTTTTAACTTACTAATGGTCATTTACCTAACAAAAATCTACTCCAGATAATATACTTTGTGTGGCCTGATAGATGTCTAAGTAAACCTTACCAAAACGTTCAAAATGGATACTATAAACCCAAGGAAATAAAAATTTCCATAGTTGCAAAAATTAATTTCCTATTTAAGAACATTATTTTTATTGGTCAGACAAAATTAGTAGTAGGAAAATGAGAGTTCAAGCGAACCTGGCTGCTAGCTGGAGAGCCGGAGTACCACGGTGGCCATCTTGGATGACGTCATATGGAAACCACCTGCTCTGTCATTCCTCGCCAGTGGCGGCCATCTTGGATTTCACTTTGCCCCTCTGGAATATCCCTTTTTCCCTCGGAATTTCCCTTTCTTCCCTACCCATCTATCATTCCACTTAGTCTTTTTATGCACTTGCATTCCAGATCGTTTTCTCCCACTCTGTCATTCCTTCCTGCCTCTCGTCCATTCTATCCCTAAGGGTTTTTTTTTCTCATATTACTCCCGGTATCCTTTATTTTTGTCCTTTCATCTCTCTTGCTTTTCGAGTCCTCTATCTTGGGGCATTCCCTTATCACCATCTTCTGCTGTAGACGGCCATTTTGAATTCCTTCAGCCAGTCGTCTTCTGTAGGCAGCCATAATTGATTCCCACATCTGCCACAAGAGTGTGCTAAGCCATCTTTAATTCCCGCGCCTGATGCCATATTTGAATCTCGCGCCCGCTACCAGCCAGAAAGTTTGAAGTTATAGAGTTGGTGGGTAGGAGCGCTGGCATTGGCTCAGACATTTTGTGCATTTGAGTTGGTTCACTCGTCACCAGTAGGGGCGCGCTACCATCGGGGAGGTGCGTTCAACCGTCGGCTGCCAGGAGCGCTGTTTTTTTGTAGGTAGCTGTTTCGGAACTAAAAAAAATGCAAGAGCGTGCGGTTTTGATCTGACCACCCTTGGGTCACCAGTCCGACGTCTTAACCACATGACACCCAATGCATGTGAAGTTTTAGGAGATGAAATAGCATATATCTGCTCATCGGCCTACATACTCACTAGACAATAAACTTGTAATTGCGAAAAAAATTGCCATTGCACGGTTACGAGGAGAAACAAAGCAAATACTCGCGTCGGCCTACACACTCACCAGACAATAAACTTGTTGCATAAAAAAACAGCAGGCACCACGCACGCACGTACACACACTTCCAATATGTGTAATATATATATGTTTATACATGAATAGCATGAAAAAGTCATTCTAAAATTCAGAAAAAGGTAATTATATATACATAAAAAATGGGGATAGGTTGCATCTCTACATAAAAGGCATATGCATGCATACAGAGCCAATTGTACAGCAACATACATATGTCACACACATGTGTGTTTCGCGTTTGAAAGTTTATTGTCTGGAGAGTACATAGGCCGATGCGTGTATATATGTTATTTAAATTCCTAACATTTCACATGCAATGGTGTTCAGGTGGTCAAGATGTCAGACTTGCGACTTGCCTCCTACATTTCTGAGTTCCAAAACAGCTGCCGACTAAAAAATAAAATTTCCAGAGCTCCTGGAGGCCGATGGTTGAACTCACCTCCCCGATACTAGCGCGCCCCTGCTGGCGACGAGTGAACCAACTCAAATACACAAAATGGCCATGGCGATACCAGCACTCCTAGCCGCCGGCTGTAGAACTTCAAACACTCAGGTGCGGGAATGAAAAATGGAGGACGTAAATGGAAAGATTTTAGCACACACTGGTTGGTCGTGGGTGTGGAAATCAATGATGGCCGCCTACAGCAGAATAATGGCAGCGGGAATTCAAGATGACCGCATACAGCAGATGACGGTGATGTTACATCCAAGATGGAGGACTCAAAAAGCAAGAGAGAGGTAAGTGCAGAAATAGCGGAGACTGTGAGTAATATAAGAACCCCCCCCCCCCTAACCACAAAGAGATAGAACGTTTGAGAAGCAGGAAGGAATGGCAGACAGTCAGAAAAAAGTATCGTAATTACATAACGGGAGAAAACTAATCGGAATGCAATAGCATGAAGAGACGAGGTGGAATTAAATATGAGGAGGAAAAAAAGGGAACTTCAGAGGGAAGAAAAAGAAATTCTAGAGGGAAAAAAGAGAAATACAAAATGGCCGCCTGTGACGAGGAATGCCAGAGCAGGAGATTTCCGTGTGACGTTATCCAAGATATCCGCCGTGGCTCTCCAGTTCTCCAGCCATCAGCCAGGCTCGCGTGAACTCTCCTTTTCCTACTACTAATACTAAAATTGTTATCTTTCTTTTTAAAACCGATTGTTGGATGGCTGACTTAATTTCTATGTCACTTATCTAACGTTGTGCCATGACACGTAAATTGCGAACGGTGACTTAACGCGTTTCAGCAGAAGATAAAATAAAAACTGTTTCGTGAAACATCATCTCAACCTGCAGCAATTTAACTCCCACTCCTGTTTTCATTGCAAAAATGCATGGTGTTCGCCTATCACAAAAATAGAAAATCACGGAGTATTATTAAAAATTATAGCTTCTCAAGTTTTTTTCATATCATTACAGTTTTACTGCCTGTGCTAATTTTTGACTAGTGTCTAGCGGCAAGATGTATTTAGGTTTTTTTTTCCTTGCGGGCTGTTACAGAAATTATACTATAGTCTGTTTACACCTTTGAAAAACAACCCCATGTATGGTGTGTTTGGTAGATTCCTAATTATACCATGTATCAGAATCGTTTTATTTTATCGTAAACTATAATTTTTCATTTATAATTAAAATTAATAAAAACACAGGGAAAATGGGCGTATTTTTTGGTAAGAAATAGTTCTTATGCAAAATGTTATTAAACTGAGCGCACACGAATGCAGTGCGTTGTTCCTTTAGTGTGTGTAAGTTTCTAAACTTAGTTAATCTTTGTTTGCTTTGACCGAGGAATATTCTACAAATAGAACATCAGCAGGGCTTCAGAAAAATCGCTAGTAACCGTGAATGGACTATAACTAAGGCCAGTGACTTTTCACGTAACAATCGGAGCACACAGTAGACTTCAATACTATGCACACACCTCAGCTGTTGTTATACCTCCATTGGCTGCTGGTGCCGTGTCCGTCTTTGACCAAGCCACTCAGGACTAAGTAACTCCGACACTGAACCTTCGTAATTCGTGCGCAAACGGTTAACACTGGCCAGAACATTTTTTTTAGCCAATCAAAGAAGCTGGACGACCCTACGGTGCTTTGGACTGTATCTTGTCTCGAAATCTTTTCGCGAAATGTCACTGCCCCAAACTCTAACGTAATCCGTAATGTTAAAAAAAAAAAAAGTCAGTTTACCTTTGTTTGAATGACGTCTGTGAAGGAATGCGGGGAAGGGAGTACCGGGATTACGTATCGGCTACCGGGGGCATGACTCAGCTCTCTAAGCCTTGCACGCCGATTGGCATTCCTGATGCTCCGCTCACAGGCATTCCAAGCGCTTCGCGGCAAATGGCTTTTTTTTTTTTTTTCCCGCCGAGTGGATTTGTGCGGGCAGAGAGACGACCGAGAGCGCAGAGTTAAACGGCGGAAGTTCAGCCAACCGTCGGAGCGTGAAAATAAAAATACCGTGCGCCATCTGACCTACAGAAACATTATAAAAAAAAAAAGATACCGGGCCGTTGCGCGCAGCGTTGGCGGAGAGAGGAGGAATTGTTTATATTCACTTGCCGACGTTTTCCTCTAAATATAAATTTGTTAAAATATATACGTACTTTCGTGAAAAGTCTCTAGTGTATGTTTTCGTTTAAATATCAAAACATTACATTACCAAACCTTGTGTACTCGACTGTGTATTGAAAAATTACAGAAAATCATACCGCCGATTTAGATTTTCTGAAAAAATAATATATGTCTGTTATTAAATGCGACAAATATTATTTAAGTTCATGAACTAAAACATCTGACGGCATGCACGGTTATAAAAATGCTATTATTGTTGCACTCTTGTTTTTATACGGTTCATGAAAAGAATAAATTAAATTAAAAGTGTTAATTTGTTTTCACCAATCGCGAGTATGAAACCCATTATTTACCAAGCAGTAGGCCAGCATGTTTCCTTGCAATTGCAAGCACGATATTTTCATATGCGTACTGTGCATATGTATGTGCACAAAATAACGTACATGTGTTCTAAGTTCGTATAATGTGCACTTATGTACATACGCCTGTTGTAACATATCGCCTAGGGCATGTCAGTGTTCGTGAATGATGCAGGTCTTGTCAAAATAAAATTATTATTTTCGTGTTTAGTTCCAAGGATATAAAACTTGCACAGACATTATTTTCAAAATTAAACTAGCTATAACTTTTATTACGAGTAAGGCAATTATTGTGCTACTCTTAATTATTACCACGGAATGACGCACCAATCGTAGGCAGCCATATACCACGGCGTCCACTAACTTATTTGTTGTATCCTCTATATCAGAATCAACAGAATTTCACTTTTTAAATCAGTTAACAGTACCTGACTGAATCGCAGTCACTTCAGTGAATTTAACTGATGAATCAGTAAAGAAATGCCAGTTTTCCTTCACATATCGATTCAGTGAAAGTTTCCACTGATTCATCAACCACTTTATTCACTGCTTTTCGGCAGGAAAACCACGCGTACCGAATGAAATAACAATGCATAAACTAATAAACTTTCTAAAATGCGAGTTTCGTCTGTCATAATACCATTTTACGAGTTGGCATGAACATTGCCATTCATTCCCTTTTCTTGTCTTTCATTTCGTTTTCACGTAATCGTCGTATCTCGGTTTGAAGGTTTGAACTGCAACGCTGTGAAATGAGTGCACACATACGTACTATTTGATTTAACAATCCCAATTGTGTCAATCAAAATAAAAACTAAATGTAAGGGCATGCAATTTAAAACCACGTACTTTAAAATATTTTCCCATTCATTGATAACGTTGGCTTGGTAGCTCAGTAAGTAAGGCAGACATGTGAATAATTTACGTTAGTTAGGCACGTGGCTAGATAAGGATTATGTCTCGTCCATGGCCGGGGTTATTACAGATTGTCAAATTTGTTCAGGAATTCGGGAACGAGGGAAGAAGCAGACATGACATGGCTTGCAGCGACCCGGCATTCACGTGGAGCGATTTCAGGAAAACAACGTAAAACCAATGTGGCAATGGCCGGGAAGGACATCGAACAAGACTCATCTAGAATTGTAATTCATTGTGAACAACTTACGGCTTCCTTTGCTTGGATTTTTTTTTTACGTTAATTACGGTCAGAGATTTTTCTGAGATTGGTTTTATATATGTTTAATTAAAAGCGAACCAGACATAGTACACTCACGACATCTTCACACATTTTCATTCAAACATTTGAGAACTGATACGGCGTTTGAAATGTTTGCTACTTTATTAAACCAACTATAAGTATTTAATATTTTTACTGATATTTAATTTTAGTATTTTCTTATTTATTAAATTAAAGTTGCTATTATAATTAATTGATTAATTGGAACCTTAATTTCATTGTCAATGTAGATTAAATTAGGAGAAAAGAAAAGTATGTCGGTAATGGCTGGTAAGTAATTGTGTGTTACTTCAATATATTTTGGTTACATTTGTTACCCACACCTGGACATTTTCAGGTAAAACTAAAGGAAACACATTTCATTGTGACGGATAAAAACATTATATTTTAACTTCTCTCTGGCGCACAAATACGGCGCGTATTTTTTGCCGGACGAGATTTTGTGTGTGTGTGTGTGTCTATATATATATATATATATATATATATATATATATATATANTTGGGTAAGTTTTGTTTACGCGTGACTGAACGAGGTAGTTTCGTTAAGGTAAACCTTCGGACTCGCATTCGATAGGACCCGGGCTCGATTTCCTGTCTGGCCATAGTTATTTCGGTTTTACATAACTCAGCAAAATCACTCCAGTGACGAATGCTGCAATGGCTCACTATCACAGGCCATGGCAGATTATCTCCTCGCTCCTGCTTCTCCGAGCAATTCGCTCCGTCTGTAACAAGCTCGCTGCCGACGAGACGGTAAGCCATGTTTACCTATCTTTTTTGCATGTGGCGGATGGATACGTGTCGGGTAGCCCGAAAGTAGGCCGACGCGGGAACAGTCCCGGCGCAGGTCTCGGTCTCACCACTTTTGCAGAAATTCTTCTTTTCCGCGTCATAATCTCGGATTCATAGTTATTACTGACAATGCACGATTAAAAAATATTTACATTTTACAAGTTGTTTAATATTTTTGTGCGTAATTTTAATTATGTGTTATATACTTGTTGTGAACAGTCGATAACATATATTTATATTTTATTGATAAATTCTCGAATTTTTACAACAAGCAGATGACACACAATTAAAATTACGAATAATAATATTAAACGAATCGTAAAATGTAAGTTTCCTATAACCGTGCATTGCGAGTGATTACTTTGAATCCGAAATAAGAGGCGAAAACGAAGAATTCCTTGCAGAACGAGTGGGGCCGAGTCTTGAGCGAGGGGAACGGGCGATGGTCTGCTCTTACGGCGGGCAAGGTCCAGCCAGCGCAAGGCCGCTACGAAGTGCAGTTCACACACGCAACTTGCGTGGACGAGGCTCTGCCAGCACGCAGTCTTCCACTCCCTCTCCAGACTTGCATCCTCGCTACGCGTGTGCGTGCTGGCAGTCCAACTACGCCTTCAGCTGCGGCGTGCAAGTCCTCAAGGTCACTCATGGTACTGACCCGAGCTCACGACTAACGTTCTGTCTATATATATACAGGTTGATTCTAAAATCATGGGGCAAACTTTGAGTGGTGGTAGAGTTCACTGAAACAAACAATTATTGTATAGGAATATATGGGCGGAAGTGACGCGTTGAGGCACAAACACAAACATAACACAGGACATGCAAAACATTGTTTATTTACAACGTCGCCGCTAAATGCCTTTTTATCGAGTCTCGATTTGTTCCTATGGGGGCATTTGAAAGCCCTCATTTACGAGACTCCAGTTGATTCCATTGAAGACCTCGTCGCTCGACTATCCTGTGCGGCTGCACGCGTNATGCGTGAAATACCAGGCGTATTTGAATCTGTTCGCCAATCACTCCACCGACGCTACCAAGCTTGCTTTACTGTCGGTGGTAGCAATTTTGAGCAATTATTATAAACATTGCTGTAAAAAGGCATTTAGCGGCGACGTTGAAAATAAAAATGTTTTGCATGTGATGTGTTATGTTTGTTTTTGTGCCTCAACGCGTCACTTCCGCCCATATATTCCTATACAATAATTGTTTGTTTCAGTGAACTCTACCACCCCTCAAAGTTTGTTCCATGATTTTAGAATCATACTGTATACACACGTCTGTCGCCACTACTTCCGTATCGCTGTTAAAGTGAGCAAATCAACACTCACCCTTCCCCGTCCTGCTGTTAGTATAGCCTATTCGCAATATCTTTACACTTTTTGAATCAATCATTTGGAAAATCACACCATGTATGACATGTTTGTTTTGTTTCCTAATTACGTAATTTATCACAAACGTTTTCTTCTTCTATTAACTAACATAAACGTACCAAATTTTTTGGTTAAATTAAAAATTAACTTGTACTTTATATTTAACACACCATGTTTATTTATAATTAACCTGAAACGAAACGTAGGGAAAATAGACGTGTTGGTAATGCCTAGTAATACAAAGTTCTTACGCAAAATATTATTACTCTGAGTGCGCACGAATGTGGCGTTTTGTCTCTTTAGTGTAATTTTCCAAACTCGGTTAAGCTTTGTTGCATGAAGCTGAGGAATATCCCGAAAACGGATCTTTAGCACGGCTTCAGAAAACCTTGAAGTAAGCGTGAATGGAGTATATATAGTCCAGTTACTTTAGCCCATGCTCATATTGAAATAAAGGTTATTTTTGACCATTAGTCCTACTATGCACTGATTCCGCGTGGGTAAATTTATTTGTCGATGACGTTATTATTCTATATTAAGAATGGCTCTTATTTCTACTCTCTGGTTGTGTCAACGAAATAGTACTGTATCGACTTGTGGTGCAGCACGCATCATACATTTTCTTATTATGCAACACTTGAAGTCATCAATTAAATAAAGTGTGAATATGTTTGAAAAAAAAAATAGGCCTAACTTAAAAAATAATAGCAGAGCAATTTTTTTTTGTTACAAAATTTAATTTTGTGATACGCTTTCGTTAATATTAATTTTACGGTGAAATTGCTTTCAAAAAATTGGAAGACAATTAAATTTGCTACAAAAAATTGTAAGCAGTTTTGCCGTAGACGTGATAGGTTTTTACTCAATAGCGGATGGAATGTGATGTAAAATGTTTTTTACCCTATTATGCTTTTGCCACACAGCGAGGCGTCAAAACTCGCGGCAGGATTCTTTAGCCGGACAAAAAGAAATTTATATAGACGTGGAAGTCTTTCGTCAAAACACGTTACTTATGTGTTTACTTGAGGTAACTTTTGCTATGATTGAAAGACTTGTATATCTGAACTATTTTAGAAATGAGAGCTCCAAATATAATGCATTAGCAATCATTCATGGAGTGTAAATTAAATAAACCTGTTAATTTCTGTTACCAAATATACTAAAAGAAAAAAAAACGTTTGATACATATTTAATTATTTATGTGCTATGCATTGAAAAATCAACAATTTAAAGAATTGTTATNGGCGTCAAAACTCGCGGCAGGATTCTTTAGCCGGACAAAAAGAAATTTATATAGACGTGGAAGTCTTTCGTCAAACCACGTTACTTATGTGTTTACTTGAGGTAACTTTTGCTATGATTGAAAGACTTGTATATCTGAACTATTTTAGAAATGAGAGCTCCAAATATAATTGCATTAGCAATCATTCATGGAGTGTAAATTAAATAAACCTGTTAATTTCTGTTACCAAATATACTAAAAGAAAAAAAAAACGTTTGATACATATTTAATTATTTATGTGCTATGCATTGAAAAATCAACAATTTAAAGAATTGTTATNAAAAAAAAACGTTTGATACATATTTAATTATTTATGTGCTATGCATTGAAAAATCAACAATTTAAAGAATTGTTATAAACAACTTTGACCTGCTAGATTGTTCCTATAAACCTCCACTCGCTCAACTTAATATTGCCCTATCTGGTAGCTTGTTTATGTAAGTACAAGTGATATTGGTGAAATGTTACATGTGGGAGCTTTATGCTCCTCTGGTGAAATCCCTTGTTTCAAAATTAAAAAGGGGATATTTTAAAGCGCGTAATTATTATGGTACTTTAATTTAGTTTTATTTATGATTTTAACTTAATTTTAATGGAAGTGATTCCAGAACTCATTTCTATGTTTACATCCTACAGTTAACACAATTCAGTCTATACGGCCTGTGCTTTTCAGGATTAATCTAGTTGTGATCCTAAACAAATTTGGCAGAAATAAAGTATGATTCTGTAGGAAAATATTAAGCAAAACTGAGTGATAACATCTATTCACCACGTGGCTTTAGTGGGTGAGTCACGGATTCCCTACTTTTGGAAGGTAGGCAACTGCATGCTTGAAATGACGAGACAGTGCCATGACTTGGTATAGTTAAGTGCAAATGAAAAAATAATAATCTTTGAGCAGTTTTGAGGAAGGGTAGGTAGGGGAGGCAGTGTAGGGGAAGGCTCTCCCGAGCGCCTGCCACTGGAGGGAGGGAAACCACTAGACACTGCTGGCGTTATACACACCAAAATGATAACATCGCTCTCCACTACCGCGTTGTTAAATACCTCCCTGCGCGACTTACGTTTTTCCCGACAGGTATCACTCACGTGCGGAGCAGATCTCGATCTCGCCCAACTGAACAACGCCGCCCATTCGTGCAGTGACAATAGAATATCGTGACTTGTCCGACGCGTTTTGGACTTCTGTGTGTTATTTTCTCATCTGAATTTCACTCTATCATATCGTGGCAAACCGCACATGGCTTAGGAAAAACTGTATGACGTGTTAAATCTCTCTCCGGCCCTAGCTCCTAGAGTGGTGCCTTGGCACCCTCCACCATTTGGCTTTAAGATAAAGGGAGCTACTAATCGGCCAAACGATCTGTGCAGCTGGGGAGGGGTGCGACCCGATCGCTAGCTTAGCTTCTGAAAGGGGACGATGAACTCCGAATAGGGGAAATCTACACGACCGTCAGCCATCCACGCGAACGCGTGCACAACTACGTGCGGAGAAATGTCAAAAATAAACCCGGGTGTCAGCCTCAAATTACACGTAAATGTTAGCACTGTGGCACGGATTTTCGGTCACGGCTACAATAGCCATCTGCAGCCGAGCACTTTCATTCCTTCCCGAAGGGGGAAGGTGGTGTGAAATAGAGACAGTGGGGGGNCAATAGCCATCTGCAGCCGAGCACTTTCATTCCTTCCCGAAGGGGGAAGGTGGTGTGAAATAGAGACAGTGGGGGGGATGGTATGACCTTATGTAGTTCATATATTTGTCGGATGCATACTTATCTCGGCCGAGCAGTACGTCGGGCACTGCTTCGGGTCGCCTAGAATCCTTGATAATGGAAAAAAAGAGTTATCTGTTTTGGCTTGGTTCGATATATGGCACAAAGACCCAACAACTAGACCTATCGTCNTAATGGAAAAAAAGAGTTATCTGTTTTGGCTTGGTTCGATATATGGCACAAAGACCCAACAACTAGACCTATCGTCGGACAACTAACCGCTCAGGCCGTTGGAGCCCAGAGCCAGAATTTAAATGTTAAAGTTTTTTTGTTGGTAGTTATAATGGACACTTTTTGTGCTAAAAACACAAGTGCCACGACATTTAAGTAGGAGCATGAGAAGATCGATAGGTCTCGTCAGAGGATATCTGTGGTGATTGATCCATTGGAATTTGATTCACAGTTGTACAGTTATCACTCTGGAGACCTCCAGGTTTCGCCACCCACTGACAGGTCGGCGCCACGCGTGGTGACACAGCTCCGGCACTGTCCTGGACAGACAGCAAGAAGTGAGTGTAGAACCTCGTCCGAACAACAGGCGGATGTCAGCGCGAAGGTCTCAGTGACAATATGAGAGGGTGCTGAAGGAGCTCGTCAGTACCTGCCTTGGAGCCTGTGCCTGGTCAACTTTTGTGTTGGATGGAAGTAACTGCACTGATTGAGTGTGTATTGCTCCTTTGCTGCCAGATACCACTTGCGGATTTTGCCCAAACATGGGAAAGATGTTGTTGTATGCGACCACTGATACACCGTTCTATGCTCCTGCGAATTGACAGAAGGGATGTAGATATGAGTGAAACGAGGCGTCTATGGAAACATCTGAGGGAATGACATCACAATCTAAATTCCATTCACACACTGTAAAAATATTTCTGTTCAATTTCCTAATCTGTAATGGAAATTTTTACATATACATTGTATGAAAATAGTTCCACATGCCAGGCTGCAAATTTAGGAATGTCGAGGGTCGTTAATATACAAGGTTGGGGACTTACCTACGCATTTGACAGTTTCGTTAGCAAATGTAGGAGCGGTACAATGGATGTATGGGAAAACAGTTTACCATTCGCAAAGTCACACTATACGTACACATTAATATGATAGTTATACGAATAATTTCTTAGAGAGCAGAAGTAGGCGTGACTTTGGAATTCTTGCAGAATGTTGACGTTAGTTACTGCAGACTTGTTAACAGATCATAGTTCGACCCTCAGCTAATTTATTCTGTAACTTGTCAGCTGGCAGATCAGACATTAAATTATTCATAAATAAATTACCATCCACAGATGAATTGTAAAATAATAACTTACTTCTCGTGATATTTTCTATATTAATGGTTTGTGCTTTAATTCCTGGATAACAGCAAAAANGTAAAATAATAACTTACTTCTCGTGATATTTTCTATATTAATGGTTTGTGCTTTAATTCCTGGATAACAGCAAAAAAAGCACATTATTTTGGGGATAAATACAGAGATTTGGGCGGCTCTTAAGAGCGAGGTCTTGAGAGCCGATGGGGTGATTGAGGTGAGTATGGAGCAGCGCCGGAATGAAAGGGCGGGGGAAACTGGAGATCCCCGAGAAAACCCGCCGACCAGAGGCATCGTCTGTCACGATTCCCACATGCGCAAATCTGGGAGTGACCCGGCCGGGGATTGAACCCGGTTCGCCTTGAGGGNGTAAAATAATAACTTACTTCTCGTGATATTTTCTATATTAATGGTTTGTGCTTTAATTCCTGGATAACAGCAAAATACCAATAACAGGAAAGCACATTATTTTGGGGATAAATACAGAGATTTGGGCCGCTCTTAAGAGCGAGGTCTTGAGAGCCGATGGGGTGATTGAGGTGAGTATGGAGCAGCGCCGGAATGAAAGGGCGGGGGAAACTGGAGATCCCCAAGAAAACCCGCCGACCAGAGGAATCGTCTGTCACGATTCCCACATGCGCAAATCTGGGAGTGACCCGGCCGGGGATTGAACCCGGTTCGCCTTGAGGGNATCGTCTGTCACGATTCCCACATGCGCAAATCTGGGAGTGACCCGGCCGGGGATTGAACCCGGTTCGCCTTGAGGGGAGGCGAGCAGGCTAACCGCTTATCCACCGTGGCCCCCATCATTCTGGGTTTCTTGTGGTTGGAATGGGCAACCAGTCGCTATAACTACCTTCAGAGAAATAGTGTATGATTGAACCTACGATCTCTCGATAAATATGCCGCCGCAAGAGCGAAAAAACTCCTAGCCATAATCCACACTCTCGCAGGAATGAGCCTAATTATAGATGCTTGTTCAAATTTTTTCTCATTCACAGTAGTTAAATTAATGCCATAGATCTCATACATGTTCGGACTATTCAAATATAACTTTCCTATCTACCTGATGTCCCAAAATAATATTTACACCCTTTGAACGTGACTACCAGAGAAACTACAAAAGGAAATCTGAAAGGATCTGTATTGGACGCTACAAGGACAAAAGTAGTTATGGCGAATGTTAATAACTGCTGTAAATCTTGTAAATCGCAGCCATTAGCAGCAAGACATCGTCTGCAACGACGAAGAACAGAACGACAAACAGTAGCTACGGTTTCCATGGGAGTGGATTCACAGGCGGTCACCATAAAATCTTTTATGACATTCAATGCCCGTGGCTTTGTGACGTATGCAGTGTTCTTTAGAGTTTACGAAATATAAAAATTTAGCGGCATCAAATATGGAGANCCCGTGGCTTTGTGACGTATGCAGTGTTCTTTAGAGTTTACGAAATATAAAAATTTAGCGGCATCAAATATGGAGATCTGGGTCGATACTCAACACTTCGATGTCAGCTTATTCACCTCCTAACAAATGTTTCATCTAGGAGCGACAGTGAGTCTCTAGATGTTAATGTTGCTGTACACTGTCCTGTTAGGAGAAGCAATTTTTATCTGTATAGAGTTGGTAAACAGGTAGCATAAGGTTTTCCTGAAAAATGATNTGTCCTGTTAGGAGAAGCAATTTTTATCTGTATAGAGTTGGTAAACAGGTAGCATAAGGTTTTCCTGAAAAATGATACCATAAATTAGACTTATCGCTGTTCGATTAAATTAAAAATGACTCCTCAAGTCCTCTGGCAGACATATGGCACCCACACTGTTAAGCCATGAAGATTAACTGATTGCTCTACCACACTATAGAGATTTTCATCGGCTCAGTGCACATAGCTGTGGCGTTTGAGAGTTCCATTCCGTTTAAAAGTTGCCACATCGTAAAAAACAATCACGTCACTACAACGTTCGTTGTCGTTGCACATGTTCATAATTCACTCACAAACACCGACAAACCTATCTGGGTCTTCTTTAATCACAGCATAAATTAGCGTGGGAATGCAGGTTCTCCACTTTATTTGGTTTAAAATGCGATGGTCCCCATCATTGACTGACACCTGACTTACGTGCAGCTTGCCGTACGGACTTGGACTTCAAGAGAACGCGTGACAACACAGCCCCCACACTTCCTTCGTCCGTTGTTGTTCTCTTCCTATGGCATGGCTGCGATGTTGTAGTGGGTAAACTACTTGCCTTCCACCTAGGCGAACCGAGTTCGTACTCGGGTCGGGGGTTGGAGCGGCTCAACCCCGGATCTTCGCATGTTGGATTCGTGCCGAACGATGCCGCTGGTAGCGGGTTTTCACGGGGATCTCCCGTTTGTCCGCCCTTTCATTCCGGCATTGCTACATACTCATCTCACTTCACCCTCATCGTTTCTCAAGACCTCGATGTTAAGAGCCTTTGTCACCCGGTACATATGAATTTTTATTGATTTTTTTCTTATTCATATTTAGGAGGAGTTATTGAAAAATGTGACAATATACGCTTAGCTAATTACCTTACCCATCATTACAGATGTAATATATGAACTACTAACGCATATTTATGCAAAACTTTACTTTATACAAAACTTTATATGCTAACTTATTCTCACCTTTTAATGACAATCAGGGAACACCTATTAACAATAAGGTACAGAAATTTGCCCAGAACCATGTCATGTAATGCTTCTTTAATGAAACATTAAAAATAATGACACTGACTCATCTGTTAAGACACTACAGAGAATAATTTCTGTATAAGGTGTGATCAGCCTGTTATGAGCCACCCAAATCTCTACACCACTCAGTCTTCCTAAGTCACCATCCTTTGTTCACATCACACACAGCTCTGTCCCTCTCACACGTGCCACGTAACTGTACCATAGTTNCCTAAGTCACCATCCTTTGTTCACATCACACACAGCTCTGTCCCTCTCACACGTGCCACGTAACTGTACCATAGTTAGTGACGTGGCGGTGACACAGTATCGAATTCTGCCCTCAATCTTCTCTGCGCCTCAGTCATGTTCACAAATCTCTNTAGTGACGTGGCGGTGACACAGTATCGAATTCTGCCCTCAATCTTCTCTGCGCCTCAGTCATGTTCACAAATCTCTATTGACTCTTTAAAACCCACTTACGTTGCTCGAAAGAAAACTTAGTTACCTTCACCCTTTCCTCTACAATTGTAGTGCTGCCTCTAATGGCTGCAAACGGAAATGACGTCACCAGCATTGCTACCTGCACCCGCACGCACTGAAGGTTGTGTCCTGATAGCATTGAAGATGCTCAGTTCCATCAAACTGTCTTTAATGNACCTGCACCCGCACGCACTGAAGGTTGTGTCCTGATAGCATTGAAGATGCTCAGTTCCATCAAACTGTCTTTAATGGTTTCTTTAATATTTAATATTATATATAATAGTTTCCGTAATATTCACGTTCAAGTAATGTAAACATAATGTTGGGACACCCGGCATTTTAAGTTTGCTTGGTGTTGTTAAAATTATTTCTGACTTAAACGTCATANTATTTAATATTATATATAATGGTTTCCGTAATATTCACGTTCAAGTAATGTAAACATAATGTTGGGACACCCGGCATTTTAAGTTTGCTTGGTGTTGTTAAAATTATTTCTGACTTAAACGTCATAAAACCACACATCTCAAAAGCAGAAGCAGGTCACTTGATAATTAATGTTTATTTGTTCCATATAAAAATATACTAGTCTGCATTTTATGAAATATTCACTTGATAAGTAATGCAAGGACGTGCATAGTAAGTATCTTTATCATCACACGTCTAGGAGTTAATCGTAGAAGCACGTGGTAAGAAAAGCCACTGCATCCAGTTGGTATCTAACAGAAACATTTTCAACTGTGAGTCCAGCGTAACGGTCCATCGGTTGAGATACACATTGTCTTCGCCTTATTGACAGCTTTTTTTTCTGAATAAACCCGCTAGAGTAGACGCAAAACCCACGCCCCAGTACGAAGGGCATTCCACGAACTGTGTAACAGTTTCTTGACGTGAGCGCCATCTGGATACAAATCTCCCGGCCTTCTGCCACACGAGGAGTTTCATCTGCCCTTCCCAGAAAAAACGGCGGACGAGCTTCGATCCTACAATTCTTCCCTCGCAATTTTTCCTTTTCTGTTGCGTGTAAAGGCATGTTCTGTTTGTTCCTACGCCGCAGATCTTCCTTGTCGGATTACTAACCAAATTACGATGCGCCAGAATTTACGTCTCCTCTCCCCCTTTCATGCGCTTCCCTAGTCCTGTGTTTTCCCCCAACAGGTCTGGCGCCAGACTTCGAGAAATATCTAGCCAATCGATACATCCTACACCGTCGTACACTCAACAGTTATCGGTACAGTGAGCGATACGTAAAACAACCTGTCCATAGCGTCATCTCTTGTAACACTGGGACAACGGTTCTGAGAATGATAGATAATTTGGTTATACACTGAAGAGCCAAAAAAAAAAATGGCATAGGCGTGCGTATGCAAATAACAAAGGTACGGAACCAATAAGAGTAACGCGATGCGGTCGGCAGCTAGATTGGTTACTGCCGCTACAATGGCAGGTTATCAAGATATAAGTGAGTTTGAACGTGGTGTTATAGTTGGCGCACGAGAGATGGGACATAGAATCTCCGAGGTAGCGATAACATTTGGATGTTCGCGTACGACCATTTCACGAGTGTACCGTGAATATCGGGAATCCGGTAAAACATCACATCTTCGACATCGCTGCGGCCGGAAAAAGATCGTGAAAGAACGGGACAAACGACGACTGACGAGAATCATTAAACGTGACAGACGTGCAACCCTTTCTCAAATTGACGCAGATTGGATTTGTGGATTGGCCTGCAGGATTCATGGTGTGAATTGCCTCCTGCATACCTTCAGACATTAGTCGAGTCCATGTCACGTCGTCTTNTGGCCTGCAGGATTCATGGTGTGAATTGCCTCCTGCATACCTTCAGACATTAGTCGAGTCCATGTCACGTCGTCTTTTGGTTGTTCGTGGGGGCCCTACACGATATTAGGCAGGTATACCAGTTTTTTTGGCTCTTCAGTGTAAGTTTAGTGCACTATTGAGAACAGAAAAAAGAGTCTAAGAAATATAACACTCACTCTCGAGAGTGCAGAAAACAGCAATCCCGACATGGGTTTAAAAAGTATTTGCAACAGTTTATGAACCAGGCACTGCCGGCAAACAGCTGCATGGGAGAACAGTGATTTACAAAATGTGTAGACAAAGAAGCGAGAACGGTACGAAATGTCTTCTCTGTGTTACATCAAAACCCTTACATATTTAGAAGCTGGCTTCATACCATTTGGGAACTGGCGTCTGTTAGCGTGTTTCATAACCAACCTTTCATTTCATAGTAGTAACATAACAAATAATTTATTAGAATTTATACGATTTTGCTAACGAGTCAGTTAAATGATAGCATACATATCAACCACATTACTAAAACACACTTCAACCACGATAACCTAAACGTTTCCATCCAAAAATTTAAATTTAAGTAGCGGACTGAAATAAACATTACATTAACACCTCCATTTCGGAAAATTAACAATAACATGCATTGCAGCCAGAAATGTGTTAGCTGTCGCTGTTGGGTAAGAATGCTCACGCAAGGACTTACCAGCCAATAGGAAGCGATGTACATTAAGACGCTTGCGAGGAGAAAGCCGCATGCCATGCTGTCAGTTTTGAAAGCTTCCCTTATCTATTTCCGTCTCACATTCAAGCAGATAAAATTTTTAGGCTGCTAAATTAAAATAATACTGCAAATATGGAGTGTACTTAAACAATGTTGCTGAAATGCTTACATTTGTTGTTACGCCAAAATAAAATGCTACGCGCGTGGTAATAACCGATTTTCATATAAACTTTGCAGTCATACTGCACTCATATGCAAAGAAAATGACCACCATGAATGAATCGTACGAGAACCACCAAGGCTGCCTCACAGTATTGTCATAACCGGACATGTGTCACATTTGCCATTAATGCGTTTTGCTTGCGTGCATGTGCCAATACGGGGCATTTATCTCCCTCCATTATTTTAAGTTGCAAGACACCGAATAAACCCTTAGTAGCAGCTTGAACAGCGAGGGCGACAGACCCAAGTTCAGTGAACACGCAGCATTCCCCGACGGCGCATTCGACAAGCCTTTGCCCAGCTGGAGGAGTTCGAGAGAAGCCACATCTTCGGTCTCCGAGCTAGGTCGGACGTTTCTACGCACTGCTCGCCACTTGAATCGTTTTGCGTATACTGTGAGTGGGGACAGGAGGGTACAGACATCCGTCGAGAAGGCTTGGGTCGACCCCGGCTGACTACCAGCAGGGAGGATCGTTTCATCGTGCGACAGTCTGTAAGCACTCCACGGGCGCCACTGCGCACCATCCAGGGACATGCCCGGCAGCTGGGGATAGCAATCAATAGCAAAACGAAGACTTCAAACCTGCACATAGGTAGGGACAGGTGTTTTCCGCCAACAATGTTTGTGTCCATGCTAGAATTAAATATCCTACGCTCACAACCACAGCTTACTTTGGTTATCGGCCGCGTGTCTACGTGAGAAGACATGTTCGTATTTGACTGGGCCAATCGTAATAAAGTACTCCGATATGGAACGCCCATGATTATCTGACAGACTCTTGAGGCACCAAGCCATTTAAATTCATCTAAATACGAAAGAGCGTGTGAATTATAGTGCTTTGGAGTACATCTGGTCTTGAAATATTTTCGCGAAAAACACCTGTCCCCAGTGATAGAAGTTTGGAGAGTGTCCTCCAGGGCGCTATCAGAGCGGGGATCTGTCGTCGCGGTTTCCCTTCCGACGTCTACCTTCACGACTTGAGCTTCACCGAGCCCGTGTGATATTCTGTCGAGAACGGGCAGCGTGGCAGCTTACTGATTGGAAGTGAGTGTTGTTTAGCGACGAACCACGGTTCCGTTTGAATACAGACTACCGCCGACGTCCTGGTCAGCTCTATGATCCACGCTTCATTGTAGAGCGGCACACCGCCCCAACGTGAGGGTTCATGATGTGGGTTGCCGTTTCCTACGATTGCTGCACGCCACTGGTGGTGATTGAAGGAACCCCGACGCCACGGCAATACGTCCAGGAAATGTTGCGACCATGTGCGCTCCCTTTCCTGGTGCAGCTTAACAACCCCATTTTCGAGTATAATGCCCGGCGCCACACAGCACGGAGATCTCTGGCCTGCCTTCGTGATGTCAACATGCTGTATTGGCCAGCAAGGTCCCCAGATATCTCGCCCGTCGAGAACGCGCGGGACCACTTTGAACGGAAACTCTTTGGCCAGCGGCAACTGCGACGGATTTGGATGGTCAGCTGTGGCTGGATCTTCCTCAGGAGAACATCCGATGCTTGTACGTCTCCATGCGTCACCGTATCGTCCACTGTCTACGTGCTACGGGTGGCCCAACACCATACTAAGTGCATCCTGCAAGTGTTAGTCCCTTAGAACACATGTTTGGTGTGGTACAGTAGTTTAATGTTTTCTGTACATTGCATTATACTCTACCATAACGGTAAACAAAGTTTGTGATAACAAAATTTCGTTGTGAAAAATTTCAAAATTTCACAATTGTTCTTGTTTAACCTAATAGTGTGAAGTTGTGTAGACGGTGTCAATAACATTAAAAATAATAATCAGGCGATAAGTTGAAGCGTACGGCTTTGTCATGTAATTGGGTGATGCGGGAAAGAAGTTAAACCCTAGGACTGGAAGAGCATGATCTCTCTGACAGAATTATTCCGAGAAGAAATTCTTAAGTGGCCGTCGTCCCTCAAGTACGGCCTGAATATAGACTTCAGGCCTGAGCAGCTTTGGAATGCCTTCCGTGGGTGAAACGGGAGCAGCCGGAGACAACCCAACGGTCAACAACAACGCCCGCTGCGTTTTTAACATATGTACAAGTTGTTCAAGAGTATAGAATTATTTTATAAGTTTTTAGCAAACCGCTTACTTATTTGTCGTGACATAAAATAGTGGTCTTGAAAAATATTTAAAATTGTAAAAACTAACTGTTAGGAAACAAACATTAATAATTGTAGGAATTTTAAATTAATGTATTATTTTTCAATTAAATCTCAAATTTGAACACAACGTATACGTAAGACTACAGCTCAAAATTATTGTGTATGTCAGCAGAATGTTCAGAGAATATTTTTCTGATAATTCAGCATGCTGTTCACCCCTATTTCAATACTAAATTATGAGATAAAATTTAAAGCCTACAAAGTAATAAGGTGAATCATTATATTGGGTAAATAAAGCGTCGGCTTACAAAGAAGTTGCCATCACGACCCTCTTGGACTTCCAGAAACACTTGTAGCTAAAACCAATAATTCCGCAAAAATAACTTTTTGAAATTTATGTGTAACAATGTTTTAAGTTATACGTTTCATATTTAGGGGGAAAAACATTGTCAATCAACTTTTAAAAAATATTTTGTACTTTTATTATATTATCATTAGTATCACGTCATGGAGCCATAAAACATAATCCAATATGAAAGAAATGTCTGGCTGTTGAATGTGTTTATATCTGTCAGGGATCTAACTCGTAACTGTACTGACAGCCAGTGGCGTTGATTGCAGTACCACAGAAGCCCCAATGGGGGTTAAATGTCAACGTTATCTATCTACAAACTTGAACACGTACTGGTACTGCTGGATACAATACAGACAGCCACTTTATCTCCACTCCATCGTTATATGGGGCACCGATAGTTTGTTAAGAGATTCCGTGTCTAGATATGTTGCAGGACAATGTAGAGGTGTTTGCAACGTCACGATCTGTCTGTTGACAGGCGAGTCACAGACATTGAGTACTGTGGTAGCCGGATCGCGATTAGCCCGTGTAAAGTAGTCAATTCTGCTTGCGGAATAAACAGCCAGGAACTTAAGAACATCTGTTATACGAAAAGAGGTTCTCGATAAAGCACGGTAGCCAAATGTTTTTGTCGGTTGCGTGAAAAATTAAATGGCCCGTCCATTGCTCCATAAGTTCTACCTTATCTTATCCGAGCCGGTATTTCAGCGGGAGAAAACATTAACGACCTTGAGAAAGGAGGTAGCTGTAGGGAGTGGTCGCACTGGGGGAAAATTGTTTTTTTTTATTTCTGAGATATGCACTAACAGTTTTATAACCTGTCAGCAGCTTTGTGGCCTGTTATTTCTACAAGTCTGGCTTGGCGCGTGTGTTCGATGTAATCTATCAAATTTACGAGTTAACGGAATGGACAACTTTTATGCCCGCGTTCAATTTACTTTCTAGTTGTGTCAGTTTTTCTTTCAAGTCACATAATTTTTTATCTTATTTTCGCCCGATTATTTTTCTCCTTAAGCTAAGCAAACCAAATCGTACATTTTATGTTCTTCACATNTTTTATCTTATTTTCGCCCGATTATTTTTCTCCTTAAGCTAAGCAAACCAAATCGTACATTTTATGTTCTTCACATAATGTAATTAGTTTGTATAAATGTTGTAAGTATTGGAGCATTTATTATTCGCCAGTATTGTATATTTACTTCGTTTAGTTATCATCGAAATTCGATACGTTATAAAGTAAGACAAACTGCTGGCATATTTCTGATTAAAAAAAATAATTATTTTGTATTTTTCCAGCAAGTTTCTTATAAAGGCACCCTACTCTGTAAAATAAAGAGATCTATAGCGGCCCTGATTTATGACGACCGAGTATTGTGAGTTCCGCAAGAGTGTACTAAAACACATTTGTGATCAAGCACGCTACACAAATTATTTGGCATCACCGTGAGTAGGAGCGCCATATTTCTGCGGAGAGAGTTGCACACAGGGCGCACTCCAATACAGTTCGTACACACCTGCAGTTTCCCTTTGGGTGTTGGCCCTCGTGCCTTTCTCAGGACGTAACGTGGCCTTTGACTTGGCCAATCACTATTAGTTTACTCCGGTACTGAACGCCTGTGATTCGCGGCCGTACAACTAAGACGCATAGCAATTAAACATAATTTACTCCTTTTTTGTGACAGAGGTAAAATTACTGGAAATACAACTGAGGAGGAAGTTATTTGCGCGGGAATAGAGCGTCCCTATTCTTAAGCTATTTTGGAAGCCAGTGTCTAAAATGTAATATTAAGGTATTGTACAAAATATTTTTTTTTTTGCAATATGTATGAGATTGAATGAAATGATGCACATATATATCTCTGCGTTAAAACAAAATATTAAATATACCGTGTCAAAAAATAATTTTGATAATCAAATATTTTTAAAAGTTGCATAATTTTTTAAGCTGGTTGTAAATATACTATTCTATAAATGCTATCGGCATCAACTCATACCATGTCTCTTAAGAAGGTTAATAGTAGCCGATAATTTATACTTGTGCCTTGATTGGGTTGGCGGGGGAGGGGGGAGGAGAGATTTGGCTGGCTCTTAAGACGCCCGCCTACCTGAGAGCAAGTTGGTCGTTCCGGTCTCGCGGTGAAGCCAGCCGGGTGGGCGACNTTTTATCTTATTTTCGCCCGATTATTTTTCTCCTTAAGCTAAGCAAACCAAATCGTACATTTTATGTTCTTCACAAAATGTAATTAGTTTGTATAAATGTTGTAAGTATTGGAGCATTTATTATTCGCCAGTATTGTTTNCAAAATGTAATTAGTTTGTATAAATGTTGTAAGTATTGGAGCATTTATTATTCGCCAGTATTGTTTATTTACTTCGTTTAGTTATCATCGAAATTCGATACGTTATAAAGTAAGACAAACTGCTGGCATATTTCTGATTAAAAAAAAATAATTATGTTGTATTTTTCCAGCAAGTTTCTTATAAAGGCACCCTACCCTGTAAAATAAAGAGATTTATAGCGGCCCTGATTTATGACAACCGAGTATTGTGAGTTCCGCAAGAGTGTACTAAAACACATTTGTGATCAAGCACGCTACACAAATTATTTGGCATCACCGTGAGTAGGAGCGCCATATTTCTGCGGAGAGAGTTGCACGCAGGGCGCACTCCAATACAGTTCGTACACACCTGCAGTTTCCCTTTGGGTGTTGGCCCTCGTGCCTTTCTCAGGACGTAACGTGGCCTTTGACTTGGCCAATCACTATTAGTTTACTCCGGTACTGAACGCCTGTGATTCGCGGCCGTACAACTAAGACGCATAGCAATTAAACATAATTTACTCCTTTTTTGTGACAGAGGTAAAATTACTGGAAATACAACTGAGGAGGAAGTTATTTGCGCGGGAATAGAGCGTCCCTATTCTTAAGCTATTTTGGAAGCCAGTGTCTAAAATGTAATATTAAGGTATTGTACAAAATATTTTTGTTTTGCAATATGTATGAGATTGAATGAAATTATGCACAGATATATCTCTGCGTTANTAGAGCGTCCCTATTCTTAAGCTATTTTGGAAGCCAGTGTCTAAAATGTAATATTAAGGTATTGTACAAAATATTTTTTTTTTTGCAATATGTATGAGATTGAATGAAATGATGCACATATATATCTCTGCGTTAAAACAAAATATTAAATATACCGTGTCAAAAAATAATTTTGATAATCAAATATTTTTAAAAGTTGCATAATTTTTTAAGCTGGTTGTAAATATACTATTCTATAAATGCTATCGGCATCAACTCATACCATGTCTCTTAAGAAGGTTAATAGTAGCCGATAATTTATACTTGTGCCTTGATTGGGTTGACGGGGGAGGGGGGAGGAGAGATTTGGCTGGCTCTTAACATGGAGGTCTTGAGAGCTTATGAGAATGAAGTGATGTGAGTATGGAACAGCACCGGAATACAAGGGCGGGGGAAACGGGAGATCCCCGAGAAAACCCGCCGACCAGCGGCATCATCCAGTACGCTTTCCATATGCAAAAATCCTGGAGTGACTCTGCCGGGAATCAATCCCAGTTCACCTTGGTAGGAGGCGAGTAGTCTAACCACTACACCACCGCGGCCCTGGTGGTGGATTGGAAATGGCTTGGCATCTTCCTGCCGTTGTTGCAATCAAGGGCAGCGAAACTCAAGTGGCAGACCTGTAAGAAATTGAAAATGTGTGGGGTGCAATTGGCCGCCCCATCGTGACTCCACCTCCACCGCAATGTATGCAGGAAATGCGAGCGAATATTCAAGCTGCATGGGGTGGATTATCGGAGGACAACATTGACGACCGCGATAATGAAACTCGTTCCACGCTCTTGTCAGCATGTCAGGTGTTACGGTTTGGATGGCGTTCGTAACTCTCGGATTGAGGTGGTGAGGGGGTAGCGAGCTCGCATTTGACACGTCAATGTGAAGGGAACGACCCGATGTTTACTCTATGATGTGCAACCTCATTGGCACCTAGCTGTTCGCGGATACCTGAACGAGATGTTGCCGCAACGCTGGATTGGTCGAGGAGCAGCTGGTGACCAGGCTCTTCATCACTGGCCCCCAATAAGCCCGGATCTTACCCCGTACGGATTTTTTCTATGGGGTACATAAAGGATCAAGTTTTTCGTCCACTATTTCCAGCTAACATTGACGACCTCTAAACGAGAATTACGGACGCCATCCAAACCGTAACACCAGACATGCTGACAAGAGTGTGGAACGAGTTTGATTATCGCGTAGATGTCGTTCGGGCCGCTCGTAGTGGTCACATTTAGCATTTATGAATGCACGGTAAAAAAACTTCACGGTTCCACCGTTCATTTGATCGGTCAATCAAGGTTGTAGGTTGTTTGGTTTTGATATTATAGACCTTCAAATTTGGGGTATTCTTTTATACTCATACGGTATATTCTTGTAACCTGTATGTTTCAAATTCAATTGAAAAGTAGTAAAATCTCACTTAAATATATGAAAAATAAAACACAGTATATCGAATTTCAACATTATACGTGTCTATTTGTTAGTACGTGATGTGGAGTTACAGTTGTCTAGTCGATAACATCTCGGGCTGATAACCTAAAGGGGGCAAGTTCGTATCCGACATCAACCAAGAAAATGTTTTGGTTTTAACATGAAGAGAACGGCGACGAAANCTAAAGGGGGCAAGTTCGTATCCGACATCAACCAAGAAAATGTTTTGGTTTTAACATGAAGAGAACGGCGACGAAAAGTGAAAAAATTAAGTAGCTTCAAATTTGTTGTAAATTTATTTGTTAATGGGTAAAATTTATTTAAAACATTGGTAACCAACGCTGGCAGAACATTGTTTATTGGTTGTTATTATGTACGCAGTAACACATCATGCCAAACCATTACCAACTATGGGAAAATGACTGTGTGCAAATGTTTTTCTGAATGAAAAAAAAAAAAAACCCACTACACTTAAAAGTTTAGCACAACAATAAAATGATGTTGGTCCAACGGTGTATTTCAGTTGGCGACCAACATAACAGTAATGTCGGGTCAACGTAGTCCCAAGGGACACTTCGGCGTAGGGCCAATGTTGGTAGCTACTGGGGTGAGCACGTGGTCTTGTAGGAATGTCTGTCGGACGCGGCGAGGGNCATGTCCGGTGTTACGGTTTGGATGGCGTTCGTAACTCTCGGATTGAGGTGGTGAGGGGGTAGCGAGCTCGCATTTGACACGTCAATGTGAAGGGGACGGCCCGATGTTTACTCTATGATGTGCAACCTCATTGGCACCTAGCTGTTCGCGGATACCTGAACGAGATGTTGCCGCAACGCTGGGTTGGTCGAGGAGCATCTGGTGACCAGGCTCTTCATCACTGGCCCCCAATAAGCCCGTATCTTACCCCGTACGGATTTTTTCTATGGGGTACATAAAGGATCAAGTTTTTCGTCCACCATTTCCAGTTAACATTGACGACCTCTAAACGAGAATTACGGACGCCATCCAAACCGTAACACCAGACATGCTGACAAGAGTGTGGAACGAGTTTTATTATCGCGTAGATGTCTTTCGGGCCGCTCGTAGTGGTCACATTTAGCATTTATGAATGCATGGTAAAAAAACTTCACGGCTCCACCGTTCATTTGATCGGTCAATCAAGGTTGTAGGTTGTTTGGTTTTGATATTATATACCTTCAAATTTGGGGTATTCTTTTATACTCATACGGTATATTCTTGTAACTTGTATGTTTCAAATTCAATTGAAAAGTAGTAAAATCTCACTTAAATATATGAAAAATAGAACACAGTATATCGAATTGCAACATTATACGTGTCTATTTGTTAATATGTGATGGGGAGTTACATTTGTCTAGTCGATAACATCTCGGGCTGATAATCTAAAGGGGGCAAGTTCGTATCCGACATCAACCAAGAAAATGTTTTGGTTTTAACATGAAGAGAACGGCGACGAAAAGTGAAAAAATTAAGTAGCTTCAAATTTGTTGTAAATTTATTTGTTAATGGGTAAAATTTATTTAAAACATTGGTAACCAACGCTGGCAGAACATTGTTTATTGGTTGTTATTATGTACGCAGTAACACATCATGCCAAACCATTACCAACTATGGGAAAATGACTGTGTGCAAATGTTTTTCTGAATGAAAAAAAAAAAAAACCCACTACACTTAAAAGTTTAGCACAACAATAAAATGATGTTGGTCCAACGGTGTATTTCAGTTGGCGACCAACATAACAGTAATGTCGNCGCCACGGCGAGGGCGAGGACAGGCCTGCACAGTCGCCACGGCGTCCCTGGTTTGTGGGCGGTGCTGGTAGCCTGATTGTCTCCCTCTTGCCGGGGCCGGCTCGCCTGAAAGAACCCGGCTGTCTGTCTGCATGCTCGTTGGCCCCTCGGCTGTGCCGGCACGGAGATGCCATCGCTTCATGGAACACGGGGCAACCCCCTCCCGACATCTGCGCCTCGCCGGAGTTCTTCCATCGGCCGCTGCCATCTCGAGCGCTCTACACACTCACAACTTGCAAGTACGTGGCCCCGAGATTATTTTTGCGTTCAGGGCACAGCGATACGGGCGAAAATAACACGCGCGACACAGCGTCCCGTCGCTCCTACGAGCAAAACGTTTAACCTGCGTGCGGTGCTTCCGCCGCTACGCTATGGAAGTCCATATGTTAAACAACGACTGTACAGTTTTATTTTTCTCCGACCTATTACGGAAACTGCGCAGGCAACCTCTAAAATTGCTATTTCTAACCACGTTCACGATTTTTTTTCCTCTTTGAATAAACTTGATATTATAAATTCAAAACTGTACTTGCCTAGATATTTTTTTTTTTTAATTTCTTGGTAAAAAGTTGTATTCCCAGGAAATATGCTTGCTGAGAGATGCGAAAACGCGCAAACAAAGAATGTACAGAAAAAACGTCCGGACTACTGTTTCTTAAAGCTGTTTGTTTCCTGGTTGAGAATTTATTATAAGAAAATACATGTTGATGAAATTCGTTGTTTTGAAGACAATTTTGAAGATATAAAAATAAAACAAAAACCTTAACGTGAGAAATTTTACCCATAAGCTCTTTGTAGGAGTAAATATTGCCAATTTGTTTTTTGGTAGTTTTTTTTTTAGTTATTACATTATCTGATTTTTCCAGGAAACAGGCTGTTCGTTAATGTTACAAAAGGCTTCGATAGCGAAGAAGCGCGGACAGGAACGTCAAAAACCCGCATTTCATTAGCATGCATTTCCCTATACCAAATTCTCAACCAGGCAGCAGCCTTATGGGTCCTCCTTATAGTATATTTGCGGTTTCTTCACACTTTTTGAATAAAACCTTTGAAAAATTACCACTTGCATGACGTGTTTTTTTATTTCATAAATGTGTTATGTAGGCCTATCACAAGCGTCTAATACTTCTGTTAACACACAAGTATATGGATATTGATTAAATTGAAAATGTACATATATTTGTTTATAAATAATTATACTTAATTATTGATGATATTTATGAAAACAGGGAAAAAATAGGTGTGTTGGTAATGCCTAGTAAGAAATAGTTATAATGAAAAATGTTATTAAACTGAATGCGGTGCGTTGTCCCTTTGGTGTAATTTTCTAGACTTGGTGAAGCTTTTTTTGCATGAGGTGAAGGAATATCCTGATAGTAGAACGTCAACAACACGGTTTTAAAAAAAGTTGGAAGTAACCATGAACGTACTATAGCTGTCATAGTGGCCTGTCTCATTCTAAGCAGGTGTGTATATTATAATGTTAAAAACTATGCAATGTTACAATGCAAATTTTTTTTAAGAACAGAAAAAATTAATTCGTAATTTTTTGGTTACTAATACAAAAATATGGCCGTTGAAGAGTGTCAAAGTCAGTAAATTTCTCTGCAATTATTCTTCTGTTAACGAAGTTTATTGTTCTGTAAAACCATATTCGAAACTTAAGCGACACTGGTGTATCTTCTCTGAACAGATTGCCGTGTAAAAACCCTGGAGTCATCGCTTACAATTCTGAGAAATCTGTATCCGCGCGAAGCTTGTGTGTGCTATTTGCAGTCGCCGTCACAGCGCTTCCTTATGGCCAGGTGTCAGCTTCAGGCGTTTAAAAATCTCTACTAGGGAGGCACCTTAAGGCCACTCCATTGTAGAATATTGTCTGTCAATTCTGTGTTTACGTGTAAACGCTTATCTCAGTAAATAAATGTTGTGTTAGTAAAATATTTTTTGCAGGAAATGCACAAAACTTTTGTCAACACCCACCACTTTTTAATTTTTGTCATATTACATATATTCAAAAAGAAAAAAACTAGCGAAAACAGTTTTATCTTTGTCATGGTTTTCAGCGCACTGTCCTTATTTGTAAACATCAAAGTACACAGAGCCGCCTGTAATTGAATCCACCGTGTTTCATGGCATGTAACAATATCGTAGAGTTACACCATGTATATGATTCGCGAGGAGTTCAGCTTCCCGAGAACGTGTATGACGGTCTCGAGAGGGCGCGTGGCAACTCTTACTTACAGCCCGACGTGACCTTGAGGCTGTTCACGGTAAACTGAGCACTTCTGAAAGCGCTGCATAGTATATAATTGCATGAACGTCGTGTATTCTTCCACACTATGTATAAACAAACATTGCCGTGGCCCTCGCTTTATTCACGCGTCGGCCAAGGGAAATCTGTGAATTATTTGGAAAGTAAACATTTTACAAGTTCGCAAATTTTACAACATTATATGCGTTAAGAAATAGAAAGAAAAAGAAATAGTCTCAGTATTTGCAAATGTTTGCCTAGCACTTGTAATTCAACGTTAAAATATGGAACTAATTTCCCAGAGCTTCGTAAAACCAATAATATAATGGTCTGTATTCATGTGTTTTTTTACGAACAGTTCTTTTGTAACTAACCACCAAGATATTTTTAACACTTTATGTATATTAGACAAAATTCTACAGCACGGTAAGGGTTGCGCCTACCTACCTGGCCATTTAACTTTGTTGCAGTGAGTTTGAAATACGTTTTTTTTAACGAAACTCTTAAACGCGTCCCCTGTACGTTTACCTACGAAATTACATCACACCCCAGACGAGGATGTAATTGTACTTTAAACTTACCACGCATACTGTGAATATTATTTTGGAGCCCTCCAATATAGTTAAACCCAGCTTTCTCAGGCTGCCGTATCTTAAAACATACTAGTCGGAAAGGAGTCAAACTACGATAGGGCCTGTATTGAACTTTGCTACAGATTTTTCATCAGTAAAATGGTTGGGTCATCGCTGAAAGTCCCATAGGTGCACGCAGTACTACGAGAACAGAGATACATACTAAACGTTTGATTAGTATGTTTCATAAAACTATGTTTTGTAAAGATGCAGCTCTTGTAGAGATACATGTACATTTCTGGTAACCAGGTTCCAATGAACTGTTCTTAAAACCTACAGAAGTTACACCGAAGAGCCAAAAAAACTGGCATAGGCGTGCGCATTCAAATAACAGAGGCATTGAATCAATCAGAGTAACGCGATGCGGTCGGCAGCGCCTATATAAGAAAACAAGCGTCTGGCAAAGTTGCTAGATCGGTTACTGCTGCTACTATGGCAGGTTATCAAGATTGAATTGAGTTTGAATGTGGTGTTATAGTTGGCGCACGAGAGATGGGACATAGCATCTCCGAGGTAGCGATAAGCTTTGGATTTTCGCGTACGATCATTTCACGAGTGTACCGCGAATATCGGAAATCTGGTAAAACATCACATCTTCGACATCGCTGCGGCCGGAAAAAGATCGTGAACGAACGGGACAAACGACGACTGACGAGAATCATTAAACGTGACAGACGTGCAACCCTTTCTCAAATTGGCGCAGATTTCAATGCCTCCTGCATACCTTCAGACATTAGTCGAGTCCATGCCACGTCGTCTTGCGGCACTTCTGCGTGCTCGCGGGGGCCCTACACGATATTAGGCAGGTGTGCCAGTTTTTTTTGGCTCTTCAGTGCATTACTGCGTGCAAACCTCGCGGCCGCCGAACCTATCAGCGTAAGTTACTGCTGATGCACCACGTGGCAACCACACCACTTCCTGTGACTGCTCCTATCTTTTGTTTGACTAGACTCAACACCTTCCCCATGGGGTCGCAAGTCTGACCGGCAGCGGCTTGCTAACTCTACGCAAGCTCACGTTACACTCTATCATGTTCGGCAAGCATGATGGCATATAGGTTGTTCACGATAAGGTGAGCACTTTAGAAATCAACATTAGAAAGAAGTCACTGTTCCTACCTGCATATAATTGAATGGGCACACTTTGTGGCATTCACCGAGTAAAGTTGGTAACACTGGAGAGAAAGTATGCCCATTTCTTAATGTAAAACTGAAATATATTTGCGAAAACTTAAGTTATTTCTTTCGCTCTTTGTTTCTTTAACGCATCAAATGTAATAGTTAGCACATTTGCGAATTATTTACTTTTCTAATGATTTCATAGTTTCACTCGACCGACGCACGAATAAAGCGATGAAGCCCATTGCAGTGCTAATTTTACATAAGGCGGAATAATACACAACATTCATACAACTAGATCTTCAGCAGGGCCTACAAAAGCGCTCAGTTTACCGTGAACAGCAAATACCTGACGCCACAGCTGGCGTGTCCGTCAAACAGCGGGCTGTGGAAAACCCTTGCTTGATGTTTGTCAGGCATGTGCGCGGCGATCCGTATTGAGGTGATCCTCCTCGCCCGTTGTGCGGAGATCAACGAGGCCGACTCAGCATCCTGTGTTCGCAGTGGCATAGGACAGGAACTGGGAACAGCTGAAAGATTGTTTCCAAGGAAGGCTGTGCATTTCTGCAACGGTATTTTGGACACTGGTGCGCGGCAGATGCTCCTCTACCACGACCATGGGCGTGCTAACTCAGGCAAGCGGGTCGTGCGTAGTTCAACGTGTGGCGGGAAAGGCCTGTCGGTGAGAAGATGGACACAGTCGCGGAGTGCCCACGAGCAGGTCACGCCCTCATGCTCGCTCACACTCGCACCAGTGGAAAAGCCGCGTAACAGCGGCAAACAATCACAGTAGCCTACACGAGGTTCACACCCAGAAAATACTGGAGTGACGGAATTCCGGATGAACCTGTCGCGGTCCCTGAAGAATGACGTGAAATGAAGGAACTGCGATATCCGAAGGAAGTGGAGTATACAGATTTGGGAGGTCCTTAACACCGAGGTTTTGAGAGCCGATGAGGGTGATGTGAGGTGAGTATGGAGCAGCGCCGGGAATGTTAGGGGCGGGGGAAACGGGAGATCCGCGAGAAAACCCGCCGACCAGCTTCATCGTCCTGTACGATACCCATGTGTGAAAATCCGTGAGTAACCTTTGGTGGGAGGCGACTAGTCCATACCACCGCTGCCCCTATATCGAAGGAATGCAATGCTAGAGGAGGAGGGAGCTTGGTAGGAATGCACTTGCAAAAGAAAACGAGAGAACCCAGAGGAAACCCAACTGATTTCGTAAACGTCCACCGCATTTCCCACGGGCGAAGACTCTTGTTCGGATTCACCCGGCGATTGAACCCGTATCGTTGGGAATGTAAGTTGTGCTAATTACGCAGCCACCGAAGCAAAATTATAATGATTTCGGCTCCTCTGTTAATGAAATTGCTATGTTCAGGTGTATATCTTATCATTTAATTCCCAGTCAATTTAATCATTTCACAACCACTTTAATTTACGCTTTCGGATGTTGCAAGCAATATACTTTTTGATGTGTGACGTACTTAAGTCGACATAACGCTAGTTTCGTTGTCACAGCCATTGTGTTGTAGGCTGTGTATTCGGCTATTTTAATATGTACCACTCATAACATAGAGCAGTAACTCAGTTTGCAAATTAGTTACTCAGAAGGAAGATCAAGGAATATCGCGAATGCCGTTGCGCAACATCAAACATTTGGGAACACAGCGTCTTTTGCACTCTGGTCCATCGGGAGTCGACATTTTGTCAAATGCGCGCACGGGATCATGTATAGTGGGCATATGTTCAAACTTCGCTACTAGATAGGAGTACAAAACAACGGTGGGCCTAACGGCTGTGTGTCAAGTGCAAGAATCTTTAATGGCAGGAATGCAGGCCTACACTTGCAACGAGAAACCTACTTGCTTTAATGTTCGTAAATGACAGCTAAATTCCAAACTCTATAAGTAGATTGATTACATTTTACTTTTTCCCCAAATTTTAGCTAACCTCACAACTGCTGCTGACGAGAAACTTAAGTTCTCCAGTTTCGTTGATGACATAAATGGATCGCACAGAAACGTTAAAAGTTTCGTTAATTAGAACGTGGATCTAGGCCCACGGATTCCAGTGTACTAATATCACGAGATTTTGAGTGAATAACATTTATTTTTAACTTAAGCATTTTAACGACATGATGGTCTTCTAAATATGACAATAATTGGTTAAGTTATTATTTGATGAATATAATTTAAAAGAAGAAATTTACTTTAGAAAGTTAATGTAATTTTATGTCTGACAACAGAAGATTAGCATTTTATCGAATGAATACGTGGTAGTGGTATGGGTGGAATTTTTACAGATAATTAATTTTAAAAATAATCTTTACATTTAAACAGATTATTTTATATTAAATTACAAATATATCCTATAAAAATATATTTTTAATGATTTAAATAGAGTTAGGACTAAAGCAAAACGTTACGACGGAAATATATACAAGGGTTCGAAATTTTTCGTGTAAAAAATATAACTGGTTGCCCTTACGTGAAGAATAAACCCATTCGAGGACACGCAACGGTTTCATGAGTTTTTTATTTTTCCATAAATCGTCTTTCCTTGTGATAGAAAGGTAAAAAAATTAACGGCAGTCGTTACGTACGACGTTGGAAGCACGGAATTATAACCAATCGTGGGGGATCAGGTTTCTTTAATGAAGCAGGAAGATAACTCACTCATCTGCCAAGCTATTAGAGTTGAACTACGCAGAAGCACTCCGCAAAGCCATCAAATTTTTTGTACGAAAACATTCCACCCGCTACCGCTGTCTCAAGAGAGACCATTACCCAAACGACTAAGTTATCTACACATTCGCATTCAGCGCGTTTATTCTAACGCGCGTTCGTGATCCGATGAGATGTCTGCACAAGGAAATGCTTTATCTCCTAAGCAATAAGGAAGTTCCCTGGCCGAGAGGTCACGCACAGCAGTAAGATTGCTTCTTCTGATTTTTTTTGAAAAAAGAAAAAAAAATAGGAAGTGCCAAATACGCTTTTAGTATGTTTTTAGGAAAGATTACTTATGTGAGCGTTGTGAACTCTCTCTGGCAGGCTAAATGACGAGAATGTGTATTTTTTTTTACACGCTTTCAAAGCCAGAAAATCAGTGCTGAAGATATGGAGGTTAAACTGAAGATATTGAAGTTGCTTTGAGAAATTAACACGTGAAATATACAGTCGAGTCACATTATCAAGACCACTTGCTATAAGTGGCATCTTCCGCGCGTAGCCCATGATGTATAGCCCGTGACGTGGGCTGGTGAAGCGGGTATATACTGCGACCGACAGGCTGGCAGTACACAGTACGCTTTCTGCTGTCACGGGTAAGGGAAGCGATTTAACCGAGTTGCAATAAGGGATGATCGGCTTTCGGGCCAAGGGGGGGCAGCGTTTCAGAAACAGCGACCTTTGTGAACTGTTCACGTGCCTCTGTGGTAAAGATGTATCGTGAGTGGACGAATGACACCATTGGGAATAACCGTCGTGGAAACTGCGAATCTCCGTGCGCCATCGATGTCCGAGGTGAACGTCGACTACGACGGTGCGTGACGACCAACCGACATGCTACAGTGAAGCAGCTCACAGCAGTTTGTTATAATGATGTGTGATTCGACTGTGTATGCCTATACACGCACTACCTTAAATTCCTGGTGAACTTGTTCCTATGTTTGCAGGGGTCATGTCATGAAATCACTGTTTACATTCATGGACAAATCTAGTTCAAGCGCTCAGAATGAATAATGAGGGTGAAGTCAATCATGCACGCCGCTAGATATCAGCACCGGTCACCGCTTCTTCAAATGTTGCAGTCCTAAGAAACAGCAAAGAACGCCACTATACTCAGATCGCCTCGTAGATTCCTTTTTTACATTCAAACATTTTCTTATTATAGTGCACAATGTGATTTAGTGCTCAATTAAAGTTGTGGGGTAAATAAACTGCTGTAGAAATTTTTTTATTTATGTTGACAAATATACTGAAAATCTCTAAGTCACTATTTTTTTTAAAAATAAATTAATGTAGAAGTTTTAACTAACTAAGTTAAATCGAATTAGGAATATGGTTTACGTAAACCATAAAAGTTTTTTAAAAAGTCTCCCAGAGATAAAATGTTGATCTTTCTGTAGCATAATCGCTTTATAATAAATGAATTTCACCCCAATTCTGGTATTTCTGAAATTTACATTTTAAGTCAGCCAGTGTTAATCAAAATTCATTTCTCTTATTAAAATGCCGTAAAACTATTACAAACACTTAATTTTATAGGAATCAAGTTAAGAGGTATATAGTCCCATCTCGAGTGAGAAACACACAGTGGTTTTTTAATAATGACAGTTTTGTAACTATTAAAAATAAGGCGACGAAATTTCTTTCTGTGCAAGTAAAAACTTCAATTGTTCAAGCTATGGTTATACTTTTCAATTATATCTACGGAAAATACATTTTTATAAATGTTGAAATTGCATACATTTGAGCAAGATTATTAGTTAATTGGAAAATAAATGCTTGAAGAAAAAATAATAGTGGAACTAGATATAGTTTTCGCAAAATCATGCCAAAAAAAGGTATTGTCACACAATTGAATTTAATGAAATGTAACTATAACTGTAGGTATGTTTTGCGCATTTTGAGGCCCGTCACGTGTTTCTGCCAACTCGCTAAATTATTTACCTCTTCTCGTCCTAAGTGTTGGCCTTTTAGGGAGGGGATGGCTGGCAGTAGGGGAGGTAATGTCTGCTCTCAAGGACAGGCGTGTCAGTTAGGCTGGCCAGAGGAGGTCGTCTTGGGCTGGAGGGTTGAGACATCCCGAGAGTTCGCTCGCGTATATTGTTCGCAGTACTGGGTTGTTGACGTGCTTCACTCTGCTGCATTCCTTGCCTTCTTCCAAGAACGAATATTTAANATTGTTCGCAGTACTGGGTTGTTGACGTGCTTCACTCTGCTGCATTCCTTGCCTTCTTCCAAGAACGAATATTTAAGGACACATTTTCTAGCCGTATTTTATCAAACTACCGAACATATCAATGTTTTCCACTAGTTGCGATGAATTAATTGAAGCGTAGTTTGATGTATGAGTGATGAAATAATTAAGATTATCTGACACACAAATACGAATGTCGTGTTTTCCAAGTCGAACGCGGGTCCGTGGTTGGCATAGTGGCTAGGGCTCTCATCTCTCACTCTGGCGATCTCGGTTCAACACCCGACGGTGTTACGCTTCGATGTTCACACGTGAAAATAATGTTCGAAGATGCTTCTTTTGGGTGTATTTTCTCGGGAGTGTCTCGTTTTCCTTGGCGTTGCATTCCAGCGTTGCTCAACAACCTTCTAAATTTCATCTTCCCTCCCCGCTCTCACGCAAGACCATTGGTGCCGCCCAAAATCTTTAAACTCTCAAATTGAACATGGAACTGACTTAGCCAGCTAACTTGTCAAGTACCTAAATATTCTTATTAACAATATGAAAGCTAAAACGATTAAACGGGTTACAGGCTAACAACAGCATAAGAACTGCAAAGTGTATGCAAGTATACGAAATTTTGTCAAACTTGCCTTTCAAGTGTGTCTAATTTCTATTTCCTTTTGTTATTTTTATATTTTTTTTTCCAATAGCTATATGGAGATGTGGTTGCGAAACCTTTGCTCGATTGCCATTCCTATATATTTATATATCCCATATATATATATTTATATATATGGGATAGTGCTACCCTGTGAATCACATGGCTTCAGTAAGGGAGGTTTCGTCTATTTTGATACTTACTTTTCAGTTCCAGGCAGATTTTTCATTTTTTTAAAATATATACTTGTATAACTTTCCGTTTATTTGTTACAACCAATGCGTATCTCGGGTGCTGATTGATCCTCACATTATGCTCGCTGCTCATGTTATAAGTGCCTCTGAAAATAGTTTACCTCTTTTATATTACTTATTATACAACAAATGATAACTTTTTACAAAGAATCAACATATTCTAGCGCAAGTGAAATTTGCTAAAACCAAATTATTGAATCACAGAGCCAATTAGGAATGTTTATTCTCGTGCTGTATACATTTTCCCCGCCGATGTTGGTGATGACAAGGATGCATTAGCTTTGCCGGACTGTTGAAAATAAAAAAATCCTTCGACATATCAAGTATGTCATATATGAAATTACAGTATAGATAACATTAATTTTGCCAGTGGTTGGTGTAAGAATGAATGCTGCAATAAATTAATTTTAAGTTGATATTTATTGTTATAATACAACATTATCCATGAAGAAATATCAATCGTAAACCAATACAAGTTCATCGTTATAAAGCATGGAAACATAAAAAAAGTATGAAATTTGTTTACAGTTCGTGCATCAACAGCTAATATGGTGGGTGTGAAGCATCAAACTTTAAAGGACCAGGCCTACGACTTTGATTTTAAAATTATGTATATCTTATTATTGACAATTGGCATATCACATACAATTTTTTCTTCTTTTAATTGCCAAACTTGGATTTTAAAAACTATTTAAGGAGGGTAGTGAAAATGTAATTAACTATATAAGTTAGCAGGATTCTGTAATTTAAGTATAAATAAAACTAGGTATTATGAATATCCACAATTAAATTTACATTATTTACGATTTTTCAGTACCAAACGCAGAAGACTTGAAAATTGTCATATTTAATGCGGCAACAACTTTTAACACACTTTCTCACTTATTTTAATATCAAACACACCTAGCCTAACTTTATTACGAGCGAAATATTCGACTTCGATGTTTAATCGACAGAAGGTTTCATAACTAAATCACCGTGATGACAGAGTATGGCTTGACAGATGGTTTGAGCAAGTTCAACATAATACTCACCTAAATAAATGTTTCCATTATGATTTTGATTCGTTTTACTGTAACTACCATGTATGAGCTAGGTTTACTCATAAATGATGGCTATTTTCTTGCAAAATGCACACAACCAATAAATATCCATTAATTATTTTGCCTGGAAAATCTTGCAACGTTGCATTTATTTCACTAAGAACTTAAAAAATCATATGTTTTATAGATAGGTAGTCATGAACAAACAAACAATCTTTAATTATTTGCATAACGTACGCTTATAATTAAACTAGTCACAATGCCAAAAAAATGCAGTGAAACTAATTCTTTGATGTTTTAGTTCTACACCAATAAAAACTGTTACTTACAGAAGTTGTAATCTATTTGATAAGCTTATTGTTTATCTAAAGTATGTTGCTGACTTCTTTTAACTAAGCCTATTATTGAAAAGGAGTGTTGGGAAGCAAGGCATGCTGACAGCAAGCCTGAATTTTCCTATTTCCGGTAGGAAGTCTATTATTTCATCATAATGCACATCTAAAAAAAAAATGTTACATCAGATGGAGTGCTGAGACACTAGGTTGCGTACAACCCAAGTGACAGAGTGTGATGGAAATACTCACTAGTTATTTATTTGACACGCCGTATAAGGCTCTTGTGTCTATGGCAGATGCGAAACAAAAGTAGTGACCAATCACAGACAACCAATAAAAATATCATTGACAACCAGCCAATGAGGTAACGACAGTGGCTTGGAAAAACTTACATCACACTATGAAGTCTAGTTCAGAAGTCTTTGAACCGGGAAATTGTTCAGGTTTGTAATCATTTGATTTCCTTTTAAAAAAACCAATCACTTGCTACAAAACAATGTGTAATCCTGTAATCCTCCTGCATTAAAATGGAAGTTCCCTTTGACAGGTAAACCCTGGACTAGGCTCTATATAGAGATTATTATAGGATAACGATGTTGTGGTAACTTGTCCTGATTTTCGTTAAGTCCCTCAAAGTAAAGATTTGTTCATAGTAAGCACAGCTGTATTAAAATAAACACAGTTTTAATACAGTTTTCCATCACCGCTTATGTTCATTACATCCATAAATGAGTAGATTGCATCGTCCCAACTGGAGAAGCCTATGAACTATCTAAAAAATATATGATAAGACATATGTGCCATGGATGAGAGGCGGATTGTAACTCACTTGGAATATTGCATGTTGTAATATACGGTTTCTATCGATGATCAGCAGCAGGTAACGATTAGCTTGAACTGCGGAAAAGTAATGCCGGAATTTGATGCATTCTGGTGCCACAAGAGTATTAAATCAGTTTTAATAGAGAAACAAAACATTCATATTTTAAAACCATATTAACATACAACCGTGTGTGATTGGCTGGATGCAAAGGGAGCATAATCATTTGAACACCTACTATCAATGTCGTTGACGTTCTCATGCACTCGTTTTTCGTTCACGAAATATAGCCCATTCACAGTTACTTCGAACTTTTCTGAAGCTTTGCTAAAGTTCTACTTCCAGGGTATTCCTCCGCCTCTGAGAACACAGCTGAACCCAGCCTAGAAAACGACACCAAAGGGACAGCGCACCTCGTTCGTGTGCACTCAGTTTAATATAATAATGCGCATGAGAACGACTTCTTGGTAGGCATTACCAACGCACTTACATTCTCCCTGTATTTGTACATATTGATTATAAATGAAATAATATAGTTTATAGGCAAAATATAATTATAAGTTCGATTGAAAAAAAAAAAAAAAAAAGGACGTTTATGTTAATAAAAGTTTAAATTTTTTTTTATACATGGCATGTTTCGAAAACAACCAATCACGTCATACATAAAGTGATTTTTCAAAGGTTTAATTTAAAAAAATGTGAACAAACAGTGAACAGACTATAATCATAAACCGATTATCACGTTGAACGGTGGTCGGGCCGTAAGCACGGGACTTGGAACAGGTAGTCTGGAGTTGTCCACGATGTTATCCCGGCCCTTCACGGAGAGTGAATGACGCACTGCTTGAGGGAGGTTAGGGCGAGTTTGTCCCCTCCACGCGCCTAACTCTGGCGTGATACCAGATGCCCCGGCCCCGAAACTCCGGCCAGGCACGCCGTATTTCCAGGCCTGCCAGCTCAACTCTAAGCTTGGGGGTCTCTACCTACCACTCTTAACACCTATTTATAACGATACAAATAATTGATTTTTGTAAGAAATTCCTTCAGGTTATAACAAAATCGATTGATTTGCTAAGTTTTAGACCCAAAATATTTTTTTATCTCACATATACAGTTCGTTTGGGACGCAAGCGAAGTTCCAATGATCGGAAACAAGTTCAGATTAAAAAAACCTAGAAAATGTATCAATATGTTAAATATACAAGTTCTATACGATACTGGNTCGGAAACAAGTTCAGATTAAAAAAACCTAGAAAATGTATCAATATGTTAAATATACAAGTTCTATACGATACTGGTTCCTGGCAACACACAGACACTCGCGCACTGAGAGAAGGAAATTTAAGAGCCTTCGCTTACAAATGTAAATTGGTTTAAAACAGTATTAATTCTCGTGTGAAAGGTATGAAAGTGTTGAAAAAACGTAGGTAGCTGGTCTGTGTATAGACGTCTCACGAGGGAATGCCGTGCTACGTCTCACGAGGAAATGCCGTGCTACGTCTCACGAGGAAATGCCGTCCTTGTGTAGGTGGGTAGAATGCCTGTAATGAGCATATTCTATTTCCCACTGAATGGACGTTGTGTGTTCTTATATGATGTATTACGTTAGATTAAGAAAATACTTGCATTATTTAAAATTATAACACATTCGTTTATTAACACTAACTCAGTGTGGTCAGTTAGATTTGCAGTGTTAACAAAAATAATAAATTAAATTTTTATATAAAAATTGATTTATTCGTTATATAATGCGTAGACAATTAATTTCGTACTGATTCCTTATAAACCTTATAAGCTCGTGTAAATAGTTTGTGTAGAAATATATGTTTCAGTTTAGACTAGTGGGCATATTTTGAAGCTTAGGTAAGCTGGCGGGCATGGTTTTTCACTTCGCAATATAAACAATGCATTTAATTTATCGGGAACTGAATTTTATAAGTTACAGATAAAATATAAGGTATATACATTTTTTATGAAACCTGCAGTTGTTCTTAACGCTGCCGAACTAAACGCTCTGAAAAATCGCTAACATCAGGCATGAGTTCTGCAGAAAGTTGGGATACACCTGGTTAATACCGTGTAACACAACACTTCAGTTATGCGAGGATAGCGTCTTACTNCAGAAAGTTGGGATACACCTGGTTAATACCGTGTAACACAACACTTCAGTTATGCGAGGATAGCGTCTTACTGAACGCCAGTGAAAGTATGGAAACTCCTTGACTCCGAGATCAAAGCAGAGGATAGTCGGAGAACCCTGTCGTTGCGGAACCAGCTCTGGCAGAGCTTGGGGGTGACTTCGTCCGCGGTCTGTCTCCAGCGCAGCGCGCGGGACATAATGCTTCTCGGATCATTTGGACGGCGAAATCAGCGGCCGGGACATGCCTTACAAGGCGGACTTCTGTTCCTAGCACTGCGAGTCACGTGGTCTCCAGCCTGCGCCCTGGGAATTTCCGAGTCATTAACCCCCACGTCCCTCCGAACCTTCATTCCGCCCGGCGGGCCGTGTGATTCTGTCTGTTACCTCCGGCTTTGCCCTCCCCCCGCGCTTACGATAGTAGACTATCCACGGCCAAGTAAGCGTTATAGAAATCAAACTTCGGAAAAAAATCACTAGTCGTATCATAACTTCGTATAGGCTCCCATTTTAAGGTCGCAGCGAATTCACAACAGTGCTGCCATCTAGCGAGGGACGTGTGTGAGAGGTAAATATCGTGGAAGCGCTACGGGGTGACTACGACAGTGACAGAACGGGTTAAAATGTATGTCCACTGAAGTAAAAGATTCTTGTGTTATACACAACAGAGTGCATATTACTAACACGTTAGTTTCCTTAAAGTTCCACGGCTTCCCTTCGTTGTCACGCTCATGGCGATGTTACGACGTGTGTCAATTCAAAGAACACTCTTTGGAGAGAGCACTCTTTCGCACAACCTTGCGAGAGCACTCCTTCACGCTCTCTCACGCTTTCGCTCTGCGAAATTGATACGATCACTCTCTGTTTCTCTCCGACGTTACGTAGACAGCTGATGTCAAAAAGGCGTGAAAACATGTTTAATCAAAATCATGGTCATCCCTATTAAAAATAATTTATAAATGTTAAAAATTTACAAACGACTATAACACTACTGAAATAATTATTTCTGCATAAAATATTTTATTTTATATATTACCGTCATGATGCAGCAAAGTAACGAAAATACGAGACATCGCCAGAAATCCGTATCTAAATTTTTTNTTTATATATTACCGTCATGATGCAGCAAAGTAACGAAAATACGAGACATCGCCAGAAATCCGTATCTAAATTTTTTATAAATACTTCTTACGTTAATATTTTGTTGACTAAAAAACTTGAAATTGTTCACTTACAGGTAAAATGCGANTTTTTATAAATACTTCTTACGTTAATATTTTGTTGACTAAAAAACTTGAAATTGTTCACTTACAGGTAAAATGCGACGTGATTCTGGCCCAGAAAGCAACTATAACCTTATTCTAACACTGAAGCAATGAAAAACAAGTGTAGCGCGTGGTGAGAGAGTGCGAGAGGGCGCCAACGAATATATACAACTTCGTGCTATCTCTGTGTTCTCGCTCTTTCGCGCTCTCTCCCCGACGCATCAACGCAGACTCCATAACGACGTGGACGCAATAACGACGTGGTTGCGAGCACGAGAGAGCGCTTTCTATGTCAGCTGTGACACGGCCTTAAATATAAACTTGGTGGGAGGATACAAAATCCAAAGGACATAGAATCCTAAGCCGGGCTTAATCAACTACACGCAACTTGTAATAGAGCTGCTCGTCCCTTCGAACTAGTTTCACACAGAACGAATCAAGCGCAAGGGCTTAGGGTCTCCTGATGTCGGTCATTGACAACCTGTCAATTATGTTATTTGGCTTGAAAGAAAAATTGAAGAAATAGCAGATACTTATTCCAGGGCTGATTTTAATCTCTTTTATTGGGCCGTGGGTCTTGCTGATGTGAAGTCATTGGCTTGAATTCCGAACTTGGCTCTTCTGAGAAAGTATTTAGTCGGTGAAACTCGTACGTGAGGTGAGATCTTTCACAGTGCACGTCCAGGCAACAACTTGCGCTAGAATATTCTATATTTGCGATTCCGTGCGTATTTTATCTACAAGTAGGAACACACGAGGTTTGTGAAAATAATTTCGTANATATTCTATATTTGCGATTCCGTGCGTATTTTATCTACAAGTAGGAACACACGAGGTTTGTGAAAATAATTTCGTACAGTATATCTTCCAGTACCCTGTGAGCCGTCTAGACCTCAGGGAGGAAGGTTTCTTCAAGCCAACGAAATATTTTTTTTTTATAGTGCCAAAGATATATTTAGTTGCCGCAACAAAATATTTCGATGAGGAAACAAAGCGTGGAAAGAAACAAAATTAATTTTGTGTGTCTACCAAAATACACCATTGAATAAAGGAAATCTCTGTGTTCGGTTAAAATAAATTATACTGTCTAAAATTTTTTTTTGTGGAATCTCCCTACATATTTATTTGGCCACTCATTTGATTGCCTTCATTCAAAAATACAGCTTCGGAATTTGTTTGCATTTGTTGTTACAATTAGGTTAGCAACAATGTTTATAAGTGCATTTATTGATGCTTACTAACGGTATGAAGATCCTTATAAAACAAGTTCAACCAGATGCTATAGAGTAAACATTTAAAACTTGAAATATTAATTTGCGTCGATGTCGCAGGTTTGTTATGTATGTACCCCTTATGGAACCTTTTAGTTCCACCAGTAGTCACTTGAGCTGAGGTCGCTAATGTGCAGCGCTCAGGCACAGGTGAGGTAGGATCGAGTCTCAGTCGGGTTCCCAATATTCATCTCATATTAACCGAAACTGTTTAATGCACTTAAACTCAAACAAATCTTTTGTTACATCAACCAAATATTTGTTTGGGGCAACCGAATAACAGCAAGAAAATAATTTATTCACAACAAAAAAAAGTAATTCCCCCTACACAAGGAATTAATACGGTTGCGTCAAACATGCAATGTCNTAATTTATTCACAACAAAAAAAAGTAATTCCCCCTACACAAGGAATTAATACGGTTGCGTCAAACATGCAATGTCTGATTCAACAAAACCTTTTCTCGGCGCAGTATTACTTTTCTTGTTGATCATGTCTGTTTGCAAGAAGATCACTCTTCNGATTCAACAAAACCTTTTCTCGGCGCAGTATTACTTTTCTTGTTGATCATGTCTGTTTGCAAGAAGATCACTCTTCACTTGACAGGCAAGAGGTTTCATTAGTAGTCTCGGATTCACGGACAGAAACGTGTGAGAAGTAAATCGTCAAATTACGGAAGTGGACGTGAGTTGAACTGTTTTTGAAACAGAGCGAATGATGAAAGATGCCAATCAGTCCTGGGACCCTATTCTCTAACTTGAGCTAACTCAAAGACAGTCACTANAGAGCGAATGATGAAAGATGCCAATCAGTCCTGGGACCCTATTCTCTAACTTGAGCTAACTCAAAGACAGTCACTATGGTTGTCTTTATGATGAAGAGAGCCGCGAATACGGTTAAGCATAACTATTGTTATGTTGTTTTCTGTAAGCCATATCTTTATCATACCTTCGTGAAAATACATAGGTTTGGCGATGCTGCGGGCTGNGTTATGTTGTTTTCTGTAAGCCATATCTTTATCATACCTTCGTGAAAATACATAGGTTTGGCGATGCTGCGGGCTGTGTTCTGCATTCAACAATCTGCCTGTTGGATATTATTCTTTCCGTTATTACAGAGTCATGTATTTCGTTAATATGATGCACTGTTAATTATAAATGAGGTATATCTCTTAATACATTTCAGATGGTCCTAGTTCATTTATAGCATCACGAGATAGCAGCACTTACTCGTGGCCAAGGACATCATCTCGTGGATACGTTAGAGCGACGTTTTGGAGAGCATCGCTGGCGAAAAATAAAATATAATTCTTATATCCAGGCACCACCCATTCGTTCGGAATAACAGCAGAATATAATATTTCTCCTCTTTGAGGCATTTTAAAATTTATTTTTCTCTGTGAAGTGTGTTTGCTAGAATTAATCACAACATGTAGCAATTATTTTACTTTGTCGTTCATGAAGAGACATATTGGTCCTGTCTTTGTATAAAGACTGCCATGAGTCATTCAAATGATAGTTATGGGGACATTTTGAGTTGCAGAACTCCATTTCGCCTCGTAAAGATAGCTAATCAGTAAATGTTTTTATATAAAGAATGTAAAAATTCTGAGAATAGGGCCCATGACGTGTACCATCGAATAAGTTATTCAGATTCAGCGGCGATGGCATGCAGTGGCAGTGGAAACGGAGGCACTGCGAGGAAACTAGCAGCCGATACCAACGTCCGCCATGTTTCCTCACGCGGAAATCTCGTTATCGACCCCGGGCCGCTCTGGGGACAAGCCACGGCACTAACGCCGAGTGGAAAAGTACACGGAGGTAATAGAGAACTTCTGGCTATGTAATGTTTCTTCGTCTGCGTCTTCAAAGATTCCGGATGTCGTAAAGTTACGGCGAAGTCATACAGTGTATACTTAGTTGAAGTTATGTGACGTTATATAACGCCGGCTTCGCTCAAAGTATTAATGCGTTCTGGGCTCATACAAAGCAAGTTTGTTGACCTGAGTGCGGATGTCAGGTGCCTGCGGTGAGGAAGGGTGTCGTGTTAATTAACGGCAACATACGTCTGCATCATTACTCTCTCGCCACAAAAACCTTCTTGCAACGAGAGGCACGTGTTGCCGCCAGCGCGCTTCTTCGCCTGTAGACTGCATCGAGGATCTAACTGAGCGCGGACGAGAAGCGAGGCAATGCCCTTCTGCCAATGTCCGTTCTTCTGCGTTATTGATGCTGAGATTGCCTGGAACTAATGGTTCTCCATTCCCCTTCGTCTTATATCTTCCTCTTCATTTCGCTTTGCACTCGTGGCCTGAGTCATCAGTAAATTGTTATATGTTCTCTTTTATCGGTCTTCGTTATGTCTCCCACATACTGCTACGCATTTCAGAGTAAAGCAAGCCAACAGCTCCCAAACCAATACCACTTAATGTTTGTCTCATTATTTTCTCAGTTTATTTTAATTTCCTTCATGTAATAATTTATTTATTGTAAACGTTGTGGCTTTATATTTTATCAATCTAATATCTTCGTTATCATCCACGTTTCAAATGCCTGTAGTGGCATGATCATAAATGAAAACGTTGCAAGAAATCGTAATATTCTAAATCAGGCTAGTATATGGAAGAATTACGTGAAATGGTTAATTCAGTTTGAAATTCAAATATTTTGTGTGCATCACTGCATGTTCACAACGAGTCAGTTATTGTGTGTACATATGATGGAGCTGAACTCTACCGATAAGCGTGGGCAGGTAATTCAAGACGAATTTATATTAATGCATAATGTTCTAAAGCTGCCTATGGACCCAGACTTTGCGATTAAGTGATGCAGTACCTTATCGAAGACGATGGCGTGTATACCAAATACATAGGGCTAATGATAGTTTGCCATGAACAGTACATTGCTAAACAGCAAAGAACAACCCAAACTTGTTCTGGAGTTACATTTCTAAATCCACAAACATGGTTACAACCCTCCCTCTTAAACCATTATGGAAGGGGGTTGATATAAGCACCCGATTTTTATGGTCTACATTTCGTATTTAAATAATCCACTAACCAGAAACTCAAAGAGTTATGTTTCAGTCCGGCGTGTTAATAGCAACATCTTTTAAGATACAGCTTCAAGGGTGGTTATACCCTCCCGGACTGTACCTGAGCTATAGGTCGTGTGTATATATATATATATAACTTATTGTTTTTAATGAGGAATTACATGCCGTAGTTTCTCGGTGAGTTCAGTTTTCGTTCTTACATAATACCTGCAATAAGGGAAACGTCTGTCCAGACTATCAAACACAAAGTAGAAGTTCAGTCGTATAGTTTTAATTTACAAACTATCCAATATTTCTGCGTGCTGTCTGCTTACGAATACTATTTTATAAAAAATTCAGGTTTTTCTATTTTTGTCTCTTATGTGTATTTTTGAAAAGAAAAAGGGTTAATTCAAGTTTTCCACTATCATTTTCAGGTGAAGGTTGTAGACGGTTGACAAAGCACTTTTGATATCAACCTTTGAAAATGTTACTGCCCATACCTGCATAAATTCTCAAGTGCAATCTGACTGTCACGAGGCCTGTAAAGTTGGCAATGACGGAGGTAAAGTAGATGCATGGGTTAACGTCGAACTAAATGTGTTGGGTATTCATTTGAGAATACCGAAATTATTTCTTTCGCTTTGTTTTCTTGATGCACGTTAAGTGAAAGAATGATCAAATTTGTGAAATATTTACTTTTCTAATAATTTCACATTTTCACTTGACCGACGCATGAATAAAGCGATCAGCTCCACGGCAATGTTGTTTCTACATGGGGTGGAAGGATACACAATGTAACGCAAGTAGATCTTAAGAAGGGCTTTAAAAACTGCTCGGTTTACCGTGAACAGTCTAAACGAGATTTCCGGCATTGGTTATCTAACATAGCAAAGAGGCAGGTAGCACACCATTGTATTCATTGTTACGTGATTAAATTATAGGCTCACCACTGGAAGTTCTATAATGGATATTTGACGAGAGAAAGACTGCACGGCGGACATTCGCTGCTCGCACCTGCGTCGTCCTTATCACTCCCACTCCACCTCCGGACAGACGGCCCCCTTAACAGCCCGGTATATTTGCGTTACTTACATGTTGCTGTTATGATTATATAGTACGGTATTCATGGGTTGAGAGAAGAGCCAACACAATATTTGGTTGTATAGGACCTAAAATATATTAGGTTGCCCCAGCGAAATATTGTGTTAAGTTTACAAAACTTGACAATTAAGAAAATTAATTTTAGTTCATCTAACAACATACACGCTTAAATTAACAAAAGCTTGGTTTTTGGACAAAATAAATTAGACTGTAAACAAAATATTTGGTTGAATCAACTTTATGTATTTGTTTGGTAGCTTATTTCATTGCCTACGTTCGAAAATACAGCTCGAGTGTTGGTTTGTGTTTCTTTGTTACATTTGTTATAGTAACGGTGTTTGTTATTACATTTATTTATGATTTATGACGGCGTAAACCACGTAATAAAACGAGATAAACAGGAAACTAGAAAGTAAAGAGTAAACTAGAAATATCTATATCCGCGCGTTGTGCAGTATTCAAAATGCATGTATTAAAAAATATTTCTGTTCTGATAGAAGCCACTTTAGATGAGGTTGCTAGGGCGTGGCGTTCGTACCCGAGCTAAGGTTCGTATCTCGGGCGGGCGTTCAACATTTTCTATATTAATCGAAACTGTTTAAGGGACGTAGAGCGAAACTAATTTTTGGTTGCACCAAACCAAATATTTGTTAGGAACACCCAAATAACAACCACAACGTAATTTGGTTTCATCAACAAATTATTTCATTGCCCTTTACAAACAATTAATTTGGTTGTGCCAGATTAACTGTGTTTATAAAAAAAAAAACCTTTCCCTCAGTGAAGTGTAGTTGCGATTTCATTATTGTGATCCACAGTGGAGCGGATCTCAGGCCTGAATATGAGCATGTGGGCGATAACGCTGCAACTCGAATGGGCATGGGGAGAGTGCTGTACATTTACCCCTACGCAAGGTAGGGCGGGGTGTCACCCCTCCCTTTTTAGTCTGCCGGTATCCGTCTGGGTCGAAATATTCTTCTACGGCTGATGGAAACTGAGCTGCCTTTCCTATTTGCCTTCCCTTCTCCCTTCTTCCTCCCTTACGTCGATGGAAGGAACCTATCTATATTTTGGCACAGCGTAGCCCCCTTCCCTCCCCCTCAACTATCTTCTCTGGAAAATGGGCTTTGTTACGTATGGCCCTGTTGTGCGCCACCTGTCCAAACAGCAGCCGGGAAAGAGGCAACATACGAGTTTGTAAACTATCAAAGCATAACATCGGGCCGGAATGGAATTCATCAACCATCGGAGAAATGCGCAAAGAACGACGGAAAATGTAGTTCCAGCTAACCTAAGGGCATTCCAGTGTAATTAAAACAAACTACGAGCGGACTCCGCCTCCGGCGCACAACGGGAGCCAATCAGAACGGATGACGTCAACACACACACGCGGAGGGGCGCGAAGAGTGGACTGGACTGCGAGGGCTGTGAGCGACACAGTCGGCGATTGTCATTAGACTGGTCGGCTGCGGGTCCTGGAGCGGCGACGTCCGACATCGGGGCTACGAGTCCCGGGTTCGAGGCTCGGGTGAGCTCCCTCTCAACCACGCTCCTTTCCTTAACTAATTAACCATTACTTTTCTCCTTTTCCCTTGGCCACTTTGTTTGTATTCCGAGAAAAGTCTGTAGCGTTGAGATGTCCAGTAAATGCTTTAGTCCCTCTTTCATTAATTGATTATCTTATTAGTTTATCCTGATGCCTTATCCTATCCCTCAATAACATACTAGTTTATGAGCTGGTTGATATTATAACAGCTTGCACATCCTTCGTTGCAATATAAGAGTGGGCTTGTTCAGGCAGTCTGGGATAACATTTAAGCTTGAATGTACACGGATAGACAATTTTTCTTCCCCTTATTTTGGAAATATATTACCGTCGAGGCCTTCGGGGAAATAATTTAATTATTTTGTTGGGACAGGAAATCAAGCCTTATCCGATACAAATACTACGCATAAATGGTTACATAACTAGCGTGATGTAAAATTATTTATTTTTTGAAAGTTAACTTAGTCTACAACCAGTAAAATTAACTAGGACAGAAACAGCGCACTTTGCCTTGCACGCCAGTTTTGTCAATATCTCATATGTAGTGTGTTTTTAAAGGTACTAAAATAGAAAATTCTTCAGTAACAAAAAAGCTGAACTCTCTCAACGTAATTTCAGTAGTGACTACTTTGCATGTGAAAATTTTACTAACACACGCGTTTCTAAAGAAGAAATTGTCCTATTAATAAATTCGTTAGTTAACTGGATACTTCTTCAAACAAATGTTTTCTATTGTCGAAAAGACTTATTTACAAAATAGAGATATGACCATGCAGTGTTTTAAAATCGTTGTTATTTAAATTGACGATACCGTCGAAGGACAACGGTAAAAAATTTCCTAATTGTGCATAAAGTAAGAAAGATGGTTAATTAGATGTTACTTGGAGTATATCTTCAGTATACATTTTCATGGCATTCAATAGTATGCTCTTTTATGTTGTTTTCAGCAGCAGCGAGATAGTCAGGTACCAGTTGAGAGACGATCGGTTGTTGGGCGATGCAAACCATTATCCCAGGAGTAATTCTCAAAGCTTCACTGAAAATGATCGTGTGTTCGCTAGAACATATCACGTGGAAACTTACCCCGCCAAATTGTTTGCAATGGTAAACTATTTTATAGGTATTACATAATAATGCGGTATGATTGAAAAATATAGCAACTCATGTGATCTATACCAAATTGGATTTTCGTTGGTTTATAACTATCTGGCTTTCGCCACAAAACATTTGCCACGGTAAAATTAATCAAATGTTTTTAGTAGCCGCAGTTTATTTCTACCATTTAGTCATTCCTTAGAATTTCAGATGTCTGAAAAGGAAGTCAACCCGTCTAAGCAAATGAGGATGAGTAATATTTTTCATTTATTTCATACATTTCCGTATAAATGAATTTCTTAAATTTATGCATTTCTTTTTAGGCAATGGTTCATATTTCTTACGCTATAAACCCGAATCGGTGATATCAGTTAGAGAAAAACTGGTTCTCTGAAATCCAGTTAAGAAGTTTACATACTGGCAGAACCAATCGATTGAATGGGAAATCAATGCCACATTGCGGTATTTACTCCAAGGGTAAAGTTACAAATTAAAAGTGCGTTTTTTAAGTTCACTCGTGTTTGATATGAATACCACGATATTGCTTAAAATATTGTAAAGTTGTATCGATATTAAGCCTAGATACACGTATTTTCTGTATATAAAACCATGTAGTAATGTATATACCAAACGCGGCACTGCAAAGTACTATACTAAAGATACGCAGCAACTCAGATAAACTCGTCATATTATTAGAAGATATATAACTTCTAGAAAAAATAATAACGCACAACAAACATTGCGCTGTTTTGGATAAGTGGCAGTATTCACGAACAAATCAGTTTCTTTCATACAAGCACTAATTTTATTTCGTTGAAAAAAATAAAATATCAATAATTATTATCAGTGTTAAACGCAGAAATTAAAATTATGTCTAATGTCATATAATAACTTATTTACGAATGGCTAGTGGCACATCAAGTTAGATTGTGAGACGATGTACTTTTTAAAAGAAGTTTTGGTTTATAAATTGTATAAGTGAATATAAGCGCTTGAATTCGTATGTGACAACTGAAGTAGCATTACAGTTTTAAATATGCAGTCTACGGTTTTACAGAAGTAATAAATACAAGCATTTATAAACATACAATATTTATGATCTCAAAAGTTTGCGTTTTTTTTTACATTCTAATTTTCGAAATGGTTTTATGGGGAGGCCAACTAATTTTATAATTAACTTAAATGAATACGGTCTTAACGCCGAGGGGAAAAAAACTTTATTTTATTGTGTCCATTAAATTAGAATATAAAAAAGGTCTGGGTGAAATATCAGCCCATAAGGGCAAGCGTGTATAAATGTACAATGACAGAAAAACAATTAGTACGTTAAATTGAACTGCTTTTAAGAAATGTGTTAAACTGCGTTGGGGTACATAAAATGCACAGAAGAACACCTGTTGTAAGAGTGCCGGCAGTCATAACATTATTACAGGTAGAGAACAAAGGGACAATTGTGTTTATTCTGCTGTGAGTGTGAATGGAAGAGAGAGGTCCCGAGGGGGTGAGAGGCAAACATCAAGTCCTACAATCGCTGACATGTCGGTCTGTTTTTTGTCTGAGACCACAGACATCGAACGCTGCTAGATGCTTTATGGAGCGACCAGCAAGTATTGAAGTGGTTTTTGACGTAGGCGAGACACAGTTTCATTACTTACCTCGGGAGCTGCGTGTTTTTACAGCGAGGCACTTAGCTGTTAAGAACAGAGGGAGTAATAGAGATATATTCTGCTAAAACAATTCAATCCTCACTTCAGTGCCTTAAAGACAAAGGAAAATAACTACAGTACCACGTGATAAGGCAAAATATGTTAAGTGTGTTTACAGCTTTTAATAAAGGAACCAAATTCCATTTGCTTCATCGTAGAAAGATAAGCGAACAAACTAGGTAACATGTACTCAGACATATAGGCACATATATAGCACGAAAGACGGATGCTCTTAACTATATTTTTAAAGTTTATTACATTATTATAGTCATGTGTATAAACATTCATCGCGAAAGTCTCTGAAAGTATCAAACAGTGATGGTTAATAGCCGTACATGTGAATACCATCCAAAACGAAAAAGATCGCTTAGCATTTATTTATTGCCGAAGACAGCGAAAATTGGCGTTGCCCTTATCTTAATATGTCACTTTTTAAGTTGTGTGTAGAATTGTATTGCAATGCTATAAAAACATACAATAAGTGTTGCATATTTATTCTGCCTGTTTTCCGATAACGTGTTCCAATTAATTTTTTTTATAGAAATTATGTTGCAGCCATACTTTGCATAGCAGAACATACACTTATTGAATTATTAACTGGGTGGGATAAAAATATTGTTAGATTGGTAACTTGTAGGTATGCATGGTAAATGTTTATCTCCACACATCTATCTTTCGCTCATTTTCAAACGTTGGTAGTAAATTCTCTACGCGAATGTGAGTGAGTGAAGAGATTTGGGCGTCTCTTAACATCGCGGTCTCGAGAGCCAATTCTACGCCAACGTGTTGATTTACTTAGCTAAGGCGTAAAATACTTTTTAGGGATAAAACATTTGCAGCATTCTATTATGGAGACCCACACATTATTTTATGTGTAATTTCTTTAGAGACTACCCACCTCCTTTATAATACACTTATATATATGATTACATTACTTCTGTCCATGCGACTCAGTATTTTACACTTCTTGCTTTGTGAGCGAATTATTGCTTTCTTTTAGTCGCTACGGAGACACAAACAGGTTATAAGTATTATGTTGTTCTACTCCATATGCTGTCACCTAGAAACTTCGTCACGTCATATGCAGCGGCCTGTTCGTCAGCACTAACATTAATAACAATTTTAGAAATACAGTAAATTGTAATTTTATTTTAAAATAACACAATGTTTTCAACCAAACTAAGAGCGCTGTTTAATTTACTATGTTAACCGCCTCACTGGATTCTGATATGCGGCAAATGTGCCAATTAAAGTTAATAATAATATTAATAACTTATAAGTAATATGTGGCGATAAAAACTGTAACAAAGCAGAAAATAAATTAACTTTTAATTTTGGAAATAAATGCGCACATTTCAAGACGGTTGCGCTGTAGTTCCGTAGTTAAGTTTCAACAAAATAGGGCGAGGTGAAGTTATATTGCCAATATGAAAAATATTTTATTAGTAGTTTCATGATAGTGTATATTGCTCAAACTTATATCAGCTTAGTGACTGTATTTTATAAAATGATTTTATCAGTGTATCAGAATTTTGAAATATATTTCACAATTAATTTTTTTTACTGTAAAGCTATATAAGATAACACAAATTTTTCAATTTATATAATGTACAATTTCAATATTTTTTATTTCCATTAACGATGTATTTGTTATTTATTTTAAAGTAATACCAATTTTACAAATCATGCCTTATGCTAGACATATTAAAAATAATATATATATTACGACATACATTTATTTACAATTTATTTGATACTATTTGTTTACAATTTATTAAATATTTTTATTCACTATTGATACATTATTTCTCATTTACTTCAAGGTAATACATATTTTACAAATCATGCCTCATTTTAACGCTTTAAATTACATATTAATTTAAGCTTTCAGGCGTGGCAAAAAAAAAAAAAAAAAATATTTGGAGCATTTTGTAATTTAGATGACAAGAACTTATTTCAGTATTACAAACAATAAGTGATATGAACAAGTAAANAATTACATATTAATTTAAGCTTTCAGGCGTGGCAAAAAAAAATTATTTGGAGCATTTTGTAATTTAGATGACAAGAACTTATTTCAGTATTACAAACAATAAGTGATATGAACAAGTAAAATTTTAGAGCAGTAGCGAGGTTTACGAGTTAGTTACTTACAGGGAAGATCATTGGGCTCTGACCTTGCAGAGCACAGTAACGGCCAACTATAACATTCCTATGTAACATGTAGAGAATTGTCTACACCGCTTATGAAAGGGAATGCAGGCAATGCAGACAAATATAATGAAAGGTAATTAGCAGCGGAATATTACCGCGAGAAATTGTACGGAAAGTGTGTGTATACACAACATGTTTAGGAAACATGTGTACAAACTCGGGCACGTGATTCGTGACCGTAAAGGAAGAAGAATGATACAGGACACCCATAGTCCATCTCCAATAATAAGGGCTGTATAGTGTATAAGCCCTTAAAAGCGGAGGGCGACAAGCGTATTATGTGGGATTTATGCATTGCGTTAGAGGAACACAAATCGGTATACGGTTTAAGTAAACCAATATCTTTGATAAAACGTAGATATGGTACGTCATACACACCCCCATAATGAAATAATAGGGGTTGGCACCCTTTCATTGCATGCAACAATTACACCGTGAGGTTAAGTTGATTGCGGATACCATCGGATGAAGCAGGATGTCGTAATTATCAAATATGGCACCTTAGTTGCAACATTCTAGGACCCACCGTTTCCGGTTGAATCGAAAATGAAGGGCACCGTGGTAGCAAGACCATGGCCTGGTGGGTAAGCAACCCGTTCTGCCCCGGTGGTAAACACATGTCGGTGGTATAATGCACGATTTTACACATCACAGCCAGTTCCCCTCTCCCCACTCCAGAACAGTGTAGTTTCCCGCCCCATTATCGGAGCGGCTTGTTGTTCGCTGCCTGTCACTGCTTCGATTCACTAGGTACTGCAGACATTAACATGGACGAGTACACAAATTCTGAAATGACTAACATGATCTTGGTGTATGGTGAAGCGAGAGGCAACAGCCAGGCAACTGCGCGTGTGTACAGCCAAAGATACTCTGCACGTTAGCTGAACTACCAGACATTCGCATGCCTTACGCAGTGACTACAGGAAACATACATGTTTCAGCATCAATGTGGACCTGGTCGACTGAAAACCGCCCACACTCCACAGTTTGANACGGTTTTACACATCACAGCCAGTTCCCCTCTCCCCACTCCAGAACAGTGTATTTTCCCGCCCCATTATCGGAGCGGCTTGTTGTTCGCTGCCTGTCACTGCTTCGATTCACTAGGTACTGCAGACATTAACATGGACGAGTACACAAATTCTGAAATGACTAACATGATCTTGGTGTATGGTGAAGCAAGAGGCAACATCCAGGCAACTGCGCGTGTGTACAGCCAAAGATACTCTGCACGTTAGCTGAACTACCAGACATTCGCATGCCTTACGCAGCGACTACAGGAAACATACATGTTTCAGCATCAATGTGGACCTGGTCGACTGAAAACCGCCCACACTCCACAGTTTGAAGAGATGGTCTTAGACAANGACTACAGGAAACATACATGTTTCAGCATCAATGTGGACCTGGTCGACTGAAAACCGCCCACACTCCACAGTTTGAAGAGATGGTCTTAGACAACGCAGCAGACAATGCTTCGACGAGAACCCACGTGATCGCGTGGGGAATGGATGCGTCGAATGGCACAGTATGGTGTGTCCTCAATGATCAGCTGTTGCGACCACACCATCTACATAGGGTACAAGCAATGGGGCAAGCATACTATGCCCCCCGGCTAGAATTTTGCCGGTAGTTCATGTAGCAGTGTGAAATTAATCCTGATTTCCCGGCTATTGTAATGATTACAGAAGATGCCACGTTCGCACAGGATTACTTCTGAAACATTGGAAATGTACACATGTGGGACGTCTCAAACCCATATGAAACCATAGTGAGAGGCATCAAACACGGCTTTGACATCAACATTTGTGCCAGCGTAGTGGGAGACAATGTTATTGACTCATTCTTGATGCCGAGCTGTGTGTCAGGATTTCAATATTATGATTTCCTCCAGTTCCAATTGGCACAGTTTCTCAGGGTACTCCTGGATGCATACCACCCTGAGTTGAAAGAAACCTCTCTTAAGGAAGCGGCGAACCTTAGAAGTAACAGCCAAGTCTCACCTGTTGGTGCATGAGATTGGGAACTTGAGCTGAAGAGAGAAAATTGAATTGTGTACTCAGTGCTGTTCTTGGAGTGGGAGTGAAAATTATCACGAAAAGGACAGTGTGGTACCGGTTATCCGGTTCTGAGTGGCTGAGTACATCAACGGATCGTGAGGTTATTAGTCCGCCAGACCTCTGCCATAGNACCGGTTATCCGGTTCTGAGTGGCTGAGTACATCAACGGATCGTGAGGTTATTAGTCCGCCAGACCTCTGCCATAGGGTCTGTGTGTGGCCATAATTCTCTGGGAGAGTTATCATGGATGGCAAAGAGGGAACGAAGAAGGAGCTGGCATTGGGCCTCTGGCCCTCGGTGCAGTGAGGTTGGGTCCTCACGAAATGGACCTAAAACATCTTAGAGACTAGTAGTAGGACAGAGTGTTAATGGACTTGTGTTAATATTAGTTTGAACTGTTACNACCGGTTATCCGGTTCTGAGTGGCTGAGTACATCAACGGATCGTGAGGTTATTAGTCCGCCAGACCTCTGCCATATGGTCTGTGTGTGGCCATAATTCTCTGGGAGAGTTATCATGGATGGCAAAGAGGGAACGAAGAAGGAGCTGGCATTGGGCCTCTGGCCCTCGGTGCAGTGAGGTTGGGTCCTCACGAAATCGACCTAAAACATCTTAGNGGTCTGTGTGTGGCCATAATTCTCTGGGAGAGTTATCATGGATGGCAAAGAGGGAACGAAGAAGGAGCTGGCATTGGGCCTCTGGCCCTCGGTGCAGTGAGGTTGGGTCCTCACGAAATCGACCTAAAACATCTTAGAGACTAGTAGTAGGACAGAGTGTTAATGGACTTGTGTTAATATTAGTTTGAACTGTTACAGTGTGTATGTTTGGGACTTGACTTTGTCAAGAAAGAAGAAGGAGAGTGTGTTGTTGTGTAGGGCTTACATGGATGTAAGCACACAACAGGAAGTGTGGTCTTTTGTTAGAGGAAGTGTGGAAGCGACATAACGGCACGGTTGTGGTGCAATTGTGTCGAACTTGTAGACACAAGTACACAATTTAAGTTTTTCTGTGGGGTGACTTACAATGTCGTAAGTACACATTAAACGGACTTGCGCAAGCTAGCAGAAAAGAGTGGGATGATTATTGTGCTGGGCTTGTAAAGACACGAGAGCAAAAGGGCGTCAAACACAAGCCAGTTTAAGCAGGTGAAGCAATCAATGATTGATGCATTCCTGTTGAACCCAGTCGTGAAGCCCAAGCCATTAAAGGCGAGGCGGAAAGACCTAAAAGGTCTATTAGGCAAGACAATGTGCCTAGGTCATTGGCGGAGGCAGCCATTTATAGGTTATTGGATAAGGAATAATTCGATTGGGAGCAATTCCATTTGATCCCCAGAGAAGAGAAATGGAACCAGAAAATCTGTTACTGTATCAATAGCCTTGATAAGACGGCAATCGACTCATGGCTAAGCAAAATATATGATGAGGATGCAGAAATAGAAGGTTCTGGGGATGGAGATGAGGACAATGGGAGCGGTGCATAATCTGAGAAAGAGAAACCTCAGTACATGCAAGTATAAGGAGTGGAGAGTGGAAGAGTGGAGTGGGGGTTTAAAAGGAGACCTAGGATATACAAGAAAGAAGGCCCAAGAGTTTACTTTGGTCTGACACAGGGGCAAAAGCATGAAGACAGTGCAAGTAATTGCAAAAGATGGTGGAGATGCATAATTGGAACCTACACCAGGAAGTTCGATGGGAACAAGGGCGAGAAAATGACTCCAGTATGGGCTGGACATGGTAAGTGCCTCTTTGGCTGAGACAGACCCAGTGACCTAAATTAAAAAGAGGGTGGCCCACATGACAGATTGGCTTTTGAGCAAGAACTCAAAAACCAATACAGCCCAGGCAAGTTGAATTGTACCTAATGTACAAACACTTCTAAGCTTACTAGATAAGGTGTTAATGGAGAACACTAAGTTAGTGAAAATGGTACAGGATCTCAAACAACAGAGAAAGGTGCATATTGATAAAATGGAAGATGGTTCAGTTCCTGGCAGTAGGAGCTATGCTCAGGCAACTAAGGGAGAGGAAATCATTCCTAAATTTCCCAAAAAGTTGATGCTAATGTACCCAGAGGAAGAACGAACCTCTAGTAAACAAGTCAAAAAGAAACTTAAGAAAACAATATACCCAAGGGAAGAGGATCTTAAAATATGTAATATCCGGGAAATTCTGAAAGTTGGAATGATTATTGAGGCTGGGAACGATTAGACATTAGAAAAACTGAAAAACCAGAATAAAATTAATGAACTGGGCCTCAAACTTTAAGCCCGAAGAATAGAGGCCCGAAGGCGATTTTATGTGATGTACAATGGGCCGATGACAACAAACTGCTGGGTACAATCTATAGGCAGAATTTTAAGTCCACAGAGACGGAGAAAGAGACCTTCCTGTAAAAGGTCAATATAAGTCATAGGATAGAAAAGAGAGACACAGGCAGGGTGAATCTGGTGCTGCAGTGTGATCCAGGAATAAGGAGCAAGTTAATCAATGATGGGCGAATATTCCTGGGGTATGATTGCTGTAGAGTGAGATTATATCTCTATATCACAATGTTATAGATGTCAGCAATGGGGGCATATTGCCAAGAGGTGGAATGCTGAAGTTGCTTGCTCCAGGTGCACCGAGAAAGGCCGCAAATTTGAAGAGTGTCCTCATAAGTGTAAAAAAAACACTATCAGGAGAATTGCATTAATTGCAAGAGGAGACAAGTGGATCACAACCATAGAGTGGATTCATGAGTGCCCAGCATACTAGAGAGCACTGTCTGTGGAGCTCACTAGATAGGCTATGGTTTGTAAGATAATGTGTGGGCAGGTGAACCTGCNTACTAGAGAGCACTGTCTGTGGAGCTCACTAGATAGGCTATGGTTTGTAAGATAATGTGTGGGCAGGTGAACCTGCAAATGTCAGCAGTGGCAATTTCTGAGCTGAACAGGATTGCTGTGGAACAGAGGCTGGATTTGGTACTGTTCCAGGAACCACATGTCCCATTCTAGGAAGTGGTTGGCCTTAAAACCACGGTATAAACATGTGGAGTGTCTCCACAGGCTGGAGTATTGAGGACGAACATGGATATGGAAGTAATGTTACTAGCAAGTGTGTCTCACAAACATCACGTGTATGCACAAGTTAAGAAAAGACCTTTGGAGATCTGGGTATTGTCCTCATACTTCCAGATTGGCGAAGAGACACAAGAACATCTTGATAGGTGGGAAATAATTACAGATGTTCTTCGGAACAGCCTATAGTAATCGGAGCAGATGTAAATGCCAAGTCGGAACTCTGGCATTCTCCTGTTACAGATGAACGAGGAAAATTAATAAACTGGTTTATACTGGCTAATGATCTTGAAATGTCAAACATATATATGGTGAATTGCCACATGTCTCACAAGCTCACGGTAGGGACCTACATTGATGCGTCACTATGTAATGGGAAAGCAAAAGGTTAGATCGGGAATTGGAAAGTCAAGGAAAAAAGTGGAAGCGAACATTGGTTGAAAAATTTTGAAATTTCAACAGATGATGGAGACACGGCATACATGTATGAGGTCGAGGTGAAAACAACATACATTGATAAGAATGCATACTGGGCAAAATTTGACCAATTCTTATTGGAGAAGCTGTGGATGAGTGGGGAAGTTTGGCACAATGGCAACCTGGAAGAGAGAATTAATGAACTCTCCAATGTTATTAAGGGTGTGTGTGAACAGACCCTTAACAAAGAAAAGGTATGGGCTTCCAAACCTTACTTGGTGGGACTTGGAGTTGGATCAATAAAGGAAAGAACTAAGGATGCTGAGAAGAAGATTGCATCGCCTAAGAAAAGAAGAAAGGGACNGGAGTTGGATCAATAAAGGAAAGAACTAAGGATGCTGAGAAGAAGATTGCATCGCCTAAGAAAAGAAGAAAGGGACGCCTTTGTGCGAAACTATAAAATAAAGAAGCAGTGCTACTTCAATAAGTTGCGGTGAAAGAAAACTGAGTCTTGGATGGAGTTTGTTAACATGGTGGGTAATGAAGACCCGTTCGAAATAATTTAGAAGCTGGCTGCAAGAAAGGCGAAAAGGGCGACACCTCCACCTAGTGTCAAGGTCAATGGAGAAACTAGCACTGACCTCCATGACTCTATGGAGTTTCTGCTTCACACTCTCTTGCTGGATGACTTCCAGGCTGGTGAGGGGGAGGAGCACTCTGCTAAGAGGCGGACCATGAGTCCAGAATAACAGGATGCACCTGACTTTGATATGGAAGAACTGACATCTGTGGTCTACAACATGAAATATGGGAAGGATCCTGGTATTGATGGGATTGGATCTGAAATATTAAAACGAACCTTCTGAAGGATAAAATAAGTGCTTCTTAAGATTCGGAATGATTGTCTTAAGGACGGAGTGTTACCTTCCCCATGGAAGGTGGGACTGTTAAAGATCCTGCCTGTATAAAGGAAATTGATAACAGTGTGACGATCCTAAGTCCTACCGACCATTGACATTGCTTCCGGTCATGGGCAAAGATTATGAAAAGCTCATAAACAGAAAATTGGTTGGACCGTTGGAAGCTGAAGGGAAGCTTAATGAAAAACAGTATGGATTTTGTAAATGCAAAGGAACAGATTTCGTGTTGTGTAATGTCAAGAAATACATAAGCGACAGCAATGACAAATACATACTGGGAAAATTTCTTGACATTACAGGTGTTTTGACAATGCTTGGTGGCCATTAGAAATGCACCAGCTAAAGTTAAAGGGAGGTCCTGCGAACAACTGTAAAGTGATCCTAGATTACTTCCAGGACAGATGAAGCCTATTCATGTCTAAGACTGTACAGGACAAGACGAGGAAGAGGATAACTAAGGGATGCCCCCAAGGAATGGTCTTTGGACCCATTCTGTGGAACATCCTCTTCGACGGATTTTTTAATTGGAGTTCCGGCTGGGCTGCACAGCATTTGGAAATGTAGATGACGGACCGATTCTAATATTAGTAAATGCCCGAATATAACTGGAGATAAAGGCTGCTGACATCATGGAAAAGGTCAAGCAATGAGCGGAAAAAGTAAAGTAAAAGTTCTCATTTGCGAAAATAAAGACCATGTTGTTGAAGGGAAGATTAGGCAGGCGACCTACTGTGCTTTGGTGGGGAATCTGTGCAGTATGTAAGTGAGATGAAATATATGGGCGTTATCCTGGATGAAAATAAATATGACTGGAAACATATTGAATATGTTTCCAGAAAGGCAATTGTTGTGCTCTAATAATTGAAAAGCATTGGTAATACCAGTTGGGGATTGAGCTTCAGCACTCTGAAGACAATATACAGAGCCGTGTTCGAAGCTATTATTGCATATGGTGCTGTTATATGGTACAACAGGGCAGAACTGTTGTGGCACAAAATAAAACTGGTTAGTGCCCAGAGGGCGCCACTGCTGACAGTATCAAGGGATTACAGGACAGTATCCAATGAGGCACTTCCCTTATTGGCAGGAGTGTTGTCAGTTAACCTATTGGTCAAAGTAAGTGGAATCATGGCGGAGAGAGCATGGCATGAGTGACCAAGTAAGAAAGAAAAACAAGACCTTCTGACTAAAGTTGCAAGGGAATGAATGGCAATACAGCTGGTTGACATCGGAAAAGGGAAGAGTTACCTTTTAATTACTTCCAGATGTGCAAGAAAGAATGAAGTCCCAGTGGATTACCATGAAACACTATAGTTCACAGCTATTTATGGGACATGGCTACTTCAAGGCGAAGCTTCATGGATTCTGTTTGGTGCAATCTGCGCTGTGTGATGTATGTGGTGTTGATGACACAATGGGACATGTCATCACGAACTGTCTGAAGACAGAAGACATAGGGAATTGCTCCAAGGAATTGCAGAAAAAACGGACTTGACATCAATTTGAAAAAAGTTATAAAATACAAAGCCCTTCACAAGTTATGGCAAGAGTTCGCCACAAGAATTGGCAAAAGGCTTGAGGAATACGAGAAGAGGCGAGAAGAACTTTCCCAGGACCCATGAGGGGGTATTCGGGAAAATGTTTCAATGCGAAAGTCGGAATAACTCTGATTCGTGAGGAGGACAGGTTTCTCCTGAGAAAACCAGTAGAATACCATTTACAGTATAAAGAAAAGGCAAGACCAAAAGAAAGAAGACGAATAAGTGCAGCGCACTGCCTTACTCATCCGATTACAGTTGCAGTGCGGGAGGATGGAATATGTGCCGACCTTCGGGCCGTAAAACCAGCCACAGTTACTGGAGGAAGTTCCGCTTGCCATCAGAGAACGGATGTAGCTGCAACATGACAGTGCACCACCCCATTTCACCAGGATTGTGCATGACCACCTCAACACAGCTTATCCCGTTCCCTGGATAGGGCAGGATTGACATCATGCTTGGTCACCTTACTCCCCGGACCTTACGCCATTAGACTTCTGGCGTTGGGGATTTTTTAAGGCGTGTGTGTACGGAACACCCGTTGCGTCTGGAGAGGACCTGTTAGCGAGGGTCGTGGCTGCCTGCGATCAAAAGCGAGACACACCAGGAGTTTTCCAACGCGTCCGTAGTCTCTAATACGCCGTTTGAACTACTGCATTGACATTGGAGGGACACATTTCAAATATTTTTTGTGAAATTTGTAGTGATACTCCACCTGCATAATCTCGAATAGTTGCAGTGCCTGTTTTGTTGTGCTATCAGGTTAGTACAGAGTCACGTTACTGGGCCCATTACGTCCTCATCACTACTCTTAACGCATCACAACACCAACTGCGTTGTACATCACGCACCGTCACTGGATGCACCAAACGTGTGTTAGTCCCGCATGGAGTCAAGGTTAGCCAGTGCAACCGAAATACTGTTTTCTTTGTTTCTACCCTGTGCTGCACAATGTCACATACACAGCTACACTTTAGTGTAGCACATTTCCTAATGCTAATCTGTTTGCTGCGTGTTGGTTCCTGCTCAAACACATTCGGCGGGGACTTCCCGTTGTATTCCTCCGGGTGTAGGGAGGGTTGCCTACTCACCAGGCAGTGGTATTGCTACCACTGCACACGTAGTTTGCGATTCAACTGGAAACGGTGGGTCCTAGAGAGTTGCAACTAGGGCGCCTTATTTGATAATTACGACGTCTTGCTTCAAAGGATGGTATCCGCGATCAATTTAACCTCACGGTGTAAATTTTGCATGCAGTCAAAGGGTGCCAACCCCTTTTATTTACAGGATGGGTGTGTGTACGATGCACCGTATCTTCGTTTTATCAAATATATTGGTTTAATAAATCCATATACCGATTTGTGTTCCTGTAACGCAAGTACTTAGCATAATACCCTCCATAATATGCTTGCCGCCCTCAACCTTTTAAGGCTTCTACAGCCCTTATTATTTGAGATGGACCATGGGTGTCCCGTAACTTTCTTCCTCTTTTTCCTGTCTCGAATCACGTGCCCGAGTTTGTACACATGTTTCCTAAACACGTTGAAAAATAGTCTATTCCCGGTTTTCCCCACTTTTCTGAAGCCCTGCTAAAGTTTTACTTCTAGGATATTCCTCTGCGTCGTGCAAACCAAGCTTATTTAAGTCTGGAAAATTACACCAAAGGGCAACGCACTGGATTTTTTGCGCACTCAGTTTTAATAATATTCTGCATGAGAACTACAGTACTACTTACTAGGCGCTACCAACATATATGCTTTTTTACTGTTTTATTCAGATGTATTATAATACAAATAATATAATTTATAAATGTAAAATTTTAATTTAATGAAAAATAAGGTGCTTTTATGTTACGAAGTGTAAAACGCTTGTGATACATGTCTTATTTAGGAAATAACTAAACATGTCATATGTGGTATGATTTTTCAAAGGTTTGATCAGAAAAGTGTGCAGTTACCGTGGATAGACTATATGGCGGAGTGTGCTGAGAAGGTGTGTGCGGGCTGTATTTCAGAGCAGCGCAGAGGCTGGACCTGTCGTGCGGGCAGGAGGCGGAGACGCGCTACTCTGGCTTCTGCGGCGCCCTGCACCGCCTCCAGCCGGCGCTGCCGCCCCCACTGCAGCGTCGCCTCGGCGCCGCCGCCAAGGACTTCACCGGCGCCGGCAAGGTGAGCGCACACACCAACTACAGCCTCTTCAAGGCCAAGGCAATATTTCGCGATAATTTTATATTTCATTATCTGAAACAGATTTATATGATTACCACATACATGGAAATATTTGTAGTCAAATGATTATACAGCTTGTCCATGGCAAACTGAGTACTTTTGAAAGCCCTGTTTAAGATCTACTTGTGTGCACAATGTGTTTTCTTCCACCACATGCAAGATTAGTTGTTATGCGCCCCATCACTTTATTCATGCGCCGATCAAGTGGAGCTGTCAATTGATTAAAAAAGTAAATATTTTAGATATTTGCTAAATAGTACATTTGACGTCCATTAAAAATTCAGAAAATAAAATAAGTAATTTAACTTTTCACAAACGTTTACCTCTAACACTTTTAAATACACGTTAAAACATTAAGACTTGGAACTACTTTCACTCCGTCGCGTCGTTACCAACTTTACTGGGCACGTCCCTGCCGGTCTGACCGTTAAAATATATGCAGTTAAGGACAGTGACATTTTTCAAAGGTTGATTTCAAAAGTGCTTATATAACCGTGAACAGCACAGGTATAGATTTAAAATTAGAGCATCGAAAAGCAAAAAAAAAAAAAAAATCGGAATATGGGAGCCCAAGTTTTTATGCTCCCAATTAACTTTGCGAAATGAATCACATGTCATGTGATCTATACCGTATCCCCAAAATATTAATTAAGTATCAAAAATATTTAAAAAATCGTTACTCGAGTACTGGCATACAAAATATATATTTTAAAATAGCTACTTAGGTTTTTGCTAACACATTTTTATTTGTCGGAGAGAAAATAATATTTATATTTATTAGTTTCTCTTGAAAGAATAAAAATGTGTTGGTAAAGCATTAAGAACTATTTTAAAAAAGATTCAGGATAACAGTACCCAAGTACCAATTATTAAATATCCTTGATACTTAATTAACATGTCGTATACGTAACATATAACACACAGAATGAGATTTAATTGGCAAAGTTAATTAGGGATGAGTTTAGATGAGTTGAGAGATTTGGGCGGCTCTAAACAACGAGGTATTGAGAGCCTATGAGAATGAAATGAGGTGAGAATGGGGGCAGCGCCAGAATGCAAGGGCGGGGGATACTGGAGATCTCCGAGAAAACCCGCCGACCAGCGGCGTCGTTCGGCACGATTCCCACTTGAAAAAATCCCGGAGTAACCCGGCCGGGGATTGAACCCGGTTCACTTTGGTGGGAGGCGAGCAGTCTAACCTCTGAGCCACCGTGGCCACTAAAGTGAATTAGGAGCATAGAAACTTGGACTACCATATTCAGAAGTTATCGACTTTACGGTTCTATATTAAAAAAAAACTATAATAATGTGACTACATATGTTTATATTTATGTGCTCCTTATATAAATCTCCTCCAGATATTGAAAAAAAAAAAATATATACATCGTGAAATATTTTCCTAGGAGTCATCCCTCGTGATCTATATTAAATGCCTCAAGTTCACGTCTGATCATAAGGAAGCGTTGTGACGTCGGTGGAAAAGAACCACACACGAGGTTCGCTCATGTCCTGTTTCCTCAGGTGTTTAAGCTGTGACTATAGGGTTATAATACAGAAATCTGTTCAAAAAAGATACAGCTTTGTCACTATAGTTCAAAAATATGTTTTCAAGAACAATAAATATTGTAAACAGAGGTCCATTTTCAGTGATTTTTGCTGACCGGCACTTTTCAACGACCATATTTATGTGTCAATAACCAAATTTATGGCTGATTATGGCACTGGATCTTCATTCCCCCATGTAAACTTTAACTTTCTAATACGCACACAAAAATATTTTAATATATTTTCATACATTGAACGCATTCTTTTAAAATAAACACATTTATTTACTGTGTAAAATAACGCAAATCTACAGTATTAGCCCCTACAGAAGTATTAGCTGACTGGATAGTGCAATAAAGTCCGTTAAATTAAAAATATTTTAAAGGCTGTTCGCAGTAAAGCGAGCACTTTTGAAATCAACTTCTGAGAATAATGTCTCTTAAAACTATACGTATATTACTCCACACACTGACATACAGACTCACGATTAGATTGGCAGCAAGTTTGTAAATATAGTTCTGGGACTTTGTGTTGTTCTTCGAGTCTAATGTTCAAATTTATGGCAGCAGAAGTTATTGTTTCTTGTATTATACGCACAAGAACACTAATTTGTGTTTTGTTAAAACATTAACTTTCCTAAAAATTCCGTGGTTTTCACATGGATATTGCGTGAATAAAGTGAAACGGTCCAAGGTAATGTTTACTTCACATATGGCAGAAATATACACAATGTGAAGCATAGGATATCCTAAGCAGCGCTTTCAAAATGCTCAGTCANTACTTCACATATGGCAGAAATATACACAATGTGAAGCATAGGATATCCTAAGCAGCGCTTTCAAAATGCTCAGTCAACCGTTATAGTCTATTCGGGGTTTTTTTCACACTTTTTGAATCAAATCTTTGAAAAATATTTCTATAATAACAAGCGTTTCATTCTTTTGTTAAAATAAAAGTATCTTATTTTTCGTTAAATTTAATTTTTTTATGTATTGCCTTCCAATTAAAATATTTATTTTANTTAAAATAAAAGTATCTTATTTTTCGTTAAATTTAATTTTTTTATGTATTGCCTTCCAATTAAAATATTTATTTTAATTTATTATGAATAAAACAGTTAGCAAGCCGGTGTGGTGGTAATGCATAGTGAGATATATGTCGTTTTCATGCACTNGTATGGCCTCGCGGCTAAGAGCGCCCCGTTAACAAATAAGACCACGGCTCTGTCGTGTTTAACAGTAACCTGTCTTCGCTGCTCTCCCTTCGCTGCTACTTCTTTCGCCCGCTCCTTCGCCCGCTCCTCGTCTTCTTTTTTCCTGCTCCCGCTCGCTAATTTCTGCCTCGCTGATTTCTGCACCTCGCTTTGTCTGTCGCTCCTTCGGTCTCTTCGATACTTCGCTTAACTCCCTTGGTTCTCCCGCCTTACTCTCTCCTCCGTCCGTCTCTCTCTCCGCGTTCGCTTCCAGCCCTCCCTCGTTCTCGCACTGTACCTATCCTTCCCGCTCTCCCTCGTTTGTGTTTACCTCTTGTACCTCCTCTGCTCCCGGGTTCGATTCTCCATCGGTGTTCACCTGTAGGGGGCATCTTTGTCCTTATCTCGTCACCTTCTTCCTGGGTCTTCGCTCTCCGCCTTTCTTCTAAACTCCGCGCACGCCTACGGCCTGCCATTCTTGTCTGGTTTGTAACCTCGTTCCCTTCTCGGTTCTACTGTCGCTAATGTGGGCGCCATGGGTTAAATTTTATGACTACCCGAAGTCGTGAATAAGCTAGCTGCTCGGTCGGGGCGAGCTCTCTTTTCTCCCGGGTACTTAGACTGTTCTTGCCTCCATCTATACAGACTTCAGCATGCCCCTTAGTTGGGCGCCCAAAATTGATACCTCCCCAGTGCTATGGCGTATGAGTAGATATTGATTCTGCTCTCGGCATAAGGCGCCAGCAATTGATGCTAACCCTCAGTGTCAGGGCGTATGAATCTGTTGACGCTACTATCCCTAAGTCCAATTTACCAAATAAATTCACCTTCTTTGTGAGTTAACATATGTCAGTTTTATTTTCGCTTAACAGGTTAACTTCTACATGAACACACTAGACAACTCTCCCCCCGCATACTTGGTGGTCCCTTGATTCTGGCATAGAAGTTTAAGTGCACCATCCTGCACGTGCTGGGACTTTTGGTGGGCCCCTTGGTCGGCGCAGAGTTTCTCCTGCCTCCGGATATCGTGTCGCTATTATTCTCGCACGCTCGCCAAAAGCACTCATCATTTATTGTGGTAGCCGTCTCGGGAGAGACGCAGCTGTTGGTTTGAGCTTAGCGTCCCCTTGTAGTTGCGAGATGCAGCTGCGTCTGTCTTCCTCCACATGTGGCCCATACACTACATGTTCCTTCTGCCTTAGAATCCTGGCGCCATTCTTCTATCACGCTCGCCAAACCCTTAATGTTTATTGCGGTAGCCAGCCTGCGAGTTTCGACAGAGTGTGCCTTCTGACGAAAAAATATCTATCGGGATGCGGGATGCATCAAACTAAACATGTCATGTGGTATGATTTTTCAAATGTTTAATTATAAAAGTGTGCAGTTACCGCGGATGGACTATGTGGCGGAGTGCGCTGAGGAGGTGTGTGCCGCTGATGGACTATGTGGTGGAGTATGCTGAGGAGGTGTGTGTGGGTTGTGTTTCAGAGCAGCGCAGAGGCTGGACCTGTCGTGCGGGCAGGAGGCGGAGACGCGCTACTCTGGCTTCTGCGGCGCCCTGCACCGCCTCCAGCCGGCGCTGCCGCCCCCACTGCAGCGTCGCCTAGGCGCCGCCGCCAAGGACTTCACCGGTGCCGGCAAGGTGAGCGCACACACCAACTACAGCCGCTTCAAGGCCGAGGCAATATTTTACGATAATTTTATATTTCATTTTCTGAAACAGATTTATATAATTGCCACATACATGGAAATATTTGTAGTCAAATGATCATACAGGCTGTCCACGGCAAACTGAGTACTTTTGAAAGATCTATTTGTACGCACAATGTGTGTTCTTCCACCTCATGCAATATTAGTTGTTATGCACCTCATCACTTTATTCATGCGCCGATCAAGTGAAGCTGTCAAATGATTAAAAAAGTAAATACTTTAGATATTTGCTAAATAGTACATTTAAAGTCCATTAAAAATCCAGAAAACAAAAAAAAAATAATTTAACTTTTTACAAACATTTACCTCTAACACTTTTAAATACATGTTAAAGCATTAAGACTTGGAACTACTTTCACTCCGTCGCGTCGTTCCCAACTTTACTGGGCACGTCCCTGCCGGTCTGACCGTTAAAATATATGCAGTCAAGGACAGTGATATTTTTCAAAGGTTGATTTCAAAAGTGCTCATATAACAGTGAACAGCATAGGTATAGATTTCAAATTAGAGCATCGAAAAGCAATTAACTTTGCAAAATGAATCACATGTCATGTGATCTATACCATATACCCAACATATTATTTAAGTATCAAAAATATTTTAAAATCAGTACTTGAGTACTGGCATACTGAATATATTTTAAAATAGCTATTAGGTTTTTGCTAACACATTTTTATTTGTCGGAGAAAATAAAATTAATATCTATTAGTTTCTCTTGGAAGAATAAAAGTGTGTTGGTAAAGCATCAAGACCTATTTTAAAAAAGGTTCAGGATAACAGTACCCAAGTACCAATTATTAAATATCCTTGATACATAATTAACATGTCGTATACATAACATATAACACACAGAATGAGATTTAATTGGCAAAGTTAATTAGGGATGAGCTTAGATAAGTTGAGAGATTTGGGCGGCTCTTAACAACGAGGTCTTGAGAGCCAATGAGAATGAAATGTGGTGAGAATGGAGCAGCGCCGGAATGCAAGGGCGGAGGATACTGGAGATCTCCGAGAAAACCCGCCGACCAGCGGCGTCGTCCGGCACGATTCCCACTTGAAAAAATCCCTGAGTGACCCGGCCGGGATTTCAGTTCGGTGTACCTTGGTGGGAGGCAAGCAGTCTAACCTCTCAGCTACCGTGGCCCCTAAAGTTAATTAAGAGCATAGAAACTTGGACTATCATATTCAGAAGTTATCGACTTTACGGTTCTATATTTAAAAAAACTATAATAATGTGACTACAGATGTTTATATTTATGTGCTCCTTATATAAATATCCTCCAGATATTGGGGAAAAAAAAATATCGTGAAATATTTCCCTAGGAGTCATCCCTAGTGATCTATGTTAAACGCCCCAAGTTCACGTCTGATTATAAGGAAGCGTTGTGGCGTCGATGGAAGAGAACTACAAACAAGGTTCGCCCATGTCCTGTTTCCTCAGGTACTTAAGCTGTGACTATAGGGTTCAGGCAAGATACAGCTTTGTTGCTATAGTCAAAATATCTGTTTTGGAGAACAATAAATATTGTAAACAGAGGGCCATTTTCAGCGATTTTTGCTGACCGGCACTTTTCAACGACCATATTTATGTATCAATAACAAAATGTATGGCTACTTATGGCACTGGATCTTCATTCCCCCATGTACACTTTCAACTTACAAATACGCACACAAAAATATTTTAATATATTTTCATACATTGAACGCATTCTTTTAAAATAAACACATTTATTTACTGTGTAAAATAACGCAAATCTACAGTATTAGCCCCTACAGAAGTATTAGCTGACTGGATAGTGCAATAAAGTCCGTTAAATTAAAAATATTTTAAAGGCTGTTCACAGTAAAGCGAGCACTTTTGAAATCAACTTCTGAAAATAATGTCTCTTAAAACTATACGTATATTACTCCACACACTGACATACAGACTCACGATTAGATTGGCAGCAAGTTTGTAAATATAGTTCTGGGACTTTGTGTTGTTCTTCGAGTCTAATGTTTAAATTTATGGCAGCAGAAGTTATTGTTTCTTGTATTATACGCACAAGAACACTAATTTGTGTTTTGTTAAAACATTAACTTTCCTAAAAATTCCGTGGTTTTCACTTGGATATTGCGTGAATAAAGTGAAACGGTCCAAGGTAATGTATACTTCACATATGGCAGAAATATACACAATGTGAAGCATAGGATATCCTAAGCAGCGCTTTCAAAATGCTCAGTCAACCGTTATAGTCTATTCGGGGTTTTTTTCACACTTTTTGAATCAAATCTTTGAAAAATATTTCTATAATAACAAGCGTTTCATTCTTTTGTTAAAATAAAAGTATCTTATTTTTCGTTAAATTTAATTTTTTTATGTATTGCCTTCCAATTAAAATATTTATTTTAATTTATTATGAATAAAACAGTTAGCAAGCCGGTGTGGTGGTAATGCATAGTGAGATATATGTCGTTTTCATGCACTATTTTATTACATTGAGAGCACACGAATACTGTGCGTTGTATTTTTGGTGTAATTTTCTTGACCCGGTTAAGCTTTGTTTGCACGAGGTGGATGAATATCCTGGAAGTAGAACTTAAGCAGGATTTCAGAAAAGTTTAAAGCAACCGTTAACGGACTATAAGTCCCTAAAGAAATAACTGATGATATCATGTAAGTCACCATTTCTGACTATTACATCCAATGCGAGGGACATTGCAAGTAGGGGCCGCGGTGGCGTAGTGGTCAGACTACTCACCTCCCACCTAGTCGAACCGGTTTCGGTTCCCGGCGATGTCGCTCCCGGATTATCACATGTAGGAATCGTGCCGGACAATGCAGCTGGTTGACGGGTTTTCTCAGGAATCTCCCGTTTCCCCCGCCCTTGCATTCCGGCGCTGCTCTATACTCACCTCCCTTCACTTTCATGAGCTCTTAAGACCTCGATGCTAAGAGCAGCACACATCTCTTCACTCCATTGAAAGTTTACTAGCAAAATTTGGCCTGAAAATGATTTAATTTTATTATATAGTTCTTAAGAATGGTAGCAGAATACTGGAAATTATTAAATTGCAATGTTTGACTTAATTTCAATAAAATCTTAAATTTGCATTTTTTGTCCTTCATGCCAAAATTTTGCAACTACTTTCGAAACTTTCCTTTCTATATGTAACTCCGAAGTTTATTGAAATGCTCACCCCTTTAACGGTTTCTCATCAAGAAGGGAGATATTTCTGATTAATGCTTGTGTATTTGGTTCCTCGTGACCTATTGGTTAACAGTTTAATAAACCTCTACATTATGTTCGTTCCTCCATGACTAGTTTCTTTGATGGCTGTGATTGTAAGGAAGTCACACTCGTGGTGCTAGAGGACCGAAACGTTGACGATTTGACACTCATACAAGACGCGATACAAAATTTGAACACTTATTCAGTACTTGCTTGATTCGGAGACTACAGTTATACGGAATCTCCCCTTGACTTAAACAATCACATTAAAATATAACTATCATGTTCTTTTGGCGGTGGAAATATTTTCTGAAATTAGATGCTGCATCTTGAATAACGTGCAAATTTTCTCGAATCTCAGTTACCTACTAAGATAATAATCACAAAAAAAAATCACATCGCGCCTACTCCAAAATTGCTAGGGGCGCAGTTTCACAGCGAAAGGAGTGAAGAGAAATGGTGGATAACGTTTAGTTTCAAATATTTGAAAATGTTGTACAATGCTGGCTACGGAAATCATTGCGCCAATAAAACGTGATCCATTTGCAATAAAATCAAGACCACATACAGTGCCAATTGCGAAATACAAATTGCTAAAGCAACATCGCAGAAACGTCACTGCAACATGTCATATAGGGAGCGCTTGTAGCCAGTACATAGTACTTAAAAGGGCCAATCAAAAGTCTGGAAAGGCAGAAGTCTGCGTGTTAACAGGAAGACCATTATGGAACGGCGTCGTGCCCGCTAAGAATATCACCAATCAGATTCATCTGGACGGGGTCGTGTGGTCCAACTGCACGAAGCCGGTTGGTCGGCTCATCGTACAGCCATTCGTCTTGGTCGTGCAGTCACAAACGTGACACGATGCACGCAGGCGTTCCTGGTTGCTCATCGTGCAGAGTAGAAACTCGTCCTGCCAGACACACTTGCATGTAGAGAAGATCGTCGTACCCGCGGACGTGCAGTGACAGAACGTGGCACAAAGTCCAGAGAGATCCTGCAGTCGGCGGGACGTGCACAGCATTTGCCGGTCTCGACAAGAACAGTTCGTTGCCGTTTGAATGCGGCTGGCCTACAGGCGCGACGGTTCACTTCGCCGCTTGCCTGTGATACATTGGCACCGCGTGGCATGGTGTCAATAACGTCAACATTAGACATTCAATATTCAACATTACACGATATTAGACAGGTGTACCAGTTTTTTTTGGCTCTTCAGTGTAATTGTTTATAATTAAAAAAAATTGTTTGTTGCATGTCATACAATTATGTACAAATCATTGACTAAAAAGGTTTATAATTACGTGTCAGAGTTGAGGATATGCCCAGTTGACTAGCGCCACGTCATCTTTACTCTATATTTGTATTAGGCTGCGGGACTGGCGATAAGATGAGGTAGGCCGATCTTACTAATATAGTCTCCTTGTCCCAACATTGAACTACTTTCTGCCAATACGGGTAGCAAGTTCGACGTGGATTGGATTTGAGGTTAGAACACTTGTTTACTAATAAGTGCTTTGAGATGTTTGTATACTTCCTCTAACCAATTTGTAACGCAATTTGATTAAATTCAAATCGGTAAAATTTTTTTATTAATACAATAATGCTTCTCTTGTTGAAATTGGGATATAAACAAACACGTTCATCACTGTAGACCACGTGACCTTGACGGTTGCGTTCCTTTGGGATAGGTTAATGTCGGATACATGCGCAACAGAAGAATAAGCGGTCCACCACATCTCTGGTCTATGGGAACAGCAGTGTTATGTGGTAGTTCGCAGACGGGCCGCGATGCAGCGCAGCGATCGCCACGCGCATGCGCGTTCGAAATGCGGGCAGGCGCAGGCAGTGCCCAGTTAACGCGGCCGTGTCCGTTATTACCCGCGGCGACCGCAAACTGCCGCGGTAATTGCATCGTCGCAACGGCCGGAGGATATTTTTTGTTGCCTCCACGGCCTCGCTGTTACGTCCAGCGTGACTGTTTCCTCTGATGGTGGCAGGGTCGTCCTTATTGCGCTCTTCGTTTCAATGGCACTTCCGGTGCTTCTTAATGCCTTGGTTTTGAGAGCGGCGTTGGTTTTTACTTCATGGAAGCAGAATCAGGAAAAAAATTACACACAGAAACATTGTAGACTACACAGTACATTTTCATTTCACAGATATCTCGAAAACGTCCTCTTTAGTACCTAAGCCCTAACAGCTCTAAAATCATATACTTTTTATCTACTTATAAAAACCATGAACGTCGTAGGTTATATATTTTTGCGGGGATACAATTATTTACATAGTACGCCAGGGAAATAAAACCCATGACGTAAGCTGTAAAAATAGATAAGAAAAATGTTTATTGTTTGACTTCTACGAATGTGATTTTTAAATTTTTTTAATGAAAATTNCTGTAAAAATAGATAAGAAAAATGTTTATTGTTTGACTTCTACGAATGTGATTTTTAAATTTTTTTAATGAAAATGTAGTTTATATTTTGCATTGGACAATTAACTAATTAATACAATTGCTATTTATAATAATATATTATTTATATGCAGAAAATTATTGCATTGAGCAAACAATGTGAAATTTGTAAAACAGTCGAAGTACGATAGTTTACTGAAAGGGGTGTGTGCCCCCACTCTCACGAGTTCCAAAGAGAAACAGACTAAAATGGATTGTTGTGAAGTAAACGTGACTATTTTCGAAATGGATTTTACCAAGCGACAGTCGCGGGCAGAGAGACCAGTAATAGACGAATTCAGTTAAGTTACTTCTGTTCATTTTGTGAACGATCACAATGATAGTGCATGAAGTCGTGAACTTCAACTTTCATCACGTAAGATTCCATCGTTTTTGTAATAAGGCTATGAAGGAGTCTTGCCACTTATAGAACAGCGCTGTTATTTCACGACTTTCTTTCTGTGAAATGATCCGAAAGCACCAAAGTATTAAAGCATGTGCAAACTTTCAAAATGCTATAACTTTACACTTTGAAGTTATTGGAATTAACACTGTTTAGCCAAAAATATATATCTTATCCACTTTATGTCATGCTGGCATTATACGCTGTTTTGATATTACAAAATTTATATAGTGAGCATTGATACGTTTGCTACATGTAAGTGTAAACATGTATTTTATAATCAGTTCAGGTTCTAAGATACTGGTAACTAAATATGTTCTTGTCGGATGTTAAGACCATAAAAATACAAATTACGTTGGCATAGGATGTAGCTAAAAAAAAGTCACCTACGACTACAAGTTCGTCTGGAAAGTAAGTCGAAAATACACTTCTCAAGTTTGAAAGCAACTTTCAGGTGTGGTTCCTACCTTCAGCTTTAGACGTGAGACGTGAGCTAATTGAAGATATTGCAAAACATCATTGTGTGAAGAGACAATGTGTAATACACTGGAGAGCCAAAAAACTGGCATAGGCGTGCGTATTCAAATAACAGAGGTATGGAACCAATCAGAGTAACGCGATGCGGTCGGCAGCTATATTATATCGGTTACTGCTGCTACAATGGCAGGTTATCAAGATTTAAGTGAGTTTGAAAGTGGTGTTATAGTCGGCGCACGAGAGATGGGACATAGCATCTCCGAGGTAGCGAAAACATTTGGATTTTTGCGTACGACCATTTCACGAGTGTACCGTGAATATCGGGAATCCGGTAAAACATCACGTCTTCGAGATCGCTGCGGCCGCAAAAAATCGTGAACGAACGGGACAAACGACGACTGACGAGAATCATAAAACGTGACATACGTGCAACCCTTTCTCAAATTGGAGCAGATTTCAATTCTGGGGCATCAACAAGTGCCAGCGTGCGTACTATTCAACAGACCATCATTGATATGGGCTTTCAGAGTCGAAGGCCCACTCGTGTACCGTAGTTGACTGCACGACCCAAAGCTTTACGCCTTGCCTGGGCCCACCAACACCACCATTGGACTGTTGATGACTGGAAACACGTTGCCTGGTCTGATGAGTCTCGTTTCCAATTGTATCGGGCGAATGGACGTGTACGGGTATGGAGACATCCTCATGAATCCATGGACCCTACATGTCAACAGGGGACTGTTGAAGCTGGTGGAGGCTCTGTCATGGTATGGGGCGTGTGCAGTTGGCGTGAAATGGGACCCCTGATACGTCTAGATACGACTCTGACAGGTGACCGACACGTAAGTATCCTGCCCGATCACCTGGACCCATTCATGTCCATTGTGCATTCCGACAGAAGTGGACAATTCCAGCAGGACAATGCGACACCCCACACGTTGAGAGTTGCTACCGAGTGGCTCCAGGAACACTCACCAGACATGAATATTATTGAGCATATCTGGGATGCCTTGCAACGTGCTGTTCAGAAGAGATCTCCACCGGCTCGCACTCTTACGGATTTGTGGACTGCCCTACAGGATTCATAATGTGAAATGCCTCCTGCATACCTTCAGACATTGTCGAGTCCATGCCACGTTGTCTTGCGGCACTTCTGCTTGCTCGCAGGGGCCCTACACGATATTAGGTAGGTGTACCAGTTTTTATGGCTCTTCAGTGTATTTTGCATAGCTTAGTTTAAACTGAACTTGTATATTCTCCCATCTATTATTGGGGACCCAACTTCTTGGAAACACAATGGAATAAATCCGCCCTATTCAGCCTCCACTCGTGTGTTTTCAGCAATCAATTGCGTAAGTTTGATTAATATCGCGAAATATGAGAATGGGAGATAGTTTTTGGTTTAAACGGCAGCTAGTTAGCAGCAAATGATAGATTTTGCTTGTATCATTCTCGCGCAACTAATAGAGTCTATACGCGGTTTCTTCCCACTGATTGAATCAAACCTTTGGAAAAGCACCCCGTGTATGACGTGTCTAGTTTCCTAATNATACGCGGTTTCTTCCCACTGATTGAATCAAACCTTTGGAAAAGCACCCCGTGTATGACGTGTCTAGTTTCCTAATCATGAAAGGTTTCACAAGCGTTTTATACTTGCGTTATCATAAAAATAGGTTTTTTTATGGTAAAATTAAAAATTTACTTATATTTTATCTAAAATTATAAAATTTAATTAATAATCAATATGAATGAAAATAGNTGGTAAAATTAAAAATTTACTTATATTTTATCTAAAATTATAAAATTTAATTAATAATCAATATGAATGAAAATAGAGAGAATACAGGTGTCATGGTAATCCCCAGCAAGAAATAGTTCTCATGCAAAATATTACTACGCAGATTGCGCACGAATTCGGTGCGATGACCCATTGATGTAATTTTGTAGACTTAGTTAATCTATGCTTGCAAGAGGTGGAGGAATATACAACAAGTGTAACTTTAGCAGGGCTTCAGAAAATGTGGAAGTAGCAATGAGTGTACTATATACACCTTGCTGCTAGCACTAAAGGGATATCCTCAATATTTGTGTTTCGACTCTTCGATAACTATTGCTAGGGGCAATGATATTTCGCGGAAAGATTCTGAGACAAAATACAGTCCAAAGCACTGTAGGATCGCCCAGCTTCTTTGATTGGCTAAAAAATGTTCTGGCCCGTGTTAACAGTTTGCGCACAAATAACGAAGGTTGAGTGTCGGATTTACTCAGTCCCGAGTGGCTTGGTCAAAGACGGACATGGCACCAGCAGCCAATGGAGGTATAACAACAGCTGAGGTGTGTATATAGTATTGAAGTCTACTGTGTGCTCCGATTTTAACGCGAAAAGTCACTGGCCGTAGCTATTGCTAATCCTCGTCCAATCAAAGTGCACGAAGAAGTGCGGAAGACTCAGCAAGGGAGAGGAATACTATTCACGTTGTTCGGAGACCTGCGGCGACCTCCACCGCATAGGTCGCCTCGCAGTCGAGTGTTGGATGGTAACGAGTTGACGTGACGTTGGCCGCACTGCGTGTCAAACTGACACGACTCACAAAGTAAAGTCATGAGGGGGCGGGGGGCGGTGTGGTTCCTTTGAACCCTGCCCGCTCTGCAAATGGGCTTACCACACGCACGTAGATGCGGTCGCTTCGCCTCTGATTAGCTCATTCAGCCGTAACGTCAGCTACTGTTGTGTGTGCTTGCTTAAGGCCCTACAAAGGGCCACTTTTCGTTGTCATATAAAATGACACCAAGTTATAAATAGCATGACATTTATGAAAATAACTTTTCAAGAAAGTTATAACAGGAACTACCGGAATTGTAAATTTTAGAATTATATATTTTTTTGTAAAAATATAAAAATTTAATAAAATTAATATGTTTGCGACATCGCATAATTGAATAGACTTTCAGAATATCACGAACATTGTCTTGTGAATTTGTTACGTGGTTAGCCCGTATTACAATTTTAATTTCTTAGATTAAATTCAAAATTAAAGCAGCTCAAGTTAAACCGCTAGAGGTGAACCAAACATCGTACTTCAAAGAATTTAATTTTCACATGCCCTTCATGTCTCTTCAATAAACCCGTAAGCTGAAACCAAAATTTTTGTTTATATAATATTTTAAATTCAAAATTATTAAAATTTTCGTTGAAGTGATCAAATTAATTTTTAAACTATGCTTGATATTTTTATAAAGCAATCGTTGGTATCATGTCATGAAACGGTAAAATGCGCTCAGAATGTAAGTAAATATACAATTTGGCTATCGAACGACCGTAAGTACGTTGCTGTATTTAAGTAATTTTGGTTCCAGCAAATAAAGAAATCTAATTTCTTATTACAGCATAAACGCACGTATAAATTACAGTACTTGGTGTTTCTGGACGCCTGAATAAAATAAAAAAAGCAATGAAAATAAAAATTGAAACAAACATAGCTCAAATGTATTGTACTAACGTGTTGAAAACACACCTACTAAAAAGTTTTTTTTTACAAAATTGTACGTGTTACTAGAGATTAAAATACGTACACAAATGTATTAAATTTCAACAATTAAATTATTATTGTTTGCCCTCTACGTGTTTACGTAGACAACTTGAGAGCTCATATCAAATATATGTTCTGTGTCTATTGACCCGTTTCTGCAATTGTGCAGAATGTGTGCTTTGCGTGCTTGTATGCAGCAAAATTTTAATATTACATGCGATTCTGCAGAAAACTAAATATGGCTTTAATTGGCGTGAAATGTGTACATATATAATACACACACTTTGCATGTAAAATAATTAATTATTTTCAACGATCACCATGAACATTCTCACGTCTTACCACGCAAGGCAGGGCTTATATGGATGCAGGAAGAAGACTGGTTTAAAATGCTGGTGCATTTTATCTTAACTTTTACAAAAATAATTAAAAACCAGGCTGCAAATTTTTTTCGAAGAGCTACAAATTTTTTTTTGTAAACATGTATTTATATAAACAAATATATATATATATATACATATATGTAGGTAATATTACAAATTAAAGGCTCGCATTTCAAATTAAACCGTTGAGAAATTGAAACAAAAATGTTTTAGAATGTTCCCGAAAAAACTGTACTGAGTAAATAAGACAGAAAGNAATTGAAACAAAAATGTTTTAGAATGTTCCCGAAAAAACTGTACTGAGTAAATAAGACAGAAAGGAAAACGACTTTCGAAATTTATCCTTCCCTCCCNGAATGTTCCCGAAAAAACTGTACTGAGTAAATAAGACAGAAAGGAAAACGACTTTCGAAATTTATCCTTCCCTCCCCCTCACAGAAAAAAAACTTTTTTCGACACCATGAATCTAACCAGCGTCATTCGTGTTACAACTGCAAGNTCCCTCCCCCTCACCGAAAAAAAACTTTTTTCGACACCATGAATCTAACCAGCGTCATTCGTGTTACAACTGCAAGCCCTTAATCACTCGTCAACTTTGTCTTACAACCCCGAGTTATCACGTGGCGATACGATTAACTTGTAACAACTTGGGCAAGACAATTACGATATCATTTCTGGGGAAGGATTAAGGTAAATGATTAATATAAATACTGCACATTAAAATGGCGTGAAGTGTGAAGGCGTATTGAACAGTCGCACAGTTGTAGTTTTATATTTGCAGAATACATTATTTTGTGAATGTTTCCGTCGGGATTACTGTTACTGGCATTTCAAACATATAGCGAATTAAGTATTTTGCACCTCGAAAGAACGTCAAAATGAAGCATTTTCCCCCGAACTCAATGATTATTGTTCAATGACACACGTAATTCGTAATCTCGTTCACTTGTTTTAGGTTACATAATAACCGTATAAAGTAATAGGTCGCGACTTCAATTTCGCGACTTAAAGTGATGTCTTGTCATTAGAAACACTACTGGTTGTCCTACGGGAATGAAGGTTTTATTGAATAATAATACAGGTTATATACTGTATATAATTATCACAGGGTCGAACACCTATGGACAGAGGCTACAGAGGGACAGGAACAACAATGTCAGTATCTTGTGTGAAGGTGTCGGATGTCATCTTGGGCAGTAGTGTTTCACGCTAATTCCACTTGCTGTTGCAATTGGTGGAGGTTTGTTGCCNGTGTCGGATGTCATCTTGGGCAGTAGTGTTTCACGCTAATTCCACTTGCTGTTGCAATTGGTGGAGGTTTGTTGCCGGTATTACAGACCGCACCAAACGCCATCGCGTAATTTCCCTCTCATGTTAAATGGGGAACAGGTCGGGTGGTCGTTCTGACCAGCGAAGTTGACGAACACCTTCGAGACAACGTTGGGAACACCAGACGTGTGTGCACGGTGTTACGAATTAGGTTTTAAGCCATTCATACGTGAAAGTGTCTAAGGGCGTAGCTCAATAATGTCTCATGATTTGGCAGAGCACAGTAGTATAAGATGGAGTTTATTAACATAAAGATTATACAATAACTTTTTATGTAACTATTGATCGGGGGGAGCTTTAAATGGTATACCAAGACGCTAATTAATTATATTAAATATTGTTACCTAACGCCATTACTAGTACAGTCTAATTGGAAAGTCCCCACCTTGTTCATGTTGCCGGAGGCTAATTCTAGGAGGCGGTTAACGACGGCCGGACACACCCATCTTCAGTGGTTTTCTCTCTGGTCGGGTCGACGACAAAACACGCCGCTCCCAGTGTTACACTGGCCTGTATCGGGCGCGTTGTTTAAAATATTTTTGCCCCGTTTGGCCAGTGGAGGAAATTTCTGCAACAGTCTTTCACAAGGTGTTGTTGCAATAATGCTCGTGCCCTGGTTTAATGTTTGAAGGTGTGTTCAGGCAGGCCGTTCAGCTAATGCCTGATCACACCATAACATCGGACAACGTCCTGCTGGAGGAAGACATCTCCTCGGCGTTGTAGGAATGACAACAAAATGGGCTGGATGATGTTATTGTTGTAGCACTCACTGTTCAGTGTCCCCTCAACAAACACCAGAGGTGTACGGTCATTGTAGGCTATTGCTCCCCAGACCATGATGCCCGGCGTTGGTCCTGTATGACACTGCCGTATACACTGGTTGTTGCCGCTCTCCTGGTTGACGCCGAACTGGCAAACGACCGCCATTTACGCCAAGGCGGAATCTGTTCTCATCAGTAAACACAACTCCACGCCAATCACCCCTCCAGTTGGGTCGTTCGCCACAAAATCCGAGGTGGACTGCATAGTGATGAGGAGTGAGAGAAAGCCTGGCGAGTGGCACCCTTGCTTGTAGTCCAGCGTCCAGCATACGGTTGGTGATGGTCCTAGCTGACACCCTGGGTGCAACAGTGGCCCTAATCTGTGCGGCGGTCGCCGTGCGATCAGCAATGGCTGCTCGTCTGATGTGGCGGTCCAGGTGGGAATCCATATGCCGCTGCAGTCCGGAACTATGTTGACGGGCATGTGCACCATCGCTGGATCACCAGCACCACCAATGATGCACAGCAGACACTTCACATCCTGCGCGTTGGGTAATCCTTTAGAAGGACCATCCAGCCTCCCTCAGGCCCACAATACTACCTCGTCGTTCAAAGTCAGTTAATTGCACGAAGTGTGGTCGTCTATGCTGCTGTGGCTTGTCTACAATGCTTACTACACACAGGCCGATGTTTGAAACAACAGATACTCTCTCACCGAGTCCACTACAGTTGTATTGGGATTAGCTGTGTTATGCCTAGTACGTGGTTCCTACTCTGTTCACAGCACAGCACTGTTAATCATTGCATGTACTGCCCAGTATCAGTGCCCCATGCACATATGTTTACACGTCACAGCTTTAGAGGTATTCATATGTCATTTTCCACCAGAAAATACGGGTCCTGTGACGTCGCAAAGAAAATGTTTGCAAAAGATGTTATTGAAGTTTAAAAATGTTTGTAAATGTACAAAACCATTGTTAGTAATTTTTTTTACAAATATGTTTTAATTATTATAATTAATTTTTTGGGCATTTTTCATTGGCCTCGAACAGCAACCGGGNTTTTTTTTACAAATATGTTTTAATTATTATAATTAATTTTTTGGGCATTTTTCATTGGCCTCGAACAGCAACCGGGCCTTAGTAGGGGATAACTGTATATCCTGGAAAAGGGAAGCAAATAGCTAGGGACTGCATTAAGGTTTACTTTCAGTTCTCTGGTTGTCTGATAAATAATTAAGGAGAAGAGAAGGGAGTTGTGTCAGCAGAAGAATGCAGATGGAAAGTAAATGTGGGTGTTACGTTGGTGTGGTCGACAGAATGATCCCGAAACCACACTAGTAATGGATTTCTCTGAAAAGAGTACTTAATTTTTTACATCAGTGAAACATGGCGAGTTGCCGAAACCGACTGCAAAATAGTGTATTAAATCAAAACATATACCACTTTTTTCTCTTGTACAGTTTCTCTTTACATTTAGTTTCTTAATTATTTTTATATCGTTTAGTCTGATTCTTTGCAACTGGGATACTGAATTTTTATTGGTTGGTTATAAATGATTTCTTCTATTACCTCGTTCTTTTTCGTTTCTTTGCATGGTTATATTCTGCAGTCGGGATGCACAATGAGAAAATTCACAGACATGGTCAATGTAATTCAATTAAAAACTCTTATTAAACTTCAGGAAACCTCAGATGTTCTTTCCTAACAAGCACGTTCTAGATGGTTATATTATTCCTTAAAAAGTAGACTTATTTCCGTTACTGTGCCACTTGCAGAGATTCGGTCATTTTGACAACTTGAGCAAAATAATTTTTTTGGTACAAATACAAGTGTTTCCAAGAAATATTAAAAATAATATTAACAACTACGATCTTGCTGTAGTTCTTCAACTGGAAAGTATTCNCAAGTGTTTCCAAGAAATATTAAAAATAATATTAACAACTACGATCTTGCTGTAGTTCTTCAACTGGAAAGTATTCTAGAAAACCTTTGAGTTTTTGTCAGAATTGCCAACTTGTAAACACGTAAACGCAAGAAAACTTAATGACGTTTACAAGTTATGCCATATTGCTTCACTTCCCATACTCTTTCTAGCACATGAGGAAAAATATTAATGTTTCCGTGGCTTATCATTTGAATTGAAGCGAACGGGTTGCACTCACATGTTTAATATCGGTTTAAGAGGCGGGAAAACGTTAACTTGGTAGGCCAGTGCTGTACTTCAACGTTTAAGTATTGTGAACGGTAGTGACTCATCTGTACCGTTATATTTGATGGCTCGTAAAGCACGAGAGTAACGGCACAACTTTTACAGAATAGCAGTGCAAATTACCTCCGGCATCTGACAACTTGCTGTGATCAAGCTTGATGCTGGCACATATCATATCCACAGTCCCGAGCAGCATCTGACGTCACCACGTGCAGTTATGAGTTTAATTAAAGCCTGTAACTTGCAAATAAAAGTTCTTCTTACAATAAATATGTCCCGCTTAAAATACCTACACAAATAGCCTTAATGTTTTGATATTTTATTTTCAATCACTTTTATTTTGATTATTCTTTATGGGCATGGGAATTGAAATGAACCATGCGTGAATAATGCCAACATAGGTAAAGAAATATAACGAAAATAGGACATCGAATGGCAAAAAAAAAATGTAGATAATAACGATAAATATCTGTGAAGCAACGATGATCCTAGCAGTCATTTGAACCCCAACAAAAAATAATGAGCTGTCTAATATAATACATGAATGGATGACAAAGATGGTTAACCATTGTGGAAACCAGTCAGAAAAAAAAATCGTCGTCGGTCAAGTAATAATGATTTTGTTTCATTTGAAAACGGCTTACAGAAATATACAATAATTAATAAATAATGCCTCACAAAACATCAGCGCAGGCAACGAAAAATACATGGGATATGATTAAAATGAAAAAAAAAAAAGTACCAGGAAAGAAATTTAACGAAAAGAAACAGCTAAACACCGCTAAAAACAAAAATCAGTGTCAGATGAGGCAAACACATCGCAAACAACGCTAACAGCATTTTAACACAAGAACACGCATCGTTTCGCAGCCTGGAACCTAACCCCTTCCTAAGAACGGGCACTAGCGACAGTACACAATACTTGTTTTCAGTTTAGTGTTGGCCGTTTCCTTCGTTAGACAATATCACCTTCGTTTGTTGCAGTTGAAACGTTCATAGGATTTTCGTTGCTCTCTCGTGTTCATTGNCAAGTGTTTCCAAGAAATATTAAAAATAATATTAACAACTACGATCTTGCTGTAGTTCTTCAACTGGAAAGTATTGTAGAAAACCTTTGAGTTTTTGTCAGAATTGCCAACTTGTAAACACGTAAACGCAAGAAAACGTAATGACGTTTACAAGTTATGCCATATTGCTTCACTTCCCATACTCTTTCTAGCACCTGAGGAAAAATATTAATGTTTCCGTGGCTTATCATTTGAATTGAAGCGAACGGGTTGCACTCACATGTTTAATATCGGTTTAAGAGGCGGGAAAACGTTAACTTGGTAGGCCAGTGCTGTACTTCAACGTTTAAGTATTGTGAACGGTAGTGACTCATCTGTACCGTTATATTTGATGGCTCGTAAAGCACGAGAGTAACGGCACAACTTTTACAGAATAGCAGTGCAAATTACCTCCGGCATCTGACAACTTGCTGTGATCAAGCTTGATGCTGGCACGTATCATATCCACAGTCCCGAGCAGCATCTGACGTCACCACATGCAGTTAGGAGTTTAATTAAAGCCTGTAAATTGCAAATAAAAGTTCTTCTTACAATAAATATGTCCCGCTTAAAATACCTACACAAATAGCCTTAATGTTTTGTTATTTTATTTTCAATCACTTTTGTTTTGATTATTCTTTATGGGCATGGGAATTGAAATGAACCATGCGTGAATAATGCCAACATAGGTAAAGAAATATAACGAAAATAGGACATCGAATGGCAAAAAAAATGTAGATAATAACGATAAATATCTGTGAAGCAACGATGATCCTAGCAGTCATTTGAACCCCAACAAAAAATAATGAGCTGTCTAATATAATACATGAATGGATGACAAAGATGGTTAACCATTGTGGAAACCAGTCAGAAAAAAAAATCGTCGTTGGTCAAGTAATAATGATTTTGTTTCATTTGAAAACGGCTTACAGACATATACAATAATTAATAAATAATGCCTCACAAAACATCAGCGCAGGCAACGAAAAATACATGGGATATGATTAAAATGAAAAAAAAAAAGTGCCAGGAAAGAAATTTAACGAAAAGAAACAGCTAAACACCGCTAAAAACAAAAATCAGTGTCAGATGAGGCAAACGGACTACATCGCCAACAAACTAACAACATTTTAACACAAGAACACGCATCGTTTCGCAGCCTGGAATCTAACCCCTTCCTAAGAACGGGCACTAGCGACAGTACACAATACTTGTTTTCAGTTTAGTGTTGGCCGTTTCATTCGTTAGACAATATCACCTTCGTTTGTTGCAGTTGAAACGTTCATAGGATTTTCGTTGCTCTCTCGTGTTCATTGNTTCGTTAGACAATATCACCTTCGTTTGTTGCAGTTGAAACGTTCATAGGATTTTCGTTGCTCTCTCGTGTTCATTGGTTTGTGGTCGCCTTTACTCGGAAAATTTTTACTTGCTTCTGGCAATTCACAAAGTTAATTAAATACTTATGACAATCATAATGTGTCAATGCTGTTAAGCGTCTACGCATATTTTGATTCTCTGTTGATTTACGAAGAAACATTGTCTGCTGCATTGAAGTTAATTTTGTGGTACTGTATTCTTTCCTAAGTTACAATTGTGTATTTACGCTATATACAGTATTAGGAAGATATGTATAAAATAAATTACTACATATTTATATATAATTTCAATAATTTTGTTAAAAAATTTTATTTTCAAGGCAACACTGAAATTTCTATGTGGAATGACCTTTTCAAATTTTCTCTTTCGTTTTGTTACTGAATTATGTTGGCCTTCACTAAATTTCACTGCATTTAGCGGCGTGATTTTAAAATGACAGACTTAGGCGCGAAAAGTCCGCATAATTGTTGATATATTTAGTTTAACTGATGATAGTAGCGGCGAGAGTACAGGAGGTCACTTTCTCTGTGAAATACAAAATCTTTTTAAAACTTATCGGATGTGAGATGGAGAAATAAAAATAAAAATATATCGCTTAAAGTTTTGCACGCTTCTCATACTAAGTTATGTTGTTACTTAAATAAGATGCTTGTGTTAATCATATTAAAAAATGNAAAGTTTTGCACGCTTCTCATACTAAGTTATGTTGTTACTTAAATAAGATGCTTGTGTTAATCATATTAAAAAATAATGTGTGTACCGTGGATTTTATTGTTATGAATCTCATTCAGTTCAACCTGGTGTTGATAGACAAATAATCGATATTAATACATTTTAAAATAAATATTTCGTATAATGATGCATTTTTGCACTTATGAGGGATCTAAAACATTTATAGTAGNAAAGTTTTGCACGCTTCTCATACTAAGTTATGTTGTTACTTAAATAAGATGCTTGTGTTAATCATATTAAAAAATGATTTGTGTACAGTGGATTTTATTGTTATGAATCTCATTCAGTTCAACCTGGTGTTGATAGACAAATAATCGATAGTAATACATTTTAAAATAAATATTTCGTATAATGATGCATTTTTGCACTTATGAGGGATCTAAAACATTTATAGTAGCGATTTACTAACACGAGAAAATATAAAATGGATTTACAACTATAAACTTACGCCAATATTTATATGGAGCCCAGCTGTACAAAAATAAATAGTTTTCAAAAAGAGTGTCAGATTCCGATAGTGGTAATTTGAACTATTGCACCCAGTAGAAGATCACCAGATTCTATGTGAATGTGTGTGAATAAGATAACGAGTATGAAGCAAAATGCTAAGCAAATTGCAATAAGAAAACGGAAGAATATTACGCACTAATGAGTGGATAAAATATTTTTTTTTGTGATTGTAATGTTCTCGTTTCTTTGAACGCTATAATTATTGTTACTAGCTGTGAATGAACGTTTTGTGCACAGGACTGTCACACATTTTCGTATTTATCTAACTCGTGCGGTTACTAGCCGGCGTGGTTCTAAGTTTGCTGTGAGTCTTCTAACCTTCTTGCCAAGCTTTAGAAGTTATTATCCCAGTGATAATAGAAGTGGTATTTGTGCGTTAATCACGCGCCAATAGATCGCAGACATTCGTGTTCCTAGGAATCTTACTTCTTTCCGGTCACTAAAGAAGACTCACAGGGTCAAGCCCACAGAATCAAAAACTAAACAAAAGGGACGGGAATAATTGGTGATTATCAAACTAGCACTAGCTAGTTTGTCAAGTTTATGTAATTTTGTAATTAAATAATATAGCACGAGATTAAATTATTTATCGTTTTTCCAGCAAAAAAAATATTTTTTTTTTTTTCAGAGCAGCTCGACCGCTTGGAGAAGTTCATTAGCATTTACAAAAGTAATCTAAAATACAGGTAATCATGTTTAAAACTGAGAATGTTTTACAGTTAAATAACTTTCGCACTCACATTTATTCCGCAAGTTTTCCGTTGCACACATTTTCGTTTCTGGTATTTATCATAGACGCACTATCAAAGAACACGTGCCTGCAAGTTTTGTTCCCTTTACCTTCGCGTAGAAACTTTGCACATTCGCAGTTACTTCCAACTTTTCTGAAGCCCTGCTGAAGTTCTACTTCTAGGATATTCCTCCGCCCCATGCAAACAAAACTGAACCAAGTGTAGAAAATGACACCAGAGAGGCAACGCACCCCACTCGTGTGCACTCAGTGTAATAACATTATGCAAAAAAACTATTTATTACTAGGCATTGCGAAAACACCTATTTTCTCACTAATTTTATTCATATTTATTTTAAATGAAAATTTTAATATATAAATAAAATATACATAACATTTTAATTTAACCAAAAATAAGGTACTTTTATGTTAACAGGAGTATAAAAGGTTTGTGATGTACGAAAATATTTAGGAAACAACTGAAGACGTAATAAATTGAGTGATTTTTCAAAGGTTTGATTTCAAAAAAGTGTGAAGGAACCGCGGATAGGCGAGTTTATAACAACAAGAATGACGTGTATTAACACAGACATAGCAAGATTTTAAATAAACTATTCAGCAAAATGACTTGCGGGTTAAAGTCCTTCTTATTTACAACTTTCAAAGATAGCAGCAGAACATAATAAGGAATGTCAGAGAACAATTACTTCATTTATTGCGCAAGTGAGTTTTTCAATTAACCAATTTAAAAGTTATATATTTTTTTTTGTTTAGGGCCATATGACGTTTTTACTGGTTCATTTAGTAACTATCCTTCAACTGTAAAAATTATGAATCGAATAAAAGCATTTTTCGTATAATGCAACTGATGTTTTAATTAATGTTCACTTGACTTACTGCTACGCAACACTTTTTACAATCACTGTTTCCTTGACGTCCGGGAGCTTATGCGCGCGCAGACGCCATCCGTGCGAACCCACCGTTCGCCAATTCCTTCTCGAACTCTGCCCTGCATGAATTCCAATAGTGTTCTCCACACGGCGGCTTCTACAGATCCAATCAAGCGCACACTTCTGAAACTCGAACTCACTCCTGGCCGTACTCCGTTCACATGCTTCAGTGGGTCGTCCTTTCTCTCATCTCATTTCTGCGCTTCATCTATTCGTATCTCGTTCAAGGCCTCCCGACCTACTATCAAAGCCAGGCGAGGAGAAGATGGCGGGGGTGTTCCGAGAAATCTAACGGCTGCCAGTGTTTCAAAGAAAGGCCTCGCCGCGGAGAAGAAGATTGGTGCAGGTCGTAAACCACAGCTCTCGGCACAAAAAAAGTAATTCTCCGTTGAATGAGAGAATCATTTGTAGACCTACCACAGCTGTAAGTCGCGTTTGAGAAAATAATTTAACAGTTATCGTCACATCCATAGGTAGGGCCTGTGACTTTTCGCGTAACAATCGGAGCACACAGTAGACTTCAATACTATATACACACCTCAGCTGTTGTTATACCTACATTGGCTGCTGGTGCCGTGTCCGTCTTTGACCAAACCACTCAGGACTAAGTAACTCCGACACTGAACCTTCCTAATTCGTGCGCAAACGATTAACACGGGCCAGAACGTTTTTAGCCAATCGAAGCTGGACGACCCTACAGTGCTTTGAACTGTATCTTGTCTCAAAATATTTTCGCGAAATGCCACTGCTCCTATCCATAGGACATCTCAGCGTGTTATTCCTGGCGTTTGATACGTGACTGAAGATATATTAATTGAAACATTCTTTTTTTTAATGGCAGTACCCAAATTTATGCCATGTTAATTTATTCGAAAGTAATCATAACTCTTTGTTTTAATTTTTAAAAAATCTGTATGTTGCTTTTTATGCGTTCACTTTGACTTACTTTTGGTAATTCACACAGTCAATTTGAATTCTCTTAATAATTATTCTGCGCTACTGGTAACAAAATTTAAATACCATTGATTGTATTTTCTGTGTATACGTTATGAGCATTGTTTTATCTACTAAATTTAATTTTCATCTACTGCGATGTTACGTAAGCTAATTATATCAGCAAAATTATGCTAAGAAAAGGATTGATAAATTTTTTTGGTAGATAATATTATCCCGTTTCATTACCTAAATTGGGGTTGACACACAATTTTGGCATAAAGTTCCGGAAAAATATACTACAATACCTGTTAAGATTCGGCATATTAATTAAAATGGGAAAATTGGCAAAAAAAAATAAAAAATAAAACCAAGATTTAGCTCAGTTGTTTTCAGTAAGACTGCATGCTTAAGGAGAATGTTGCACGAAAAGATTATATTCACCCCGTTTTCGTCATAAGTTGTTTTTCATAGGGTTTGCTGAAATTCTTGGCACGACAAGGCAGAGATGATAAACTTGAATACCTTCCTACAGCATTGCTCCGAGAATAATAAAAAACAGTCAATATCTAACATTGTAAAAATGTNATAAACTTGAATACCTTCCTACAGCATTGCTCCGAGAATAATAAAAAACAGTCAATATCTAACATTGTAAAAATGTGCTCGAAAATATTATGTATGTCTTCTGCCAAAAATTTTGAAAAACCCCCTGAAGAACTGCTTATGGAAAGTTAGGTAGGTGTAAGGTTTCCTGCAACAATCCCTACAAATTGGAAGACATGTACGAACGCCTGATTCGTATGCAGCCTGTGCTACCGCGCTGCACGGCAATGTAGCCTAATGCGTGCGGAGAAATGTCTAAATAGTTTTATAATATGCATTGTCATTTTCGTTATTATTTATATTAATTTAATAATGGAGATACACGTCCATGAAATTGGAGCTGGTAAATGTGCGTAAATACAATAAGGTGGAAAATGTGTCGGTAGTGAGACCTGAGAATATCAATGCAGAGGTGGTTATTTCTACGCCACGTCCGCCAGCGCGGAAAGGCAGTCATCGTAATCATATTTATCCAGTAAACATCCTTAACTGCTATGAAAGTTTTTAATTAATACATATAAAGTAAAATTTGGCACTCATCAGGCTTCAAATAGAGGAACGTTACTATAAAAGGTCGGTAAGTGGACCACTTGTTTCACGCTCTCCTGAGCGAATTTAGCAAAGTTATCATGAATGTACACATGGGGAGGAACTACACAACTCCTACTTTCTCAGTTCACTTGTATGTGGTAAACTTTCGACTGAAAATTTACAGTGTATGTTACTAAGAGCACCGAAATGAAAAACGGTAATAATTGTATTGAAGTTTGAGGCCTTATCTATTTGTCACACACGTTCTTTTCGGCCGTTTAGAAGGAGCTAAATAATGGACCTTCTTAAAGTNTTGAGGCCTTATCTATTTGTCACACACGTTCTTTTCGGCCGTTTAGAAGGAGCTAAATAATGGACCTTCTTAAAGTATCAGCTGCACTCGTAACTGGGAGATCTACTATAAAACCGCATGCTTAAGGAGAATGGTGCACGGAAACAGTATATTCACCCGATTTTTCGTCACAAGTTGTTTCCCAGAGGGTTTTACGAAGGAAGCATACGTACACATAATGCTGGACTAGAAGAGATGACTCAGCAGCATTGCCATATAGTTCATTGGTCCGAAATCACGTAAAATATTAAACCCGCGGTTCTTTAAATGTCCAGATTTATGGAAATTACTTCCAAAATTATCGAAGACTTTGATTACATGTTCAGAACACATTGAGGGATAGACGGGCAAATACTGATCTATTGAAGCACGTTTGCCAGTCCCATCAGCAACTTCTCATTCATTTGTGGGAATTGGGAGCTCGAACTTCGGACATGCTTGGAAACTATGCCTTTTGCTATAAAACTGTATCCTCTTTTGTTAGATTGGGAGATTTTGGTTACACCTTTCAAGCAAAAACATTTTCTAGCGCCACTTTCAGGGGAACGTACTTCACTTAATAACAAATTATCAATGTAATAAATATAATACACTGCCTACCTGTTTTCTTAACTTCACATGCTGGTTAGCTAACAATAGATAATCATGGGATACAGTGGAATGTTCCGAAATTAAAGGCTGAAGATGGTGTTAACCTCTAATTAAAGCATGATCAAAGTAACCATCTAAATTCCCACACCACTTATATATTTATTCTTTCAAAAACTGTTCAGAGATATTCTGCTTACTCTACCGCAGTAAAGGATAGCATTAGAGAAGTCCATTTCCTGGAGCGCATAACTCCCACAGTTGTCACTCTGAGGAAAAATCCGAAAAAAACATTTCCAACTTCCTCGTAAGCAATCGCCACACTAATAAACACGCCGTTTCTTCATTCATTCTGCATACATTAATAATTTGATAATTTAATTTGAACAGCCGGTATCCAAAATAAATATTTTGGTTATTAGTTATTCGAGTAAGGGAGACATTTTATCAATTTCCCTCTTTTGTTAAAATGCGTTAAATAATCATAAAGTCCACTCACGCTTTCTTCGGATGTTTTGAAAAGAACCTTTGAAAAATCATCCTAGGATTAACATGTCAACCTGTTTTTTCAATAACTTCTGTATCACGCTATGATTAAATTTTAAGTATTGTATTCTTGAAAAAATTAAGTTTTAACTTAGTATTTTCTATAACTTGTAGTATTTATTTAGTTTTAAATACGAATTAAAAACAGCGAGAGCAGCGATGTGTTGGCATCGGCTAGTAAGAAATAGTTATCAATAAAATAATATTTTAACGTAGTTTTTTGGTATGCTGTTTGTAAATAAAATGCTGCCTATTTATATATAACATATTTTAGATAGCACTGAAGTAAACATATTTCATTGTTACAGTTGAAAATATCAGCGCAGATTACAATGCGTAGGCTCCAGTGACACGGTGTTTTTTTTTCGTCCGAAGGAGAAACTTCAACAGGTGGAGCGGAGCTTGTCGCTCTCTCTCTCTCTCCCTCTCGGAAAATTTCGCACCGCTAGTAGTAGCAGGAAAATTCTACATATTTTCAATTTTAGCACATTTTATACATGTTACAGCAAAAATTATAATTTTTGAATTTGCAATTTACAACTGAAACGAGATTTTGTTTGAATATTTATTATTATACATTTAGAAGTGATGGCGGGACGGTTACAATTCTGAAGTTGGCAGAAGTGGCTACTGGCGACATGGCGATGGCATGGCGTGTTTCAGAACGAAGTGTCAAGTTTGTACACGTTGTGTTTTTTAAACCTACCAAGGCAAGTTACGATGTTGTGATAAATCTGTTTTTCTACGACAGGTCTGCTGTGACGTGCGTTGTGACCGCTGTGTGTGAAAGTACTGTTGCCATTACGTTACTTTGGACCAGTGTGTGTGTGATGGCAGATATTGCACGTGCGAAATTTATACATTTAACCGTGAACTATTTTTATAACGAAATTAATTTTTTGAAAGTCATGTCCCGTTCATCTAATCCAACGTTTTAACCTTGCCCTAGGCGTTTTAAACATAATTGTGTAACATGCTTACGTTTCTGTGATTCGAATGTTTGCCATAACCCCAACAAAATACTATGCCAAACAAAATAAAAATAAATAAATAATGAAATACACCTAAAAATCAAAAAGTATGCATAGAAATATGAGCGGAATGAAAGTTACGGTAGGCCTATTTGTGTGCATGTTCTGTTCACGACTCTCTCTTAAGTTTGTCGCTGCTATGTACAAAACATGAGCGACACGTGTTGCGTGCTTGAATTTACCGTGTCTTTTCGTTGGGCTGGTTGTTCCTTTGTTATAATTTTTATTCAAATTGAGTCAGTCCTTTTCACGAAATAACCCAACACATATCAATAACAAGAGGTTAAATACTAGTTCTTTCCCCCGCAGTTTTAACAGGGTTAATCACAGTCGTGGCAAAATATTAACGCGTACGTGTAATTTTATATGCTGTGTATAAAAATATGATAACAATGCATAATAATAACTGTAAGAAATATCGTCAACACAGACATTGTTAAAAAGTCATAAAACTGACCTAGATATGGTTATAGGCCGAAATTGTGAACATTCGTACGAAGTGGTATTCGAAATATGATACAATTCTTTGAACAGCTGAAAACAGTAAACAAAGTATTTGACAGTTAAAACGTAGTCATATGACATTATTTACGTTTACATGTAGTGGAAGGATACGTAATCGGTAATCAAAAGTAGAACTTAAGCAGGGCTTCAGAAAAGTATGAAGTAATCGTGGACGGCACAAATATGCATTGATCCTAAAATAATCACTGAAAAATTAACACAACTATTAAAAAAGTTCACTGACAACTCACTCACACACTTACTTTAAAACCGTAATGTTGGTTTACGTATTTAAAAAATAACAATAATAAGTTATAAATAAGTTTAAAAAAAACTTTTTAAACTGGGTATAACAGCAATTAGGAAGTATTTTTTCTTCTTTCAAAGGTTCCAGATAAATAACTGGTAGACGTTTCTCGCCTTTACTCAGTGTTACCAATACTATTACCGTCCCAAATATATTCTACCTTGCATAAAAACTTTACATCCAATAACATAAAAAGTAGCAAGTAATGCCCAGACGCGTATATTCCATGGCACAGTTCTGAATATCTGGAGAGTGACAAATCTAATAAATACCATCAGATATTTTCAAATAATTAAAGTACCAAGTTCTTTTACATTTTTATAACCAAATGTAACTAACGTAAAATAATAGCCAGAATGCAAGAAGAGTAAATATAAACATAAAAAATAAATATAAATCTATATTTTTTAATGTTTGTACAATGATATTTGACATGAGTAATCTTTTTGGCATGTATTTCTATTAATTTCAAATATTTTAGTATTCACTTAGAACACATCAGCACCTAAGTCTGTTAAGTACACACTTCCAGTTACACGTCTTGTTAATACCAGCGATGCCACAGTGGGACGGAACTACGTAAATGTTTGATAAATGCTCATGGCTTGACTCGTAAACAGGCAGCGTGGTTGTCAGGAAGTTGCAGTGCAGAGATCTCCAGTCAGTGTGAACCCGCCACGGTCGGCAACACTGCAGCATCCTCTCGGAACACCGCTGGACCTGCACCGCAGGTTTCGCCGGCGCCCCTCGGATATAATGGAGGACAATTACCGATCTCGCCGCAGACCCTGCGCCTCTCAATTACACCTATTACGTGTACGGTAATGTCCAAGAGGAACAAGCTGATGATGGGGGAGGCTGTGGTAGGGGGGGATATGTCGCACTGTTGTCGCCTGATTGCTCCTGGGCGGTCACAGCCAACCTTACATTTCTCGGAAGAGTCTTCAGTATCCGCGTGGGTTCTGTTGGCGGACCCAGACTACGAGTTATTTTACACAAAGAAAAAAAAACAAGTGGTGAAATTTTGGCGGCTCTTAACATCGAGGTCTTGAGAGCCAATGAGGGTGAAGTGATGTGACTGTGGGAGATTACTGTGAAAACCTGCCAACCAGCGGCATCGTCCGGCGCGATTCCCACATGCGAAAATCCGAGAGCGACTCCACCGGGAATCGAAACCTGGTTCGCCTAGGTAGGAGGAGAGCAGTCTGACCACTACATCACCGTGGCCCCACGTGGTGCAGCGGCGACACACTGATCTCCCATTCTAAAGGACTCTGGTTTGATGCCTTCTCGAGCCATCCTGATTTCGGTTTTCAATTCCTTTCCTGATCCTGCTATCTACGAGACGTTGAACGACACCATCTTACCGAAACCCGTTACCCACAACATTTTCGTAAGTCCGACTAACTAGTATAGCTGCTACCATCGTTGCTGGTTTGCTGCAACTAACCAACCGATTATTGCCTACCCACACACTGAATTTATTAGTGGCCAAATAAGTCCTTTTGTGGTTTCCCCTAAATGCTGAAATGACAAAAAACCTTTTTTTTTGGTATTACAAAATATTTTGTGATATATATACTGGCACAAGAATTTTGTGGTCAGCAAAACCATTTTTTGCTATCCACAAAACTGCTTTCTCCTTGTAATGTCCCACTTGATGCAAACGTCAATACACATTATACATGGAGATGTTAGCGCTTGTGCTTGCTCTCACGTCCCTAGCCAGGTTGTCTGCTTTCTTCCGACTCTGTTGTCTGGCAGTCAAGTCCAAATAACGACCTTCTCGGGTGTTGTACTACTTAGACATCAATTCTTGAAGGTTCGACTGATATTCTCATCGTGTGGTGGTATCCTGGAAATGCCATTATTTAGGACGTGCGGGATTTATAATTCCATCATCTGAGATCGGACTTACTTCGGTCGTCGTATGAATAGTCCTCGCGCAAAAACGTTGACATTTTATTTCAAAGCGATTGCTGTTGAATGTACGCCATATCACAGTACAGCACTGGCTTAATGGTGCAGTGCAAAAGAAAAGCAGATAATTGACAACAAAACAGTTCTGTAATGTAGTTTTATGGTAGCAGCAAACAAACTTCTGCACCAGCAATAAAATAACATGTTGGTTTGCTAGAGTTATGTTTGTTGCGGGAACATACTAAATACCGGGTGTGCCAAAGTAATATTTACACTCTTTGAATAGGGACACTAGAGAGATTATTACAGAAAATTTTGGTGGGACTGCTTACATTTGACGCTATTATGACAACATTGGGTGTCTGCGAATCTTAATAACAGGTACAAATGTTCAATGTGTCTACCATCTGCAGCAAGATATCGTCTCCAACGTTGCAGAACAGAACGGCCAACTGTAACTACCGTTTACATGCGAGTGGATTCACAGGCGGTCACAATCGTGTCTATCGCATCCAGTGTCCGTGGCTTTGTGGTGTATACAGTATTCTTAAGAATTACCCGCAGATAAAATTCTAACTGCATTAAATGTGGAGATCTGGGTGGATAATCAACACTCCCTGGTAGGTCCATTCACCGCCCAACAAATGTTTCGTCTAAGAGCGACCGTATGTCTATATGGCAATGTGGCGTTGCACCGCCCAGCAGAATAAAAACAATTGTAAACCGGTCTCAATTTTACTAACAGCTGGCCTAATGTTACCCTGCGGTAACTTTCGCTTGTCACCGTTCCGTCACAAAATAATGGTGTCACGAGTCCCTTCCGTGAAACTCCACCACCTCGAGATCTACCCTAAGGCCTCAGATGGGGTTGTGCATTGGGCTCGCGGGTCATCACCGCAGGCTAAGAACATATGTAGCCTCTGGAAAGCTGCACATTACCTCGCCGTGGCTGATCGCCAGTGCACTGGCGGGGCCGCCACTAGCCCATTATCGTCCTCACTCCGTCAGCCACGACGTTTCCAGCCCTGACCTTACGAGGAGGTGGAGACGTAAGCAGAGCTAGGCTATATATTCGCATCGCTTCTACATTTCAGGGACCGTGTCTCGGCTCACGCAGCAGCACAGGGGCCAACCCTGGTGGAGAAGGCCCCACTGGAGCTTGTCAGCCGGGGCGAAGAGCCCTCCACCGGAGCCAACAGTCGCCCAAGCTGAAGGTCCAGTGAGAAGGTTACACCTCTTCATGCCGATCTGCTCTTACACGTAACGAAGCCGGTGACCGCTACGTAGGCCTTCACCAGGGGGATGGCCGAACTAGAATAGTCATTCCCGTTGTCACGACTACCCAACCCGGCACTCTGGAGTGCTGAATATGTGCTCTCCCTACACACCGGGGTCTGCTACCGGCTTTCACCAAGTGCACTTTCAACTCCTCCCCGTTGCCTTACACCCTTGATGGGTTGGTTGCCCAACCACCAGGTGATATTTTGGTGGGGGTATATCACAATTTGGGTCAAATACCAACTTTTTCAGAGAAATAAATATAATTTACTCATTGTCCGCTATTTTAAGTTACCTCTTTTGAACTACAGCGCACCTTGCGGGGAAAATTTTACTTTGCCAAAACCTCTTACGAGGATTCTCATTTTGTTCCCAACCGTAACAGAATAAACCTTAAGGGGGACGCCTATCTGGCGCTTAAGCTGCATTGCGCGGCGTCTGAAATAACTTACACGTTTACCCACGAAACCATTGTCTGTCCAAAGAACTGATCTGAGATAAGAACACGCACTTTAGACGAGGCTGTTTTTAGTGATTTCAAGACGTCACGCATATAGAAATACCATATCAGAGCACTAATCATAGCTAAATACGGCTTCTTGAATGCGCTATATCTCAAGAAATACACGCCGTATACATACATATATACTCAAGGGTCCTGCATTGAACCGTGCCACAGATTTAATACCAATGGAATTGACAAATACACCGCTCAAAGTCCTATAGGTACACGTAGTCCGACGAGAACACTGCACACCAGTTCACAGCCGTGCACTTAGCGACGATGGCGCACTTGATGCGCGTGGCAATGTCGTCCTTATTGCTTCCGCGCTTCTCGTCCTCAAAACGCGAAAAATAGCTCCAGGTCTGCGGGCCCCTTAATACGGGGAAATGTACTAATGTTCTCTTTGACGGAGGCCAGCGGAAATATTGCGGCTCTAGCCCGGGACCGGTCGGGGAACGGGAGTCTGCCGGGACGGTCGGCGTCCGCTCGTTACCATGGCGACGAGACGGCCGGCGTCCGCTCGTCACCATGGCAACAAGAGCGCTGGACCAGAGAACTACCTGCTGAGCGGTGCGGCCGGCAGAGGCTCCGCAAAGCAGTTTCACTGTCCTGCCTCCGGCATCCGCGCTGTAACGAGCAACGCCACGCCGTTGGTACTGGAACATAGGTTAACGGTCGGCCGCTCTATTCCACTGCACTCTGCACGTGCGGCTAACAAGCCTTCTCTTGTGTCTACACATACCACGTACCTATTTACATACCTACAAGTGCGCGCTGTTAAGCCGGGTTCACAACTGAAAGCATAACGGCAACCGCAGAACGTAGGCCAGAGGAACGAGAATTGACCGCTATGATTCCCAACTAACTGATTAATAACTGCGCCTAACAAGTCGTTTGCATAAAAGGTCCTGACACAGTGCATATAGGGAAATGCTTTAATTTCATCGGGTAACAGCCAACCAAGGAAGAGAAGACAATTTTTGAGAAAGTTGTTCGGAGGAATATATTTATGCAGCAGAAACTAAGAAATGTCATTGGATATAAATTTAGAGGAAAGTGGAGAGAGGTTTGGGAAGCTATTAACATCGAGGTCTTGAGAGCCGAAGAGGCTGAAGAGAAGCGAGTATGGAGCAGCGCCGGAATGCAAGGGTGGGAGAAACGGGAGATTCCCGAGAAAACCCGCATCGTCCGGCACGATTCCCACCTGCAAAAATCCGGGAGCTACCTGGACGGGAATAGAAACTGGTTCACCTAGGTGGGAGGCGAGTAGTCTGACCACAATACTACCGCGGCCCCCATTAGTAGAAATTTTTAAAGGTTATCCACATCTTTACGATTCCAATCAGGGAAACAATTTAAAGACAAGCAAACATGCCGTCTTTTTTAAATAACGGTTTACTTTCAACACAATAGCACAGAAATCCATCTTATGCATGTCAACAGAGCCAAAACTCAAAACGTTTATGAGCGCTACCAACTAACGTCAGACACGTCGCGAAAATTCATTGGCTAAAAATAACGGACAAGTATTTATTTTTGAGTTCATTTTGCACAAGTTTCCTGGTCATGTGCCTTGTTCTACTGATATCATCTATGCTTTGTGCCTACGTATTACCATTGTGAACCCACCGTTAGGCGTAGCGATTTTCATGTAACACTGCTTAAAAAATAGAAAGAAATCAAACGCGGTTTTAAAGGTTATTTCTTCGCGTGTTAACTCCAGTGCAGTTAACTGTGTGAATCTTGTGTATAACAGCTCGTTCGTATTCGAGTTCAACCCGTACGTTTCCGCGTAAATTGAGCGCGATTGCGCCCCGTAGCGACTCGTTAACTCTTGGAAAGGTCAGACACGGTAGAATGCAACAGCATGTAGGAAACCTGACCGTTCCACATACCGCCAGGAAGAGAACTCCAGCGGCAAATGGTCAAAGAGGAAATGTGGCCAAGTAGCGGCCTGCATCTTACTTTTTCACATATTAAAGTATTCAAAACTGGAGTGAAAAGGTCCGAGTTACGAAGTCCGTATTACTAGAGTGCCGAACAGTATACCGAGTCACAGGATATAACTTATCATTCAAACCATTGTTCCACGTAATTAAAATACGTCCATTTAGGGACAGCATTTAAAAACCATTCCAAATCTGACGAAAAGTATCATATTTGTATTTATTTCCGTATATTTGCTGGGATGTGAAATTCCAGCAAAAATAGATAAGATAAACAAACAACAGGTAGTACCTCCTTGGTAAAAACCCCTTATCTTCAATGTTATTTCTCATGGGGAAAGAGAAAATAACTACAATAAGTGTTTTCACAATTTTTTTGCCCACGAAAACACCTACGCAATTTTTTTACAGTAAAGTGTGTCAGGATGTACAGCAAACTTTTTTTCTTCAATACTAAACAACAAAATTGACAGTACCACCGCTGAGAATGTCAACAGGCAGTTGCCGAATACTCTGCCTTGCGCGTAGAGACGATGAAGCATGAGTTGAGAGTATAGGCCTTTCACGGTTACTTCACAATTTTCTGAAGCCCTGCTAAAGTTCTACGTTTGGTTACCGATTACGTATCCTTCCGCTACTTGTAAACATAAACACTGCCATGTGACTTCAACGTTTTAACTGCAAAATGCGTTGTTTACTGTTTTCAGCTGTTCAAAGAATTTTGCCATATTTCAAAAACCATTTCGTATGGGCGTTCACAATTTCGGCTTGTGACCATTTTTAGGTCAGTTTTATGACTTTCAACAATGTCTGTAGTGACGATAGTTCATACGGTTGTTATTTTACATTGTTGACGTATGTGTTATAGACGACATAGTACATTACACGTAATACACGTTTGTATTCTGTCACGACTGTGTTCAACCCTTTTGGAATAGAAATCGGAGCGAAGGAACAACCATTCCAACGAACAGACACAGTTTATTCAAGCACGCAACTCATGTCGCTTATTTTTTGTACGTAGCAGCGACAAACTTAAAATATAGTCGTGAACATACACAAAAATAGGCCTACCGTAACTTTTATTCCGCTCATATTTCTATGCATTGGTACATACTGTTTTCTAGGTTTATTTAACTATTTATTTAAAATTTATCTTGCTGGACTTAGTATTTTGTAGGGATTGTGGCAAACATCCATATCACAGAAACATAAGCACATTACAATATTGTGTTTCAAACACCCAGGGAGAAGTCACATTGTTGTAATAAATAAACAGACGTGACTTTAAATAACTAATTTCGTTATGAAAGTAGTTCATGGTAAAAACTTTTAAATTACGCAAGTCCAATATCTGCAAACACACACTCACTAGCCCAGCGTGAGATGCAACAATACCCTTTCACACTGTTACGAATTAGCTTTTACGCTAATTCATACCTGAAAGGTGTTATGGGCGTAGCTTAATAATGAGTCATGATTAGGTAGAGCACAGCAGTATAAGATGGAGTTTATAGAACATAAGGATTACATAATAACTATTTACGTGACTATTGATCGGGGAGCTTAAATGGAATACGAAGATGCTAATTAATTATATTACGTTTGATTACCTGATGCCATTACTATTACAATTTAATTGGAAAGTACCCACCTGGTTCATGTTGCTGGAGGCTGATTCTAGGAGGCGGTTAACGACGGCCAGACACACCTATCTGGAGTCGTCTTCTTGTTCCAGTGACCCGACGACAAAAGACGCCGCTCCCTGTATTACGCTGGCCCATATCGGGCGCGTTGTTTAATATTTTCGGACCCGTTTACTGGCCTGTGGATGGGGTTTCTGCAACTATCTTTCGCAAGGTGTTGTTGCAACCACGCTCATGCCCTGGTTCAATGTTTGAAGGTGCGGATCAGGCAGGCCGTTCAGCTAAGGCCCGGTCACTTCATAATAACACGTTAGCGGTCACGTCACTTCTTACAGTATATTTATTCCTGCGGTGGAAAAACAGATCTATCACAACATCGTATATTTCCCAGGTAGGTTTAAAATACACAAAGTGTACAAACTTGATGTGGTAATTTTAAGTATATTTCGCAGGAAGAAAATGATCACTTCGTTCAGCCNCGTTCAGCTAAGGCCCGGTCACTTCATAATAACACGTTAGCGGTCACGTCACTTCTTACAGTATATTTATTCCTGCCGTGGAAAAACAGATCTATCACAACATCGTATATTTCCCAGGTAGGTTTAAAATACACAAAGTGTACAAACTTGATGTGGTAATTTTAAGTATATTTCGCAGGAAGAAAATGATCACTTCGTTCAGCATAGCAACATGCAATGTCATCGTAATGTCGCCGCACTTCTGCCAACTTCGGATTTGTAACCGTCCCGTCATCACATCTAATTATACCATAATAAGTTTTCAAACAATAAATCTCGTTTCTGTTGTTAATTACTAATTTAAAAATCATAATTTTTGCTGTAATAAGCATGAAATATGCTATAATTTTCATGCTACTACTAGCGGTGCGAAACTTTCCGAGAAAGCGAAAGAGAGAGAAAAGAGAGAGAGAAAAGAGAGAGAGAGAGATAGAGAGAGCGATAAGCTTCTCTCCGCCTATTAAAAAAAAAACACCATGTCACTAGGGCCTACGCACGGTAATTTGTTCTGATATTTTTAACTGTAAAAATGAAATAAATTTCCTTCATTGCTACCTAAAAATTTAAATATATCAATAGGCAACGTTTAACCAACAAAAAGCATACCAAAAGCTAGGTTAAAACAATATTTTTACTGTGAATTATTTCTTACTAGCCGTTGTCGGCACATCGCTGCTCTCACTGTTTGTAATTCGTATTTAATACGAAATACATATTACAAGTTATAGAAGATAATAAGTTAAAGTATCATTTTTTCAAGAATGCAATACTTCAAAGTTAATAACAGTGCTATATATTTATGGTGTACAAGTTATTGAAAAAAACAGTTTGACATGTAATTCCTAGGGTGATTTTTCAAAGGTTCGTTTCAGAACATCCGAAGAAACCGTGAATGGAGCACACCTGAGTCGCTAATAGTCATTCTGCGTTTTTCTACCTAGGGCACGCAAAGTAGTCAAACCAGGTGGAACACTTAGGTATAAACATGCGTTCTGTCTGGACAAGCTAGCTAACATGTCGCATTCGGATCACGCCCTTATGGGCTGGAATCTCGGGATTTTTATTCAAACTATGCACGTAAGTGTTTCATGTGAGACATCGCTCTGATAGATTGCCGACATAACACGGAGACTGCCAAAAAGCACAATTAAAATACTGGCATTGAAATGTTAAATTTGATAACTGGTACGCAATATCTTTGTTGCATATTTTTAATTCAAAGTCGCGTGGAAACCTGAAATACTTGCTTGTGTCCACCTCCTGTATATTACACAACTAAATACATATTTTAACTCACTTAAATGATATTATGACGGGTTTTGCCTTCAGTCTAAATATATTACTCCATCACTAAAAACATCTAACTCTGCGTTACGTTAGGTTTTGCTTTTATAAAAATATCCCCTTGCAGTACACGAACTAAGGCGCGTCCTTGTATTGAATTGCTATAGCTATGATTCAGCAGATATTTAGTGTATATTGAGCGTGTAGCAATATTCCTTATATTCTAATGTGTGACACGTTTGATTATGGATAAACTCCATTTCATTTTCATGTATTTTGTGAAATAATGTGTCTAAATATATAAAAAGTCGTAAACCTGGCAGCGCATATTGATTCACTGAACTGTCTTTAGAAATTGTAAAAGAACATGTTCGTTAATGTACTCTCGTAAAATTTGTACAAAATCTCTAACATTTGGTTTTATAGACTTTTTTTATTCTTAGCACCAAAAAAAAAAGAAGTAATTTGCTCCATCTCGTTTACTGCCATTCTACTAGTTTCAATTTTGATATTACTAACTCACACTCAACACTGTTGAAACATGAAGTTATAACTCCCCACAAAAATTTTGACTTCGTTAAAGTAAATTTTACTTTTAAAACAATTTGAGACAGTCGTTTTCTACATTCTACATTTGACATAATAAAAAGGTTAAATATATTAATATAACAAGTCAGAGATGATTTCTCATCAACGGAACGTGGAGTGGAGAAGAAGCTGACTGTATATGTAATGAGTTAGGATATGAATGATACCATATACAACAATTCATACCAAGTGCAGTTTCTCTAGGTTTTGACCACTGTATTATATTGACATTGGTAAAATCTACTTCACAGCTAAGTTTTTCATTCAAGGCATCCGCAGACTCTGAATTACTAACATTACTACAAAACGCAAACATATGATAAAACTTTTTAATCCATAACAAGTTTGCAACGGCATTTCCAAAATTTTCGAAATGAATATAAGAGAAACAGCTAAATTTGTAAATAAATATAACTTTTTCGGTTCATTATTTGCGGTTGTTGAAATTGCGAAATCTTGTAATAACATTTTTAGTAAAAAAAATTTCCATTTTTTCTTTAAAAAAAAAAATAAAAAAAGTAATTCTCATACATTTATGTGATCCCCTGCAGCAACAGACGTTAGGCCTACGGTTAGGATTTGGTTGTAAAGGTTTGGCATAACGTTGGATTGGAACACGAATATTAAAACAACGTTGGCCCAACGTAATATGCTAACCGATAATTTATACCATGGGAATTTTGTGAGATTGCTCAGTACTCTCAAGAAAATGATGTCACTAAATCAGAAAAAGCCAGAATATACAGCAAATGCAATGTTTTTTTATAAACTTGAAAATGGTTGGTAAATGGTTAGTAACAAGTTGAGAAACATACTGTTGGTAATTTGTACCGGTATGTTTTCTTCTGTTGGGGTATTATTGTGCAAACAACATACAGGATGAGTATAAAAGAATACCCCAAATTTGAAGGTATATAATATCAAAACCAAAAGACCTACAACCTTGATTGACCAATCAAATGAACCGTGGAACCGTAAAGTTTGTTTGCCATACAATCATAAATGTTCAATGTGACCACAATGAGCGACCCGAACGACATCTACGTGATAATCAAACTCGTTCCACACTCTTGTCAGAATGTCCGGTGTTACGGTTTGGATGGCGTTCGTAACTCTCGGTTTTAGGTGGTGAGGGAGTATCGAGCTCGCATTCGACACGTCAATGTGAAGGGGATGGTCTGATGTTTACTTTATTGTGGTCCACCCTATTGGCACCTAGCTGTTCGCGGATACCTGAACGAGACGTTGCCGAAACGCTGGATTGGTCGAGGAGCAGCTGGTGACCAGGCTCTTCATCACTGGCCCCCAAGAAGCCCGGATCTTACCCCGTGCGATTTTTTTCTATGGGGGTACATAAAGGATCAAGTGTTACGTCCACCATTGCCGGCTAACATTGACGACCTCAAAACGAGAATTATGGATGTCATCCAAATCGTAACACCAGGCATGCTGACAAGAGCGTGGAACGAGTTTGATTATTGCATAGATGTCATTCGGGCTGCTCATGGTGGTTACGTTGAACATTTATGATTGTATGGCAAACAAACTTCACGGTTCCACGGTTCATTTGATTAGTCAATCAATATTGCAGGTTGTTTGGTTTTGATAGTATATACCTTCGAAAATGGGGTATTCTTTTATACTCATTCTGTATAATGTCAAATTACGACAAAATATTTCTTTACGAAAACATTGCCCCTTTCCTTTACGTTAAATTATATAAAGGGTTTGCAAGATGTGTGATAATATTTTTACCATATATTTTTAGTTAGTTGTATGTTGTTTCAATGTTGGGAACTCAACAGTTGGTGTTTGGTATGGTATTTTATGTTGGACCCACATTCTGTAACGAACATTATGGGTAACAGTTTCTGCCATGCATATATTGTGAGGTAACTTAGTACTCTCAAGAAAATTATATCACTAAATCAGAAATGGCTAGAATTTAATGGAAGTCCTCAGTAGCCACATATGTAGGGCCAACTTTAGAAATTGGTTGGCAAATAAAGTTGAGGAATACAACATAAAATTGACTTTGGCCAACGTTGTTTACCAATCAAAATCCAACCTCATATATTTAATGAAAATTGTAATAAAACATACAATAAATTACATATATAAATATTTAAAACAAATATGGTTAAAATTGAGAATAGGGTTATTTTTAATTTGCTGGTGGAACGTTGTATAAACGTGTGAAAGACCACAGTTGGTGTTTTGTAAATGTGTGTGCGTTGGGTCAACATAAGTGTCAACATACGTTGGAACTTGGTTGGAAAGGTTGGCCATACGTTGGATTGGAGCGCATACATAAATACAACGTTGGATTAACGGAAAATGTAAAAAACTTTCCTACCTCGAACAGGTTACGTGATTACTTAGTACCCTCCAGACAAGGATGTAACTAAATCAGAATATGTCCTAAATATTACAATTGTAATTTTTAGTCGTTGGATTTTGGTTGGTAACAAGTTGTTACACATGCTTTTGGTAATTGTGTATTTTTCTGTTGGGCTAACGTTAGGCAACCAAACGTTTATATAAAACTACAGAACAACCTCTTTGAATTAACACAGCACCACTTTCTTGTATTTCATATAATATGAAGGTACTTCATCACCTGATATATTTATCTTTNCCTCGAACAGGTTACGTGATTACTTAGTACCCTCCAGACAAGGATGTAACTAAATCAGAATATGTCCTAAATATTGCAATTGTAATTTTTAGTCGTTGGATTTTGGTTGGTAACAAGTTGTTACACATGCTTTTGGTAATTGTGTATTTTTCTGTTGGGCTAACGTTAGGCAACCAAACGTTTATATAAAACTACAGAACAACCTTTTTGAATTAACACAGCACCACTTTCTTGTATTTCATATAATATGAAGGTACTTCATCACCTGATATATTTATCTTTNTTTGAATTAACACAGCACCACTTTCTTGTATTTCATATAATATGAAGGTACTTCATCACCTGATATATTTATCTTTAAAATATGATCAGTTGGTTATGTGTCATGTCAATGTTGGAAACACAACAATTCGTAATAGGTAGTAATTGTCAAGTTGGGCCAACATTGTGCAACATACATTATGCCACTTATGATGATTACCACATTCCTAACAAAATAAAACCAATTTTTTCATTATTTTTTAATTTATGTTTTTAACACAACCCAAATGTCATTTTTAAATGTGCATCGTCGGTGGTGTATTGGTTACTTGGAAAACATACTGGTACTTTGGTACTTTAATATCTGTTGGGCTTACATTGTGTAATAAGCATTATGCCAACAATAGGTAATTGCCATAATTCGAATGAAATTACACTATAATTTCTTATGATGGTTTAAAAGCAACATCTTTAGCACACAAATAATGTCTTATTTAAAATTGAATTCGTTGGTGATGTGTTGGTTACTTGTTGGAAAACATGCTGTTGTCATTTGGTATATAAATTTATGTAAGACCAACATTGTGTAACCAACATTATGCCAGCAAATAGATAATAATAGTTTTAAATGGAAAAACATATTAATTTTTACAACAAACAAAGAATTACCAAATGTAAATTTTCATTAATCTGTGTTTTATTCCTCATGTGTTTAGACAATGTTGTAAACATAACAGTTGGCAACTGGTTATTTTTGTTAAGTTAGCACAACATTGCATTGCAGACATTATGCCATCAAAGAATATTTCTAATTTTTTATAAATAAACACAGAGATATATATATATAATTATATATATATATATATATATCATTTCATTTGCTTAACGGTTCAAGTTTTTAGCAGAGATTCTTTAAAAAGAAACTGGTTGTATTTGGTTGTATATTTGTCATTAGTTGGAAAATATATTCTTGTAACTGGTAGGTTTTAAATTCAGTTTCAGAGTAGTAAAACCAGACTTAAATACATAAAAAATGTAACACAGTAAATCGAACTGGAATATAATGATATGTACATATATCTTCATCAACGACAATAAGTAACTGTGGTCATCGGCCTGCTTATCAAAAGGGTGTGAGTTCGAATCCGATATACACCAATTGTATTTTCAGGTCGTAATGTAAAGTGGGATGTGGTAAGAAATAATATNTGTGAGTTCGAATCCGATATACACCAATTGTATTTTCAGGTCGTAATGTAAAGTGGGATGTGGTAAGAAATAATATGATTTATGCATTTAAAGATATTTTTATTAGTTGATTGGTTGGAATTATGTATGCAAAAACAGATGTTAGTAAATCATGGACAACTGTGGGTAAATGACTGTGTGAATACCTTTCTGAAAGATAAAAGACACTAATCTTAACAGTTTGCACAAAACCGTAACATTATTTTGGGCCAACGTTGTATTTAAGTTGGCAACCAAAATAACATTCATGTTNACAGTTTGCACAAAACCGTAACATTATTTTGGGCCAACGTTGTATTTAAGTTGGCAACCAAAATAACATTCATGTTGGGCCATTGTAATCCCGAGGGACATTTCGGCGTTGGGCCAACTTAATATGCCAACGTTGGCCCAACGGTAGATCAATACTTTGGGCCAATTTTTGCCCAACAAAATTTTGCTACTGTGTTATTGACCAACATAATACCAACTTATATAAATGGTTGGCTGTGTGTAACACACCATAAATTATAGTTTATCGAACGTAGAATATTAGTTATCAATTGTTAAAAATACTACGAATAACCAACGTAATAACAACGTTACTTAGTAGTTGGGTTTCTGTCATATTAGATTTGCATTTGTAGAAACTGGTACAAAATAATTCGTTGGCATGCTGTGAAAAATATTACTGAATATGGTTATCATCCAACTAATTACTTTATGTTGTTCCAACGTAGTTCCGAGTGTCATTTTTATGTCCATCAAACGATAATTTTCCAATGTTGGCCCAACCTTCAAACAAAGGTTGAATTAACGTTGGCTCAACCAAAAAAATGCTACACTGGATATTATAATAATATCTAACTAAAATAGTGCGTTGATATTATTGAAACAGTGAATTAATAAATAGCTAACGCTGATTTCATATAATTATGTAAATTACTAATATTTTGTTTGCTTTTAGTATATTTTAAATATTTTTTACGAAGTGACCTGTTTTACGCGGACAGTTTTTCTCAAAAGCGTAGAAATTGTTGAAAATATCCTAAGGGTCTAAATATGTTTTTTTAAAATGTTTCTGGTACGTTATTTAATTTACGAATTTATATAAAAAAANATATCCTAAGGGTCTAAATATGTTTTTTTAAAATGTTTCTGGTACGTTATTTAATTTACGAATTTATATAAAAAAAACTCAGTTTAAATTGCTCGTACTATAAATATGTAAATAACTGTTTGACTTAGTTCCACTGTGAGACTATANTATCCTAAGGGTCTAAATATGTTTTTTTAAAATGTTTCTGGTACGTTATTTAATTTACGAATTTATATAAAAAAACTCAGTTTAAATTGCTCGTACTATAAATATGTAAATAACTGTTTGACTTAGTTCCACTGTGAGACTATANAAAAAAACTCAGTTTAAATTGCTCGTACTATAAATATGTAAATAACTGTTTGACTTAGTTCCACTGTGAGACTATATAGTCAAGTTATTTACAGTATAAAATTATGTAGAACTTAGTTTATAAAATAACATATATTCTTGATACCTGACAAAGAGGACTGCATATTTCATATTAAATGTAAACTCAGTGTGTTTCTTGCACTGTTAAGATTTTATGTTGTTACTCTTTTTAAGAGCAAATTAAATTGTTCAAAGTGAATCAATATCCCTTTATCTTTATTAATCTTACGCATTGAAAACCTGGATGTTGATGGCACATACATAGATATTGTGTGCCTATGAAATTTATAAAACTCTAGTGAAACCAGGAGAATGTCTTCTAGAAAGAAAAGCTGCATAACTGTTCACATAAAACGTACTTCCGTTTTTCCTTAAAGGAGTTCCGAAGAACATCTTTGTAAAATGTGCTTGTCATAAAATGAAGGCATCGGCCTCCTCTTGATATAACTTAAGTGACAATGGGTAGGTCTTTATGTCAGCTGCACTCAGTACACGAGTTTTCACTTACACTAATGCCATTTCCTCTAAATGAAGCACATTCACGAAAAGTCACGATGCTGCAGGAATAACAAAAAAATAGTTAAACGTTGCTGGTCTCTACGACTCACACGAAGTACACAAAAAGCAAATTTGATTCTAAACCGCCAAACTCACTCTGGACCTGTGTAACATCGTATTTATATTATATACAATTGTATGTATACATATATACGATGCATTATTAAACTACGTGTCGAAATTCATACCACTGCACCTACGGGCACAACATTTTCGGAAAACTCTTCTACTATTTTTAAACTGAAATTAAAGTTGGCAAGACAACGCAGGAGGCTCGCAACTTCATATGCGTGTGAGTACGACAGGTTGCATATAACGACGGCGAACGGAACTGGCGCACAATGCGGAGCTCTCCTGCACATGCGACGCCATGAACTCGAGGTACGTGGGCGCCCGCTAGTGGTTGCACGTTAGTACATGTGTGTCGAACTACGTGAACAATGGAAGATTAGCAATTGAATGGTAGAGGTTGCCAGATGTGATTGCATTTCAATTCTAACAACACACGAGCGGTAGTATTGAGGATGTTGTATCTGCACGTGGTGGCCTTGAACAGGCGGTCGCCACACGATGCGACAGTTCGTTCGCCTTCGTGATACACAACATGCCGTGGACGCAGACACGTTAAGTTACAGACTTGACGCTGTTTTGCTAACTTCAATTCAAACATAAAAAATACTAGACTAATGTTTTAACGTTTTCATACTAGGATTAATTTTCTATATCAGCTTATAGAGGCCATGGTTTGAATTTTGAAATGTAGGTTAATAACATCTTGTGTGTGTGTATATATATTTATACATACATATACAGGATTATTCTAAAATCATAGGGCAAACATTGAGGGGTGGTAGAGCTCACGGAAACAAACAATTATTATAAAGGAATATTTGGGTGGAAGTGACGCGTTGAGGCACAAAAACAAAAATATAACACATTAACGGAAACATAAAGTGTTCATTAGCAGCATACTTAACTTAACTTAAACACGAACATTTTGTTTATATGAATATTGCACTCGCGAAGCAGCGTTCAACAAAGATTTAATATATCTTCATTGTCCGGAATCTCAAAGACATGTAATTCGGCACATCAGGGTAATTTCCGAGACACCAAGGAACACAAAACGGAAACACAATGGCGCATTATTACACTTAAAGCCACAGTTTCATTTAAAATAAAACGCGTCACGTGCCTAAACAAACCGAGCTGCCAAACGTAATGGCCATTTACTTTGGTCCAGTCGTGACGCAACCGGTCTGGCTAGAATAGGCCGTGCGGCGTTGTATAGTCCGTTCACGGTAACTTCCGACTTTCCTTGAAGCCACGCTGAAGTTATAGTTCCAGAATATTCCTCCGCCTCATGCAAACAAAGCTTAACTGAGTCTAGAAAAAAGTATACCAGAGGGACGACCCACCGCATTCGAGCGCACTCGGTGTAATAATACTTTGCTCAATAATTATTTATTACTAGGCATTAACAACACACCTACTGTGTCCCTGTTTCATTCGTATCAGTTATATATGAGTTATTATAATGTTAAGACAAGACACAAGCCAAATTTCAATTCGACCAAATATTACGTACTTTTATGTCAAGACAAGTACCTATAAGACGCTTGTGATATCTCTAAATAGTATAAAACAAAGTCGCTTATCCGCGTCTGTATGTGTATTCGCTTAGTACTTCTAAACTATTTGATGGATTTCGATGCGGTTTCCAACCACATTTAGAAAATTGCTTGAGGAAGATTCTGGTGTATAATATATTTATATTTAATGTAAGCATAGTAGAGAAATGTCGAACCATTTGTTATCATGTCGTAAAAAAAAACCGCTTTTAGGGCGCCTACGTGTATTGCGCCGACTAAACCAAAAGAGATACATTAAATGGATGTGCTTCAGAAGTGTAGCTCTCAAAAATGTCTACAGAAAAGTTTGCGATAGCATAAGTTTATATTTTAAGGATGACCCCACAGTAACAATTTTTGTCTTTCAAAGTATCGCTGTAAAAACTAAATTGTCGCCGGGCGAAGCCGGGCCGGGTAGACTAGTATGACATACATATGAAACAATCAAACACGTTATACATTGTGTGTTTTATCAAAGGTTTTATTGTAAAAGTGCGAAATAATCGCAGTAAGGCTACGGGCGTGTCTCGATAGTTCTCGAACAACTATCACGAGTGGCCACATTACTTGCCTCCGACGAAGTGAGCCCGGCGTGATTCCGTGCGTGATCAAACGCAGACTTTTATATGTGCAGCTCTTGGCGGAAGTTGCCTTCAGACTCAGGGGTTTTCTCGGGGTACTCCTACTTTCTCCAATTTCTTTTATTCCTTTGCTGCTCGATATTCACACACTGTTATCGATACTAAACCTAAATCTTTTAGGGCTCGGCCTGACACTCCTTGTATACCTTATTTCAGTTGTTTAGTGGCACTAGTTATGGAACTACAACTATGCATTTCTGGCGATATACATCACACTGCAGTACAAACATTAATTCTGAACTTCCGCCAAGTAATAATGAGATAGTTAAATTGTTAGTATATTCTTGCCATTTTACAATTACCAGATGATGCGTGAATAAAATTTGCCGACTACATTTAATTGCATATATAACATGTAAATATGCTTTAATAAGAAAAATTCAGTTATTTCATTGTAAAATTTACTATGGTATATAATTAATATCAAGTATAGCAGATTAGACCGAGTCATAAGCTCAACAGTGTTCTATGGTTGACTGTTTCAATGGGGCTAAGTAAGTGATTGACTCGATTATTGTTTTGGCCAAATTTCATTTCAGAGCTCATTGAAAGATCACATTAATACCCTATATGAATTATGTGTACATATTTATAATCAAAAGTCGACTAATAGTTCACTCAGACACTTTCTTGTATCAGAATGGAGTGCATTTTGGAAATTTACTTTTTTGTTACCGTACACTTTGACCTTGTTTCAGGTCCAGATAAATCGTTTTTTTTAACCACAATTGCCAGGTGAAGTTTATAAGTTTACAGGAATGTTGCGCAGTAATTCTTCTGAGTACTCATACCAGAACTAACTGACTTCTTTAGAAGGAGCAGATGGAACGGCTGTTATTTACCGCATGCGTTTATTCGTCGAAGACGCGGACGACAATGCAGTAAACAACCCGTCCCAGAAAGACAGTCGAGAACCGACTGGAGATATCCACGTCCACATATGTAAGGCATGGAAAACATTACGAGATCATCTCCTTGCTGCGTATCATCTTGCAGACTCAATTATGGCGAAGGTCTTATCATCCGCTACGTCGAAGTCAGCTCGACCGTGAACCTTTCTTTTTATTATTATTATTATTCCCCTGCACGTCTGTGGTTTCCATTTATAACATTCCTTTTTTTTCTTCTTTTATAACTGTAACCAGAAGACTCCCATTCATATTGCATCTCGTGTTCTCTATATTCCCAAACCCCCTGTAATACATTCTTTAATATCGCGGCCTACCTACCTCTGCCTGTTTCCACACCGAACAGAATATCCTGCGTGTCTGCCGGATAAAAATAAAAGTTTGTGCAGGGGTTGGGAAATTTTCTGATTCGATAAATATTCCCCTAGCAGTTTCACTTAAATTTTCCCTTTAATACAATGTGTATAAATGTAGTAAATCCCACGTGTTAATTCTGCATGTGTACTATAAATGTCAATTTGTAATTACACGTCGCACACATGCATGCACACAATAACCTCTAAGAACTGCATGGAAGAGGTTTACGTAAAAACTTTAAAATGTCACTAATTAGCATCTTGCTGCACAGCAGCTTGAATTTGAAACTAATTTATACTATTTTATAAATTCCCTCGTAATATTTCCGTTGAAAATGCTGTGCAGCTGTCCGATAGCTTCAACTCGCCCTTCATTCTAGTTGAACTATCTAATTACAAGACGGTATCATTTTCACTTTTTAAAAGCACATTAAAAAAATATCTTGGTGTTTAAATACTGGCTCTTCAGAAATTTTGAGCACTTAAATAACTTATAAGACACACGTAAATACTTCGTAGTTCGTAAATTCTTAATATCATTTTTATGAAAATTATTTACTGCAGATCTCAACTACTTGATAACAGCTATATTTCTCTGCAATTTATCAAGTGTTGTACCCCTAATCCTGGATCCAACTTTAACTCTAATACTTTTCGGGTTCGATTTAACGCACGGTAGTGCTAAATTGATAAAAACAATCAACCAAATGATGTGCAAATTTCATTTGTATTAGAATTTGCCCGAGGATTCAGTAGATATTTAAAAGTTAAATATCTAAATAATAAGACTGCATCTGGTTCCATATAAAATACTAAATTATTGTGTCACTTGACTGTTTACTCACGAGTTATTGCAGTATACGCTCTAAAGAAACTTAAATTTGGGTTTTCTCCTTTATACTATGTTTGACGAGGGAATGTTTGTAATTTTATAACTAGGGCATCACTTGATATTTGTATAAATGTAAGCCTCAGAAATATTTTTTGGAACAACATGGCTTGACCTCATCTGTGCGGGCTATCTGTTTCACGGGAACTTCACGAATGTCAACCGAAGGAACGTAGGAACACCACAAAGCTAACTGGAATGTGCCAGTCAGAGGTCTCCTCTGCAATCATAGGATTGCTCTGACACAACGGATAAGGATTCGTGCTGGCATTATGTTGAAAATCGCACAAAGTCAGAGGTCTCCTCTGCAATCATAGGATTGCTCTGACACAACGGATAAGGATTCGTGCTGGCATTATGTTGAAAATCGCACAAAGTCAGAGGTCTCCTCTGCAATCATAGGATTGCTCTGACACAACGGATAAGGATTCGTGCTGGCATTATGTTGAAAATCGCACAAAGTCAGAGGTCTCCTCTGCAATCATAGGATTGCTCTGACACAACGGATAAGGATTCGTGCTGGCATTATGTTGAAAATCGCACAAAGTCAGAGGTCTCCTCTGCAATCATAGGATTGCTCTGACACAACGGATAAGGATTCGTGCTGGCATTATGTTGAAAATCGCACAAAGTCAGAGGTCTCCTCTGCAATCATAGGATTGCTCTGACACAACGGATAAGGATTCGTGCTGGCATTATGTTGAAAATCGCACAAAGTCAGAGGTCTCCTCTGCAATCATAGGATTGCTCTGACACAACGGATAAGGATTCGTGCTGGCATTATGTTGAAAATCGCACAAAGTCAGAGGTCTCCTCTGCAATCATAGGATTGCTCTGACACAACGGATAAGGATTCGTGCTGGCATTATGTTGAAAATCGCACAAAGTCAGAGGTCTCCTCTGCAATCATAGGATTGCTCTGACACAACGGATAAGGATTCGTGCTGGCATTATGTTGAAAATCGCACAAAGTCAGAGGTCTCCTCTGCAATCATAGGATTGCTCTGACACAACGGATAAGGATTCGTGCTGGCATTATGTTGAAAATCGCACAAAGTCAGAGGTCTCCTCTGCAATCATAGGATTGCTCTGACACAACGGATAAGGATTCGTGCTGGCATTATGTTGAAAATCGCACAAAGTCAGAGGTCTCCTCTGCAATCATAGGATTGCTCTGACACAACGGATAAGGATTCGTGCTGGCATTATGTTGAAAATCGCACAAAGTCAGAGGATTCCTCTGACACCAGGTCATATGGGTGCAGTTTTGTCTTGACGATGCGCTGAAAGTCTAACCCAGCGAATAATGACGCTATCATCCTTAAGATAATCTCCCTTGTCTATGGTCGTAAAGTCGAGCGAGGCAAATAACATAACCTTAATTCGGAACATCATATAAATATCGACTTACTGCAAAGTGAAATAGGGTTGTATAATTAACGCCCCATAACAATGAGAAGACTGGTAATTGATCTGACTAATAATAGAAGAGAACATGAAAACGCGATTATGGAGTCAGAAAGTATTTAATATACTCACAAGATCAGNGGATTCGTGCTGGCATTATGTTGAAAATCGCACAAAGTCAGAGGATTCCTCTGACACCAGGTCATATGGGTGCAGATTTGTCTTGACGATGCGCTGAAAGTCTAACCCAGCGAATGATGACGCTATCATCCTTAAGATAATCTCCCTTGTCTATGGTCGTAAAGTCGAGCGAGGCAAATAACATAACCTTAATTCGGAACATCATAAAAATATCGACTTACTGCAAAGTGAAATAGGGTTGTATAATTAACGCCCCATAACAATGAGAAGACTGGTAATTAATCTGACTAATAATAGAAGAGAACATGAAAACGCGATTATGGAGTCAGAAAGTATTTAATATACTCACAAGATCAGNATCTGACTAATAATAGAAGAGAACATGAAAACGCGATTATGGAGTCAGAAAGTATTTAATATACTCACAAGATCAGCATCGCAACTCCAGCAAAGGCGAAAAGCTGGGCACTGGAGCAGTAATTGGTTGTACTGTTCTGTATCATTATCTGTAATTTCTCCACTTTTAATTTATCTTCCGTGTTGCGTAGTGATCACGCAGAATGTAGGAATATTTTCTGTGCGTTTTGAAGTAAGGTTTTATTCCGAATGGTTTTCTGAAACCAAGTTTCGGAGCGAACACTTCAAACTTTGCTCTCCGTAACTTACAGCTACAACATACAGGATCATATAATTAAAATAATGAAAATTCTTAGGAGAACTTAGAGTGATGTTCTTTATCATGATCAAGATCTCTCACGTGTCTGAACATTTAGAAACATGATTTTCCTCACTAAAGATGAACTTAAAAAATGAAAATTTGATCCTTTTTATGTACAATATTTAACCCAAATCTATAAAATGGTTTCAAAAACGAGACATGTCATTTTAAGGTTATTTTTTTTTTTTGGAATATAGGCATTTGTATAACAGCAACTTGTCTGTCTAAAATAACGTGTTGTAATGACGACCAATATATATTCGCGTTAGGGTCACATACCTTATTTCAAATTGTAGTGCCCATGTAGGCAGGTAGCGGGCGCCTGCGCTTGATCGAAGGTATCCCGCTCCCACAATATTATTTTGTAACTTCCTATACGCACGCATACCAGTCTAACCTCTTCTGCAAACACAATGTATTACGTAACTCCCGTTTCTCGAACCGCTACCACAGGCATTTTTTTTTCTTTTAGCGCTAAGCTTTTTGTTGTGTGTTGGTTACTTGTCGTTACTCATCGAAATGGCTTGCATTTCTCAAATTCATAAACATAAAAGTGAAAAGTTCCTAATTGGCAAAGTCCAGATGTTCACGCCTGTATATTAAAAAGTTTTATGTGGGCGGCACATCTAATTTAGATTTCCTGCCGGCAGGCTGCTTACTCGCATGACGTTCCTGGTGAAGATTCTCGTGCTCTGATTTGGTAGGCTTCAAGAACTCAAGAACAACGTGATTTGAATTTTAGCTTTGTACGCGGGTTGCCCTTCTTTCTCTTCGCTTGCATATGTTATCCCAGGGGCCCTGATATAGCCAGACTTGTCAGGCATACCAACTGTGCTAGCAGATCTCTAGAACATATCGTGGTTGAAACTTTGATCTATTTGAATTGCCGTATGGCGAACGTATGTTACACTCACGCAAACATCTTTCTTTGAATTCCTATAGTTTTTATAACTCCTGCCAGAATAACTGAGAACTAATTTCTGATGTCTATTTTTGAATGTAGGTTGGTTTTAAATATGTTGTCCATGTCAAGATATTATGCAAAGTAATTTGTATTATGTTAAAAATATCCTCCAACCTGTACAACACTTACGTTTCAAGTAACGATCTTATCTTGAATGATACAAGAAGTCTCGAATTCAAAAACCTGTAAACACTTCCTAAAGGATTGTCTTTACAAAAGATTTTGTACCAGTTATTTAATCGTGTTGAAATATGCTATGTTTAAATCCATTTGTTTTAAAGGGCCGTGATTACAATAGTAAAGCATGTAATCAATAAACAGATCTCGAACAGCTTGATGTATTCCGCTGAACAAATTGTTTCCCGATTTTGATCGTAATTAGAAAATATTTCCCTGATAAGGGTTTAATTATTGCATTTTGTTGTTATTACTTGCTAAAACGGCGTGAGAGAGAAAATATCACTTAACATTTTTTAACGTCCTATTATACGAACAAATTTCGAATGCAATTGTTTAAATTATACTTTCAGCTTTATAGATAAAATTAAAATTCATTAATCTGCTAATTTTAGAAATAAGCGTTTTATCTATTGAAACATTACAAAGTTTAAGGTTCTTATGCAACACCATCAGTCAAATAATTCCTGAATCACAATATACAGGAAGTGGGTCCATAGGCGGTACCTCTACACCAAGTAGCTCATCTATAGCTCAAGAAACATCAAAATGATAGACAGTGTTGACGGCTCGAAGGGATGCTTGCTCTATTCTTCATCTCTCCTCTTGTCTGTTGTTAAACGTATTTAAAAAAATGTGCAGTATAAAGGCAAAAAATTCAAATGGGCGCACTGTAAACAAGGTTGCCGGTTTTACTGAGATCTATGTATGTTTACAAACCTTTGTAAAAATACAATAACATTATGGCGGATGTTTCAGTCACTCAATAACCACGTCTCCCTTCCAACTGAAACTCTGAAGTTCACGCCCAAGAAATCTCTTACAGGAAATGATGCCAAGCACGCAATTGAAAATATTTCAATAAATAAAAAAAAAGGACAAAATTCACTCGACCCCATTCGATCAACATATGTTAAATTTTTACACACAATGTAATTGTTCTCGTATCGTTCTTTTTCTATCTATATTCCACTCACTTATACATAATAATTTATAATGAAATCTTAAAATGACGCTTTCATAAACTTTAAAATTCTACAACATTGCTTCAATGAATATTATATATAAATTTAAAAAATGTGTTCTTCATTCTGAATTTTATGTTTTTTTACAGTCACGACAAGGAGAAAACACCCATACAGGCTCCGTATGAGAGATTCTTCAAATCATTCAACCACACTCCTAAGTTCAGATTTCCCGTCTCGCACACACCATTTCCAACACAGCATCCAACCGGTCCAGAACTGAATTTTACTCCCCTCGCCACACACCGGGAGATGCAGCCATGACTTACTAGACCATCACTCATTCAAACTATCATATTGTCCTAAGCGGATTCTGCGAGTTCCGTAATATAGAATGCTTACTGTGACCGCGCGGTACCTCAATGTCCCAGACCAATTATTAATTCACTACAGCTTATTTGCCGCGAGATATATAACCTTTAGTTCTTCGTGCCCTCAAGTTGCAAAGAAATTTTCTTTCTCCCGTAAAAGGCATGCAAGTCCCCCAACTGACTACTTCTGTAGCCTTAACTTTATTGGGGAAAACACTCTCAACTTCACAAGACTATGTCTCAACTGTCATTTATTAGAAATGTGACCCTCATATTAGATATTTTCTGCATAAAAAAATTTGGTCGAAATTGGCTGTGCGGTATGCTAGATATACCAATTAAACTTAAAATATTTTATCATTGCCATCTTGAAAATAAGTGCCTCATCTATTTAAGATGTCTATGGTTACATAGCCAATGAGAACATTAATCGCTGGCCAAATTTGGAGAGAATTGTTTGAATGTGTTCCGAGATATAATGTAAAAGATTCACTTTTTCATTTAGTGCTGTATTCCAAAATTGCAAACTAACAGAACTATACATTTCTTAAATAAATCCTTACATTATAAACTGTCAAAATACAAACTCTATTTTAAATCTGTTAATTGGTTCCCGATATATAATACAGAAGCCTAATTTCTTATAGCCTCCATTTTGAAAGTAAGCACCAGGCGTAATCGAAAACTTTAAGAGTAGTATGTCCTTACTCTGTACTATATGTGTATCGCATTTGGCGTAATTTGGTTCTTCCGTTCAAATGTTTATAAGGGGGACACAGCAAAGAAACACATACCTATATATACACGCAGGCACACAGCCAGGGAAGTTATTTCATAAGACTTTCTTTCCTTCGGAAATTGGGCGTAAAAAGCGCGTCGTAATAATCCCCTTGAGATCTATAATGCCACAACCAGCAAAACACTACTGCTTTTCAGTTATAGGCACAACCAGGCGGTGCATGTTCTGTGATACTAATTCAATTGGAGAGGTGATTGTAACAGAATTTCCGTTCGCCTATAGCAAATATCCTGTCTCACATGCTGCAATATGGAAAGCAAAACTCTTCAAATGACGAAAACAATATTCTAACATCTTATTGACGAATATTGAAACTAGATGGAAATTAAAACAAATGTTTCGAATGTATATTTCAAAATTCTATATTTTCAACATTAAAAATATACATTTGTAAAACATGATAAATCCTATTTTTGATTACCAGATAATAATTTAAAATTTTGAAGTCAAAGATGCAGAATACTACATGCTGTAATAAGGGTTTCGCTGAAAGCAAGTGCATACTTTTGCGAATTATATACTATTTAATAATTATCGTTGAATTTTGAGAGGTGGGAGTGAATGTGTTAGAAATATAAAGGCGGCAGGTCAGAGCAGCGGTGCAGACAAAATGTTTTCTTTTCGTGTTTTTTTTCCATGAAAATAATTTTTCATCACAATTTATCTCTAAAGCACAAAACAACAATCTCTAACATAACAATTCTATGGCTGGCAGTTTTTGTGGGAAATCATTTTTTAGTCGTACGAAACATTTTTATCGGCAGGGTATCCAATGATTTTCTTGTAAATGTATAAATACTCTAATAAGAAGTCACTGATAAAACTAATGAGCCTGCATTTCTCTACGTGGGTGCAAATAATTTCTAATGGAGTTCTTAAAAGCTTAGGCATTTGGTATGTTTTGACGTTTCGTTGACATAAATATCATTAGATATAGAAACAGAGACATATCAACAGTTGTGAGACAATAACAGATACGCATGCGCCTTACCCGGGACTCGAACCCAGCTAAACCTCGTACCGTAAGCTAGCATGCGATCAATCGCTTTACAGAGGTAGGATGCGGAGAATCAACGTCGGATGTAATCAGTGTAAGGTTTTCAATGATAGGAATTACTAACCTGAAATTTTTGGTGGAAGTTGGTTGATTCGTTGCCGAGATATGGCATAAAAACCTTACTTTCTTGCTTGGCGCTATCTTAAAAAATTTCCTAAAAAACGAGGTTTTGTACACAATGCTTCTATTATATTGTCAACATAAAATACGTTGGTTGCATTTGGTTAAATTGTTTGATATACATGACAGACTTATCTAAATTTTATATATGGCTGTTATTTTGAAAATCAGTGTTTAACTCCACTTCAAACATGTAAGTTTACATGGCCTTCTGTAGAATTATTGGAGAGCTAAATTTGGTGTGAATTAGTTGGAGATATGACAAAATGTTCCATTCTCTCACCTGACCATATTTTACAAACATGCCGGAAAAATAATATCTCAGTATGCATAAATGGTGCTTATTACGAATACTGTCAGCGTACAAAATTTGGTTGAAGTAAGTTGAATGGTTTAATAGACACAACATACAAATGCAAATTATATACAACAGCTTCTTTCAAAAAAGGTTTGCCACACCTAAAGACTGCAATCTTGCAGGCCCTGCTATAGAACCTCCTGCTTGTGAAATCTGCTGGAAATTGGTTAACTGGTTCTCTTGATACGGCATAAAAAACTACGTATTTGTACATAACAATATATTTACAAATGTAGGACAAAATGGTTTTATATTAGCACATTCGATGATTGCCATCGATACTGCCAATACAAAAAGTTGAGATATAATCGGTTACATTTTTGGTTGCTATAATATACTAAAATAACATTTTTCTATAACCACCATTTCAAAATATGTGTCTGACCCACTTAAACAAATACCTTAATATGGCCCGTCACGATACAGTTCTTCGCCAACTTTGGTAGGAATCTGTTTATTCTTTCCCGTTACTTCACATACACAATTTGTTTTTTCACTAACAAAATGGCTGAGAAACGAGGCTTTGTACAAACATATTTGATTGTTGTAATATATGCTACCAGCATACAAAGAAAATATGAAATTTGTTTCTTAGGTTCGTATCCATTGCTAGTAAACTAAACTGTTTATATGGGTGACATTTTGAAAATAAGTTTTCGACCCGCTCAAAAATACATGTTTACATGACCTGCCGTAATAGTACTTTCTTGTCAAATTTGTTAGGAATATGTGTGAAATTTTCTGGAGATATGGGATAAAAGTAATATATATTTTATGTGATGCTATCTTACAAAATGGCGGACACGATAATCTTTGTTTAGTTATAGTTGATAGTTGTACTTTATACTGTCAGCATACAAAGATATCTTTGATTTGATTACATGGATTGGACGATATAGCATACTAAACAATAATAGCTACATTGCTGCAATTTTTAAATAGGAGTTTAACTTATTACGACGTACCAGTTTGCATTAATTCCCGCAGTATCACTTATTTTCCCAATTTGGTAGGAATCGATCAATTGTTTCCGGAGATATGACAAAATATTATTATCTTACAAAATGGCAGACAAATGAATCTTTGAGAGGACATATTTGACAGTGGTAATATATATTGCTAGCATACAAAGATAGGGTTGTAATCGATTATATGGCTTTAACAGTATAGCACACTAAGCTGCCATTTTGAAAATAAGTGTCTGACTTACTTAAAACATAGCAGTTTACATCATCTGCCACAGTAGTAATTGTTTCCCAGTTTGGTAAGGATCGGTCAATAACTTTTCTATTTCTAAGTGGCAGACAAAGGTGACTCTTTGTTGCCATGCATATGCTTGAAATAAAAACTTTCATCACACATAACTTGAACGAAATTGGCCTTACGGAACTGTAGATAAACCAAAAAATCTATGGCCGCCATTTTGGCAATAAGTACCTAATCAAAATTAAATGGCCTATGTTTACAATATTACTCGCCGGCCAAATCTGTTGAGATGTAGTTTAGTGGTTTTGGAGAAATGAGGCAAAAGTTTTAACTTTGTATATTTATATCTTCCAAAATGGCGGAGCAGCAACAACGTTCATTTCTAAATCCAATGCTTACTTTTTTCACTCAGAGAATATAAATTTTTTTTATTTAAATCGGTTTGTTGGTTCCCGAGATATGGCATAACAATATAAGTTTTAAAATGAACGCCATTTTTTAAGTAACCATCCGGTTCGGTCGAAAACTATAAAAGTCGGATTTCTTACTCTGTTTTATATGTGTACCGAGTTTGGTGAAATTCGGTTTTCGTTTTCAAACGTTTTTAGTGGTGGACATACTCACACAGTCACACACCTAAATACAGATATAAACACATACAGGGAATTTACCTCTTATGCCTTTCTTTCCTTCGGAAAATAGGCTGAAAAAGGAGGACTTTAAAGTTAAAGTCATATTTGATAAGCCTCCCTTGCACCCAAATTAAATGGTCCGCAAAAATAATTTTTATGCGTGAGTTAAAATATATGCGATTGCAAATGAGTTCGATCAATTAATATCATATAAATCAGGTACCTTAGATGCTTAATGAATTTGAGAATGAACGAAAATATCTGGAGTTTATAAAAACTGAGCTCCTTTAAATAAAAGGTAAAGATATTCCGTAAATTTTTTGCGTCTCTGACTATAAATCTTCCATTAATAAATGCCAATGGCAGACTTGGTGATAATTGCAAAATGTGTTTCTGAGATCTGGCATAGAAGCTTAATTTTTCACGTGGCACTATCTTCCTTCACGACAGCAGACAAAGTTTTATTTAAAAAATATATATATCAGATAATTTAGGTGCTGCCAGAAAAATAAAGTTTCGTTTTAATCTGTGTAGTGATTTTAATCATACAGAATATGGCTTAAAAATATTTGAATGATATACAGCTTAAAAATAAGTTTCTGATCTGCCAGAATTTTACAATTTTTTGTGACTTTCATAGCATTGCTTCAGTAATAAATGTGCATAGTGTTGATTTAATATTTTACTATCTGAACTACCCGACGTTGCCTGGGTATAAAAGGGCAATGAGAGATACACGACACCATTTTAGGGGTTTCAGACCCAGCGGGATTTGAAGGAGACCCGGGGTTCAAATCAATATTACTTTCAGGAACTGCTGGTAAATAACGTTTTATTTGAATCGCTCTTACTGTTTCTGAGTTGCATGTTATTTAAATCGCTCGTAAAGTTAAAATAATTATGTTAGCTTATAGTTACGTATATAACCCTTAAATTTTGTGAGGCGGCTCTTTTGAAAATAAGTGTCAAATATAGTTCCGTAATATAAAACTGGAGTGTGCATACCAGGTATTAAATGTGTCTAGTGTTTCATATAGCTACGAGAACGTTTTCAAAAGTTTTTAAGGGAGGGGCGGAGGGGGAGCTCTACAAACCTACAGACAGGCTGCCCTAGGATAAAGTGGTCGCTGTAAAAGATGGAATGAGATGGAGGTTGGAGCAGACATGGAAAATGTACGTCTGCTTTTTCAAGGAAAATGCGCTAAAAAGTCTTGTTGCTTTTACATTAGGTGGTTAGTATTAGTAGTTTAGTTATCGAACCCGTTTCGTCTTGAAGGGAGGCTAGTAGTGATCTGACCACTACACCACCGTGGCCTCTTGGTATTCGTGGTATAGGTGGCTGTTAAACATCTGCAATTCTTAATGTTCTATAGTTCGAATAACGTGAACGAGAGGGCCACGTTATGACCTCAAATTGAGTGTCCGTAAATATATGCACATAATTTTCACGGCTGACATACGCTTTTGCAAAATCACCTCAGTAATATGAGTAATAATTAGAAAGCTCTCAGGCCACTGAAAAGTGAATTTTTTGATTTCGTTGTCTTAGTGCATTAGTCTGTCGTCATGCCCGAACTGTCGAGTCAAGCTTATCCGATTCATTACAATCCAATATATTGCTTAATTCGACGTTTTTCATTTTTAGGACCTTCCTTGTTCATAAGATCATAAGTTAAACGCTTCATTGAAAATGCGAGTAGAACATTTTTGGAAACAAATTAATTAAGCTGTCTGGAAAAATAAAACTAATTTCATTAATATGTGTATTTTACGAGTGGTATTATTATATTACAGACTTTAGTCGAGTCAGTCAGGTTTATTAACCACCACATGAATATATCAATCTGATTTTCCATTCATGAAGTGCCACGCCATGTATATGGTCGGATTAACATTTTTATGCTCTTGTGCTCTAGGCAGCTAAGGATATTTATGTAACGAAAGGATTTAAAAAATCGTTTTTTAATGACGCTATGTTTAAATACAGTTAATGTTCATTTCAGACTGAATAATATTCTCTGTCTAGTGCTTATATATTCTGATGCGTCAAAGTATACGTAAATTTAATATTGTTTCATATTCTGTGCGATGCTTTACAGCCCGACATGCAAAATATATCTCTTATAGGGTTTATCCTGATTGCTAAAGCATAGTATTTAATTATCGGTAAACATGAATAGTGACTTACTGCGTGTGAAGGACGCAGTGGGAAAGTATGTGTTTTTCCAACGGTGTTCGAATTTGCGAGTGTGGAAATTACACCCAAGAAAATACGTGAACTCGTAATCAGTGAAAATGAGTTCATCTGTACATATTATAAAACTCACCGTCTCTCTGTCTGTCTATTAGTGCGCTTATCACTAGAGAACCACGTATCCGACTTACGCGTTTTTTGTTTTAATTTATAGCTATGTTCTCTGGCCAGGTATTAGTATATATTTTGTTACGTAAAGTAACATAAGGAATAAGCAGTGACGATTATAGTGAATCAAGTCGGAAAAAAGTTTGTTGCCAGCGCGCTCTCTTGCAATACGCTGTCTTAACCGTTAAAGATGGAACAATATCGTGTAGTAAAGAATTGTGCAGAATAAAAAAAAAAAAAAAAAAAAAAAAAACTCCGCGGTAGCATACGTCTACCTATAAGTTTACCTAAACAATAATTATGTAGTCCAAGCGAACGGAGCCGCGGGCACAGCTAGTTGTAATATAGTTTTCAATCTAGTGAAATGTGTTAAATAGCGAGCACGTGTTAGTATTGATTCTTGATGGTATGAAGATAGTAAATACTTTGCTTCCTCAAGGACTTTAAACAATTCTGTGATTTTTGCGACGTGTTTAACTTCCGATATCAATTGCGCTTTGGAAGACACCCCAGATATGCTTGATGCGACTTAAACCCAGAATATATATAATTAATTAGATGTGAAATGGTGTAGCAGTTCCTTTGATGTCGGCCTGCCCAATCGCTGATCGGCTGCACGAGTCTCTAGAATATGCCTTGCGTCCGATTGGTTACTGCGTGCTGCGGAACGTTCGCTATTGGCTTGGCTGCCGCCTGGCAAGTAAGTTAGCAGGCGCTGATTGGCGAACGGAGTCCCGACGTGTTGCTGACTAACGACGCCATCGCGGCGCGGCGGGCGTGTGCGACTGTCAGTGGGGAGATGTGCGTGGCTCTTAGCGTTGAGGTCACGAGAGGAGGGTGAAGCTACGTCAGTGTGGAGTAGCGTCGGAATGCAAGGGCGGGGGGAAGCGGGAGAACCCCGTGGAAAGCCGCCTACCACCAGCATCGTCCGGCACGATCCCCACATGCAAAAATCCGGGGACGGCCCCGCCGGGAACCGAACCCGTTTCGTCTTGGAGGGAGGCTAGTAATCTGACCACTTTACCACCGTGGCCTCTTGGCATTCGTGGTATAGGTGGCTGTTAAACATCTGTATTTCTTAATATTCTATAGTTCAAATAACGTGAACGCGAGGGCCACGTTATGACCTCAAATTGATTGAGTGTCCGCGAGTATTTGCACATAACTTTCACGGCTGACATACGTTTTTAGACGTCCAAAAGACATTGGTGGATCCAAAAGGGGAGCCGCTGGAGATGCCCCCCCCCTCCCTCAAGGCAAACGAAGTTCTTCAAATAACTCAGTTAAAAATTATTATATCTTATTTGTAAATAGTATTCTGTTACTGAGCTGAATAAAATATGCGTTAAAAATATTTGCATCTCCCTTTTGTATGTTGATTTCGGAAACAATAACTTAGTAGAAAATGCCGCAGAGTTGTGGTCATTCGGTGAGCGTATGCTTTTGTGGCCTCAACAAACGCCTGCAGTGAGTCGCAAACTGAGGGTAGCGATATTTCAAAATTATGGTTATTTAACTTCTGTATGCTACGCTGTATGTCATGAACGTTTTAACGAGGATGAATGGAAATTGTTTACTATGTCCAGCTGCACTAGTATCTCGCTGTTATATTGTCATTCCTATTGGAAAGATTATTGATAGGTTTGCAATGAGTGGGAAGTCCAAGCTTCCATTTGTCTTGTAAATTCACTGCAGATGTATGCAGGAATTCCAAACAATTTTTTTAATAAATTTTTTTAAAGTTAAGCTGTTCAATGAAATATATTAAAGTACATTTTATATACATTCAGTGTAGATAAATTTGCGCTTTGAAGAAACCATACTGCCTATGCACAGTGTACATGTATTTAATTTTTTTTGGTTGATGTGTGATTACACGTACTTTATTGTAGATGTAGATTTAAAGATAACATGTCAGAATTTGTCTAATACATGGCTAGGAACTGATAATTAACAGTTTCAATAAATGTATTTCTTACTTTTTTATAAGTCAACAGTCCAAAATTATATGCAGTGGTTTAGTGGTCAGACTACTCGCCTCCCACCTAGGCGAACCGGGATCGATTCCCAGTTGGGTAGTTCTTGGATTTACGCACGTAGGAATCGTGCCGGAACATGTCGCTGGTCGGCGAGTTTTTCTCGGGGATCTCCCGGTTCCCCCACCCTTTCATTCCGGCGCTGCTTCATACTCACCTCGCTTTACCCTCATTGTCTCTCAAGATTTCGCTGTTAAGAGCCGTCCAAATCTCTCCATGCCACTCCACTTCAAGAATCACTCAGTATATGCAGTGCCGTCCTCGGGGGTTCGTGACAAGTGCGGCCGCATGGAGCCTCAAGCACAGAAAAAAAAATGATTTGTTTTTTTATTTAGGGTACCGTTTTAATCCGTATTGTACTTGGAGTGGACTGAAGACACCCAATTAAAAGTTTATCCCGTAAACACACCCGGAGGGGACTGAAGTGGGAGTGGAGTGAATAATCCACTCCATTCGGCAAAGTGGACTGGACTGTGTAATCCATATTGAAGATTTACTCTAAACACAGTCAATGGGATTAAACTGGGAGTGCAAGCGATGTTTCGAAAGTTGTTTTTAAATCAAATTCTAAGATACAAAGTAATGATGTCCAAAAAAAAGGGAATGCAAAATTTTTGGACCTGAATGGACATACAATTTTTTTTGCGTAATGTTTGAGAAACAAATAATATAATCTCGAAAATAAAGAAAAAATTATTATTTTTTATTTATAATTTATTTTTATTTTGTATTTACAAATTTAGAAGAAGACAGTTCATCACATCATGCGATATATCCCCGTTAGTTCAGTTTACTAATGATTGCAGATATCTCGCTAACTTGCGTGAAATCCCCACGTTTTTAAAGGCCAATAAAATATCTTAGTATCAACAAGTGCTTTTGAGACTTCGGGAAATAGGTAGCCAGTATTCTCTGCGTCTTCTGCCTTCTTCCTGTCACTTATTGTAGATAATATGTTGGAGGGGTGTGACAGTGAATTGACAAAAATCGCAATAATAGTCTTCAACATTATCACTACCTTCATGTTCATTTTCATCTATGCTGTGTTAATGATCGTCTTCACTTCCTGTTTCATCCTCAATATTAAATCTTCTTTTCTCTGTAACAGAAGTTGTAACCTCATCAGTATTGAGAGCCTACGACTGTTTATTTTGAAGTTCGTCGACTTCACGCGAGCGTCATGCTAGTAGTGTACATTCTGCGTAAACCTTCTCTACTGCACTCATTCCGTCTTTAGCATTAACTGTCCCATCATAATCGCATATCGAATCGGTACCCATTGATGCAGCTATATATATTGCCGGCAGCACTTACTGACTCCCAGTAGATGAATCCTTGCAGATCTCGGCACGTCCTTTCAATGCATTTCCTTGCGCAAACTGCATGGGAAAAATGTCGCAATGCTTGATTGCGCGAAAAGGACTCTTCGTACTGGCCGTTCTCTCATGACGATGAGCATTTTGAATATAGGTGAAAACTAGATCACAGAATCGGCACTGGTGACAACTAGTTAGCGATTATGCAGATCACGGCTCCATGATCGTTAAGGTCAAAGGCAGGCCTTCGTATTCACAAGTCATTTTCGTGGTATGACGAGAGAGCGCTTCCAAATCGATGTTAATCTCACGGTGTCAAAATGTCAAGGGGCAATTTTCTATATAAATGCGGTTATTTTTACAGTAAAGTGCCTAGCTTGTGCCCATAAAAGGACTTCCACCATAAAATTTACTACAAAAAAAATATGGGAGGACACTGAGAAAACCCACTTACTCGTTCGCCCCAGAATAAAACACACGTAGTCGGTCCACCTGCCATTGAACCCCGGACCTTCTGCACGTACATCTAAAAAATGATTTTATCTTATTTTAATTTTTTAAACAATTTCTTGAATTTAATGATTTTTCTATAATTTTGTTTGGGATTTTTTGGGTTCAAGGTTATACAAGTTCACGGGTACAGGGTCACGGTCAAGGTCATAAGTCATGGTAAAAGGTCACCTGCATCCAATATGGCGGTTGGGTTACCGGAATGACAGAGCATGAACGGCGCCTGGCGTCTGTGCCACGTGCACTCTGTGTCCTATTTTAAATACATTATGTCTGACTTCTCCGATATATACTACTCACGTTTTTCAAGTTACCGAAGACTGTGCCATTTGATATCTAGAAATATACCATTAAATCTTAATCAATTTTGACCACATAATCATTAAATCTGGAATATGACTTAAATGATTGTATTTCAGATTGTAAATATTTAAAGGATCTTATAAAATGTATATTTTTAGAAATCTGTCTGTGCAGTTGAAATGTTATAAGTTAATACTTTATTGAATGTAACCCCATAATTCTGTAGTATGCGATTTCAATACAACGCATTTTTCCTACGGCCTAGGCTACTGATAATGCTTGCGCTTATAATTCACGAAATATCAACTCAGATATTAATTCATGCGTACGTCAAAGTCGAGAATAAAACGAACAATATTTAATAAACGTATCATTTGTATGTACGATTTTGTAACAGGTTTGGTGTTCGTTCGGAAGAACGGGTACATTGACGATATTTCGTTCGTTATCATTTACCATAACGCTTCCGAATAAACACTGGGCCACAAAACTAGTTCCTGCAGGTGTTTTAACTATACTTTAATAGTGTCACCGTAGTAAACGTTTTTAACTAGATGAATATTGAGGGTTTTATTTGTTCTCTATTGCAGACAAATATTAAACCTAAGTACTACCTACCCACACGAATTCGAACAAGCTAAAATTCACAAACAAGTTTATCGTTCTAAGACATAGTTTTCATTTATAATTATTAAAATATGATATTAAATAACATTATTTTTTGAAAGTGAGCTGTAAAAGTTATCTGATTTGGCTCATTTGTCTATTGTGTCCCTATACGCATATCTATTTCCTATTACCAATACTCTTTCTAGAATGCAATAAAAAAAAGTTCTGTTCATCCTACAATTTTGTTACTGTGTTCGCACTATATTCAATAATTTCAACAAAAAATACGAAACATAACCCCATAAAACGGTATGTACCCATAATATAAACAAAAGAAAGATAAAAACGAATACGGTGTCTAACTAAATGCTATGGCAACCAACAGTTTTGCGATGTGACACATCGTATACAGAAGAACACAATTTGTATTGATTAACATGCTGGTTCACAATATAAATTATCAGCTGATGTGCGCGGTTGGATGTTAAAAGAAATCATTTTACTTTCTATCTTAAGCAAAAGTTGTGTGATGGTGACCAATCAGAAAGGAGTTGTCAGTTATTTTGGCGCGAAACTGTTGTTTGCAGTAATCTAAAGGTAAAATATATAACAGCCATGTGTATATGTTAGTTTATAACTATGTTTGTGAATAAGGTTCACAACAAGAATATTCTCAGTCAGAAAGAGTCTGCTTTAAAGAATAGCCTGTTTATACACTGCAGGCCATTAAAATTGCAGGAAGAAGAAGAACGTCAACTATCACAACCAGATATTATGGACAGAATACCTATCACATACAGATTATAAGATTACTCTTGCAGCTCTGTATAAAGTACAGAACATGGGGAAATCAGCTCTCTGTGGGCCAACCACGGACGGCAATTACCGCGGCTACACGATACGGCGTTTAGAGAAAAAGACTTTTGATATCCGTGTGTGGCATCTCTGCCCACGCTGCTTCGATGAATGCCCAAAGTTTATCCGTGGTGGCCGCGGGTATCCTGTGGCAGGCCGGTCGTCGTCTGACCATGGACCGAACATAACATTTTCGATGTGTGAGAGATCTGGTGAATGCGTAGGCCATGAAAGTGATGTGACATGGTGGACATCCACAAACCGACGGATGATGTGTGCAACACGCAATGTCCTGCTTGTGCATGGTCCAGGACAAGGCACGAGTGGGGCCGGAATCCGATGGCACCCCATACCATAACTTCCGGTGCTCGGCCAGCATGGCTGTGCATAACGCAAGACTCGGCCAGGCGTGTGACGTGGTGCCGCCAGACGCACCGATGCGACCGTCGTGGTACTGCAAGCAGAAGCGTGATTTGCCGGAGAAATGGCATGCCGTTGGTCCCTCCGGGCCCGAAATTCCACGCACCACACGAGCCGCAGGTGTCTGTGGTGAGCAGACAGTGGCCGCCACATTTATACGGGCGCTTGGACGGTATACCCTGATGCTGCAGACGGCCACGCACTGTGCGTGCGAACACAAATTGATACTGCAATCACCATGTGCACCAGATATCTGTCCTCATGCTTGTTGCAACGGAGAAGTTGGCTACCTGCACGTCCCTTCTTCGATTCACTGATTTCATATCCACTTATCTGTGGCTGCATTCATTTCAATGCGAAAACCAATTTCGCGGTAGTATTATTCACAATGACGATATGCCATTATTCTCCCATTGTCAAAGGTAGAAACCTGTTCGTATGGTCGTCGTGTTCTTCGACACTGTATGCTCACTCCGTCTATGCACACGAACGGCAGATAAACAACGTTATTTACTCAGCGGCCGCCGTTTATCATCAATGGGACGCTACTCACTCGGTGTGGGGGAAGTACAAGCCCTTCTCCGGGATCTTGTCCTCCCATTTGTATATCACGTTTAGAGCCAAAGTTGGAGAGAGTTAGCCCATCCCGCCTGGCCGTCAATCAAATGACAATAATGCTGCAAGTTCCAGCAATCTGGATTGGATAGGAATTGGAAAATACTTACTAAAGTCCCCCGTTGTTATTTCTGAAGGATTATCAGGGGAAGACTAACAAACTAACTTGTAACCCAACTTAAACTAACTCCCATGCCTTACCTGTGATTCGAACATAGAACCTCCCGAACCCCAGACCGGTGGGCATCAATCGACTACGCCATGGGAGATCGACTCCAGCAGCCTGCTTGTGTTTAAGGTCCCCTGTGTAACTCCAGGGGACCTTGTACCCATTACTGTTGCCTTTTACCTTTTACTCTCCTTCCCTGTAAATATTGGTTCGTAAACCCGGAAGTTTTCATAACTACCATAGCGCTACATGTGTGCAGAATTTTGTGGGAATTAGTTGACTGGTTCCCCAGATATGGCATAAAACATTAATATTTCAATTGGTGCTATCGTACAAATAGTTTTAAAAAAGAGACTTTGTATACGATGCTTTTGTTCAATTTGTTAAATTTTTAAATAGAAATTACAATCTTATGTACATTATTTATATGATAGCATTTTTTAAATCATTCTCTGAACCACTTAAAAATACATAAATTGTTTGGTCCGCCGTTTTGTTACTTGTTTGCCAAGTATGATAGAAATCGGTTAATTGTTTCCCGTGATATAAGACATTCTATTTTATTTCTTTGTGTGGTGCTATAATGAAAAATGGCGCAATGAAGAGGTTCTGTGTAGACGCATATGATGCTTGTAAAAGATACTGCCAGCATAGAAAGTTAACTTGAAATCGGTTACACTGTTTGGTAGATATGGCATACAAACTTTAAATTGTTATAGAGTCATTTTGAATATAATTGCCTGTACCACTTAAATCACGCCAGTTTTCGTATTCAGCCGTTGTGCTACTTGTTTTCCAAATTTTATAGAAATATTTCCCTTGCTTCTCGAAAGACATAAAAATTTGATTATTTCATTTTGGCACTATCTTACAAAATGGTGCCCAAAAGAGACTACGTGGGTACATTGTATGATCGCAATAGAGACTGCCAGCATACAAGTCAAGTGGAAATATATTACATTGTTTCGAATATATAGTATACCAGGCTAAAATGACTCCATGGCCGCCATTCTGAAAATAAGTGCATGACTTCCTTAAAACATACAATTTTATATCTCCTTCCAAGTACTACTTATTTGGAAAGTTTTTTTAGGAATCGGTTAATTTTGCCCAGATATGAAATGAAATATTTTATACATTCATGTGGCGCTATTTTACAAAAGGGCGCACAAAAGTGGTTCCATATAGACTCACGTCATGATTTTCATATAGCCAGCATACAAAGTTCAGTTGAAACTGATTACGTGGTTTCGACGATAAAGTACTCTAAACTAAAGTGTGTATATGAACGATATTTCGGAAATAAGCGTTTCGCGCAATTAAAACATACCAGTTTACGTCGCCTGCCATACAACTACTTGTTTGCCAAGTTTTTCAGGAGTAAATTGTTTGTTTCCCCAATATTTCAAATAAAAACCTTATTTCTTCATGTGGCAATATCTTACGAAATAGGACACAATAGGCTCTTTGTTAACACAGCTGATGGTTCTGCCGATATACGAGTTTAGTTGAAATTTGTTAAGTGGTATAGTGAAAATAGCATAAAAATTAAAAATGTTTATATGCTTACAATCCTCACAATATTGCCTCTGACACTCATGCAACACATACATTTACGGGGCGTACCGAAGTACTACTGGTTTGCCAAATTTGGTAGGAATTATTTAATTGTTTCACGAGATATGACACAAATTATTTTTCTTATGGTGCTGTCTTAAAATTGCATACAAAAGTGGTTATCTCTTGGCATAAATTATGCTTTTAATACATACTTCTAACAAATAAATTTTGGGCGAAAATAGACTAACGGTATAGTAGATATAACAAATAAAACTTAAATATTTTATTGGCAACCAATGAAAAATTTGTGCTTAATTTAATTAAATTTCTGTGTTTACATGGCCAACTACAGTATTACTTACATACCAAATGTGACGAGATTTGTTCAGTAGTTGTTAGAGATATAATGAAAAAGCCCTAATTAAATTTTCCATTTAGCGATTTCTTCAAAAATGGTCGACCAACATTAATATACATTTATAAAATCATGCTTACATGATGTACTGTCAACATACAATATTTGATTAAAATCGGTTTAATGGTTCTCGAATTATAACAAAGCACCCTAAATTTTTTAATGGCCGCCATTTTGAAAAAAATTATTAGGAGTAGTTGAAAGCTACTAAAGTCGAATGTCTTTACTAAGTATTGTATGTTTGTCGAGTTTGGTGAATTTCAGTTCACGCGTTGAAAAGTTTCTAGAGACACAGACACACACACACACAGGCACACCGAGGAAAGTGATCTCATAAGCCTATGTTTGATAGGCTTAATAGAACGCTATATGTGTGTTGTTGTGTGCGTCCGTGTGTGTGTGTGTGTTACCCGTAAAAACATTTGATAACTAAACCTAATTTTATCAAACTCAAAACGCATGTATTTCTTAACGAGTACATTGCACTTGCATAGTTTTCGACCACTCCGAATGCTTATTTATAAAATTACGGCCATTTTAAAATAAAGGGTGATATGATATATCTCGGGAACCTTTCAACCGATTAAAACCAATCTCGTATGTTCAAAGTACATCATGTAAGAAGTGAAATTATAGATGGATATAATTTATGATAAGTGAATTTCCGAAGCTGACGCTTCATGAAATAAAGTTTTAACGTTAGATCCCGGAAACTACTCAACTAAATTCCCCCAAATTTGGTACGTATGAAATATTATGGTTGGTCATGTAAACGTATGCGATTTAAAAGTATAAGGAAAACTATTTCAAAAATGGCAGCTATACAAATATTTAAAGCTTATTTGTTGTATCAATGATACCTTTCGTCCATTTTCGACCTAACTTTGTATGCTGAAATTATCTATTACAAGCATAAAATACGTCAACATGTAAGATAGAATCACGTGAAAAAATAAAGTTTTTATGTCATACTACGGAAAAATAATACGGATTCCTACCAAATTTGGCAATCAAGTACTGCGGTATACCACGTAACTATTTATATTTTAAGAATGTGAGACAATTGTTTACCAAATGGCGGCCGTGTAAACTTTTTGGCTTAGTACGTTAAATCTACGAAACCGTGTAAGAAATTTCAGCATAGCTTTGCATGCAGGTTGTACCTATTACAACAATCAAATGTTTCTAAAGAAGCCTCTTATGCCCTTCATTTTGTAAGATAGCACCACATGAAGACATACATGACTATACGAAGGAAAAATTAAACCAATCCTAACAAAATTTGGTAAACAAGTAGTACTGCGGCAGGCGACATGAATGGGTTTATAATAAGTGGGCTGGCGCATATTTTCAAAATGGTGGAAAAACATACATTTTAGATTAGTATGCTATAAGTTAGTACTCATGTAAATTAATTTCAGCTTAACTTTGTATACTGCCATTTTCTATAAAAAACTGTCTAATTTCTCTCCGCAGAGTATTTTTCTTGCGCCATTTTGTAAGGTAGTGCCACATTAAATATTTTTGTGTCATAGCTCAGAGAACAATCTACCATTTCCTACAAAATTACGGAAAGGAGTATTACGGTAGGACATATTTGTTCATGTTTTTTAATAGTACAAGGTTTTTTAATTGCTATATAATAATTTTAGCTCAGTGTGCTGTATCTACAGAATCATGTATCCAATTTCAACTTAACACTGTAGCTGGCAATATCTGTTACAACCATTTATTGTGTCAACACAGAGTATTATCAATGCATAATTTTTTTAGATAGTACGATATTAAAATAAAAAGTTTTTAATTTCATATTTCGGGAAACATTTGACTGATTTCAACGAAATTTTGCAAACAAGAAATCCTATGGTGTGCCTAAACAATGAATTTACTATGAGTATGACAGACAATTGTTTTAAAAGTGGCTACCATAGAAACATTTTAGTTTAGTGTATTATATCTACTAAACCATGTAACGAATTCCAACATAACCTTGTATAATGGCATTAACTATGCAAGTACCAAATGAACTTATACATAAACTCTTTTCTCCACCATTTTCAAAGATATCACCACATGCAAAGCTATGCTTTTATCTCATATCTCGGGAGACAATTTTATAATTTACACCAAATTCATGCGATAAGGTATAAATTTATACTCAATGCAAATTTTCAATATTGAAGGATCTAGTCACATATTTTCAAAATAACAGTAATGTTAATATTTTTGCTTAGTATACAAGCTGTCCCAAACAATTTCAAACCGAACTGTAGATGCTGGCAATATCCATGACAATCAATAACATTGCTAACATATAACTTTTTTGTTTTTCATTTATGAACATTTTTACATTGAAAATAGAGATTGTATGCCACATCTCGGGGACCAGTTAACCTATTCCAACTACATTTTACACGCAAGTAGTACTAGGGTTGGGCATATAACCTTATATCTTCTAGGTGGAGCAAGCCTTTTTTTAAGTTCTGTTAATATAAATTATTTTGATTAGTAAGTTATTTCCACATTATCTAATAATTTTACATGACAGTATTTTGCCAGCCCTTTTGTAAGATTATGCCAAGTGAGAAAATTGAATAATGATGCCATATTTGCGGAACTTTTCATCCAATTTATACCTAATTTCGTACACGAAAAGTGATAAAGAAGGCTATGCATATTTTTATAATTTAAGTGGGTGAGACACTGATTTTCTAAATGGCGGCATTAATTTAGAAAAGTTTTGAAGTAAACATTAAATTATTTACTAAAATTAAACCAAACTGGTTTGTTGACAGTGTCTTTTAGCAGCATCGAATTCAGAACCTTTTTTTAGATCATTTTATACGAAGTTTTAATACCGAACTAGTAAATCAATTTACACTAAATTTTTCACTCGAGTAGCGATGCGCTAGGTTATCCAGTCTTACTTAATTCAAGTTGCTCAGTCACTTATATTCGAAATAATGACCCAGTAATTATTTCAGGTTAGTATGCCCTATATACCAAAACACTAGACTGATTACAATTGAAGTCGATACTCTGAATCCTACCTACGTAAAACGGTTGGTAGCACACTAGTTTATTGCACGAGGATTTCGGGGTTGAGTCCCGGGTAAGGCACGGGTTCATTTTAATTTTCTTACTACTGTTGCAAATTTGTCTGGTTTTATCTCTAATGTCATTGATGTCAGTGAGACGTCGAACCGTCCTACTGTCTTGGCATTAAAGAACTTTATTAAAAATAATGCGCACACACGTAGAGGAAAGTAGGTTCATTAATTATTTCAGAAACTTATTGTTTTTACTTACTTTGCGAGTAAATATTTTATCATATTGTTGTAAGCCACATTTCCGAAGGACACGTAAGCATTTGAGATCACATTTCGGTGTCCATGTGTCTGTGTGTATGTGTGTCTCAGTATGTGCCTGAGGTGTGTCACCCCATTCCCCATTAAAAATGTTGAATCTGTGAACAAAATTTTACCAAACTCACTTCATAAAATAAAGACATCTGATTTTTATAGTATTCCACCAGACTATATACTTATTCTCAAAATGGAGACCATTGAAAATTTTAGTGTGCTATGGCATACCGGAAATTATTTGACCGACTTAAACCAAATTTTGTGTGTTGAAAATTCATCACGTAAGCATTGAAATTATATACGTATATTGTAATTGGTTCTCTATTTTGGAAGAAATAACTTCATATGAAAAAAATAATGTTTTTAAATCATATCATGGAAATTTCTCAACAGATTCACACTAAAATTTTGCATATAAGTAATACTATAACAGGCAATGTAAACATATGGTATCTAAATATATAAGGCTCATATTTTTAGAAATGCGATAAAATAAATGTTTGATGTCAATTTGCTTTACCTACCACAACGTCAGACCAATTTCGACGAAACTTGGTGTGCTGTAAGTATCTATTACAAACATAAAACTTGTCAATAAATAGCTTTCATTTGCCCACCATTTCGTAAAGCAGTGCCACTTAAATAAAAATTTTATATCATGTCTCGAGGAAAATTTAACCATTTACCACTGAATTTGATAAACATGTAGTACTACGGTAAATGTGACATTTATTTTATAAACCGTGGCTACATACTTATTTTTAGCTTATTATGGCATATCTAAGAAACCGTAAAACCTGTTTCAACTTACTTCAGTATGCTGGCGATATCTCTTACAACAATAAAATGCATCCACGTAGAGACTTTTATCTACCATTTTGTAAAATAATGACATATGAAAAAGTAAAATATTTATGTCATATCTCTGAAAAAAGTTGGCCCATTCTTAACAATTTGGGCAAACAAGTAGTATTACGGTAGGCCATGTAAACTGACATGTTTGAAGCGTGGAAGACACTTATTTTCAAATTTGCGGCCATTACATATTTTAGTTCAGTATGCTGAATCTACGAAACCTTGTAACAAATTTCTACTTGACTTAGCACTCTGGTACTATCTATTGGGGTAATGAAATGAGTCTGCGCATGTCATTTTGTCCGCCATTTTATAAGGTAGCACAACATTAAAAATAAAGTTTTTATGTATTAAGTAAGTAAACAATTAACCGACTCCTACCAAATTAGGCAAACTACGGCAGGCCGTCAAAACTGATATTTATAAATAAAACACACATTTTCAAAATAGCCTTTTTATATACAATTTTAGCTTAGAATTCTATACATAATAAATCATGCAGCCGATTTCAAAATGACTTCGTATTCTTACAGTATGTAGTACAACAGTTATATGCACCTACACGCAGCTCTTTTGTCAGCTAATTTGTGAGTTAGTGCCACAGGAAAATATAAGGTTTTTACGTTGTATCTCGTGAAGCAATATACCTATCCCCGCCTAATTTTAGCTGTAAGTTATACTTTTGTAGTCCATCTAAACTTGTTTCACTTAAAAGGTTGTCACATTTTTTCAACAGAACAGCCGTGTACATATATAGGTTACAAATGTGTCTAATAATATAACTTTATATGTTGGCAGTAGCTGCGACAAACGTTCACTGTGCTTGTACATAATTTTCCTGTCCGCCATTTGTTAAGACATCACGATATGAGGAAATGGAGCTTTTATCCCTTATCTCGGGGACCAACCAACTAATTTCCAGCAATTTTTTGCACGCATTTAGTGCTACCGGGGGCATGCAAACTTGCATCACTGAAGTGATTCAGATATTTGAGTTTGAAAATGATTTCCCATACAATGTTTTTGGGAGTTAAAACCTGTCTACAAAAGAATTAGGCTAATTATAACCGATGTTGGTGCTCCTAATCCTGCCTCTGTAATGCAGTTAGTTAAATGCTAGTTAATGGAGAGAGGGCTCCGGGGTTAGATTCCCGGGCAAGATATGTGTGTGTGTTTGTAATTTTCTCAACAGAATATCTTTGTTTCCAGGTTCTATGTCGAATAATATCAGTTAACAAGATGTCAAGGCTTACTTACAATCTACGGTTTTAAGATCTTCATCAAAACGATTTGCTTCAATATAGAGGAGAATCGGCTTCTTATTTTTTTGACATTTTGTTGTCTTTTTACATGTTATTGACGAGCAAGATATAACGAAAAATAAACCTATCACTGGGGAGAAATAGTTTCTCACAAAGATGACAAATCAGTTGTCAGAGACAGTTTTGGTTTTTATGTGTTTACTTTCCGAGAATCCCGGGGATTTCTATTTAATTACACAGAGTTAATTTATGCCCCATTCCCTTTTATGTCTTGACTGTTCAAGGCAAAAGGAGTACTTTTTAAACTTACCTTTAAAAAATTGCCCCATCATAACTACACATAGGCACTGACATTCATGCTCCTAGATTAGTTGCCGGCGGATTACTAAAGGTATTCTCTAACATTTGACGTGGTATTGCGATTGTTATGTTTGAGTTTATGGCCACTTAGTTTATTATTTCTTGTTTTATACACATTCGAGCATAAGTTTGCATACAAGCATGGGCTATTCACGGTAAAGAAAGTAACTTTTAAGGCCATACTAAATATTAGTTTTCAGCCAATTTCTAGCTATTGGCCTCTTTATGATAAAAACACTGCCATGTGACTAATAAACACTGTGCATACCTTTTACCACTCTCGAAAGTTAACGTCTGAGGCTGCAATCGAATATACTTATTAGTGGTAAATTCCTGTTGGGAGGGCAGTAAAAAGTGCTCACTTTACCGTGAATAGCACAACAAACGTGCATGACCCTCACTTCCTCGGTTATACTTGGACAGCACATGAGTAAAGTCATTAGGCACATGGCCATGTTGCATTTACATGGCGGAAGGATACAGTATGAGGAGGAAAGCAGATCTCAAGCAGGGGGACCAAGACTGCTTAATTACCCGTGAACAGCATATACTGCGTGAGTGGCGTTGTTCCCAAGTGTATAGTCTATTCGCGGTTTCTTTACACTTTCTGAATCAAACATAAAAAAAAATCACGAATCAAATAAATTGTTGGCAAGTTTTCTAAATATGCCATGTATCACAAGCGTTTTTATATTTTCGCTAACACAAAAACGTCGTAGTTTTCGTTAAGTTGAATTTTTACTTATATTTTATCTATACGTTATGAGAAATTGTTTATTATTATTACGAATAAAAACAAAGGGGGAGTATATTGTGTTGGTATTGCTTAGTAAGAAAGAAGATAAAAATTCGAACAAAAAATCTCAGTGTGAGAAATGGTACCCTCAATCTCTGCATATAGGCAAATATAACAATTAGTTTTTTCAGTAATTTCTAATTTAATTATTTATTTTATTATCTTTCCAGGAAACAAGCTATACATCAATTCAACAAAAGGCTTTGATAGCAAAAATTCGCCTATTTTTATGCTAAAAAAACTTTGATGGTGTGTATCTACTGTAACAGGAACGAAAAAAAGAAAAATTCTTTAACATGTATTTCTTTATAGGAAATGCTCACTGTTTTAAAACAATGCAGCAGCCTAAAGTGTAATTTCCTATACGACGTTAAGCTAAGTTTGCATGAGGTGGAGTGATATCCTGGAAGCAGAGCTTGAGGCAGGGCTCCAGGAAAGTTGTAACTAGCGGTGAATGTACTGTACGCAGGTGCGCGTGATGGTGAGAGTGTGCGGCGACTCGCAGACCCCCGCACTCGCCGTCGACCAGCGCAAGAAGCAAGTGACGTTGGCGGACCCCAGACCGCCCCCGGGTCACTCTGCCGCCCCCAGGATGTTCGCCTTCGAGGGCGTCTTCACCGACCACGACTCGCAGGTGAGGTGCCCCGAGCTGCAGCCACACTCAAGCTCTTCACCCCTTGCAAACTAACGACTCGCTTGAGCGTCGTAACATAGGAGTCATGTCATTACTGATCAGTGGGGGCAGTGATATTACGCGAAGAGATTTCGAGACAAGATACAGTCCAAAGCACTGTAGGGTCGTCCAGCTTCTTTGATTGGCTAAAAAAATGTTCTGAGCCGTGTAAACCGTTTGCGCACTAATCACGAAGGTTCAGTGTCAGAGTTACTTAGTCCTGAGTGGCTTGGTCAAAGACGGACACGGCACCAGCAGCCAATGGAGGTATAACAACAGCTGAGGTGTGTATATAGTATCGAAGTATACTGTGTGCTCCGATTTTTACGCGAAAAGTTACTGGCCCTACTGATCAGGTTTCGATATGGAAGCTTTACATTTCATGGTTCCGTGCGAATTTTTGTACCTGATTTTTAATAGGTGCTCCCTGGCTGTTATTAAAAGGTGTGAATGAAATAATGTATGAAGTTTTATAAGTTAATCGTTGCATTTATAATTGTAAGTCGTTCATATATATAAATCCGTAATTATGGGTAAGGTATAAAGTTAAGCTTTCATTGCTACATTTGTATCGGGAATAAATAAATAAATAATTCACTACGGTGGGTGCCACGGGCTCTTAAGGCCCCCCCCCAACCCCCCGCGAGCTTGAACTGCATTGCTCAGTGCTTGGAATACACGTTTCCAAACGAAACTACTAAAAGTGCGTCCAGGTCACTCATCTACGAAAAAAAAACACACACACTTCAGACGAGCTTTCAAGACGTCACGCGTATTAGAAACACCATTCCATCAAACTCCAGATAGCCTAGAAACAGCTTTCTCAAGGCGTCGAATCTCACAAATTACGCGTCGGACACACGCAAAACTACTCAAGGAAACTGCGTCGAATCTTTAAATAAATAAAACAATATAGCAAACGCCGGCAGTTCCGCAGGTGCACGCGGTATGACGAGAAAACTGCGCGCCAGTCCAGGCACTTGGGCTTAGCGGCGATGGCGCTATTGTTGCGCGTGGCATTGTCGCTCTTATGACCCCGCGAGTTTGTCGACCTCAAACGCCACGCCGTAAGGAAGCTCCAGGTTGGCGGAGACTTAAGGGATTTGAACACGCAAAAATATATTTGTATTTTTTTGTATGATTGGTTTATTTTGAACGATATTTGTACCGAATACTGTTCAACTTATAGACACTGCTTGCGATTACTGTTAACTCTAAAAAAAATGACGGCACAGTTTCCGCATAAATACATGTCAAAATCACAATTTAACTTTTTTGAAAATGTTCAAATAATGAAAACTAACTTACATAGAGAAATGAGACAATTCGAACTGAAAGAAGATGCCTAGAGCTACTTCAATACTTATATAAAATCGCATAAGAAAATATTTTTTATCGTTTAATATCCTGAATAATTTAGAAATTCCTATTTTATAAAATTGTGGCTGCCCCTCAATTTTTGTAAAGTAACTTCTGCTAAGCACACCATAAAATGAATTAAAACAATGCCTTTCAGTCGCACTTTGTAAATTTTCTCCAAATAGCTTGTTTAATTTGGTTTGTACATAAAAAAAATTAGTTAAATATTTATTTTAACGTAATTTTGCAAAACCATGCGATATAATAAAATATCTGAGGGTAAAGTAGTTACAGATAATGTTAAAAAGTTTATCAGTGTGTGTTACAATTATAAAATGACACATTTCTTCGTCGCCAACGCCCTAAAGTGCTTCTAAACTTCACAGTTTGTTAAAAGGATTTGGGAAAGAATCGGCAACGGCATTATTACTGAATTATTGATTTTTCCGGCTTCTTTATATTTTCAAAAACTAAAATCCGGAAAACACAGTGACACGCCAGTTTCTGTTGACCCTACTCAGCAGGACAGACGTAGCGACTGAAATATGAATTCACGTATATGTCACAATATTGATTTCGCCAGATAGAAGTAGAATGAAAAGTTTCACGTAGTTATGAGTTAGTGGTTCCCACGTCTGGCCTGAGCTGCAGTGTGAGGTGAACCGCTAGTTAGGCGCAGGAATAATCTCGGAAATGTTCACTTTTATAAGTATAAACGAGTTAGAACATACCGAAACTCCATAGCGTGGTGTAAGTTTCCTCCTAAGAAACCAGCCCGGCATTCACCTGGAAAACCATGGGAAACCGGCTATCAGGACGGCCGGACGGGAAATCGAACCCGGGACCTCCCGAAGGCGAGTCGAGTGGTTTACCTCCTGCGCTGCCTCGACCGGTTTCTTGCTGCAACCCGTGAGACAGAACATTAGCCCGTATCAGCACGTCTTCCTCCTCTGGTCTTGTAGAAACCTATTTCCCTCTAACAGTAACTAATTGCATGCCATTTTGTGATTATTTTCCTGTCAAGGTTTTTAACGACGTGTCCTTCCTCTTTTTTTCTTAACACGTAGAGTGCTGTCCACCATAAATGACGTCACCCCAGTTCAATTAACTTGTGGGTTTGCCGTGATAATACGACACCCGAACTGAGAAAAAAAAGGTTTTTGTTGAATCTAACGAAGATTGTTTGGCGCAAACAAATTATTTGCTTGTACATGGGCCAATACATTTTTTGTGGTAAAAAATTATTTGGTTGTCGTTATTTGTTTGCCCCCAAACAAATTGGTGGGTGAAAACAAAGATTTGTTGGGCTCTGTTGGAAGCCCGACTGAGATTACAGCCTCTATGTACCGAGCGCTACTTCCTAGCAACCGCAGCGAAAGTGACTACAGATGAAGTTAGAAATAGTTTTTTATACACACATTTCAAATACCGGACAACGTTTTAAAGTAAATGCTGAAAATTTTACAGGTTTACGTTTTATTTTCCCGGGGAACTTGTTTTATTATGATGTTTATACTATTATTAATTATCAATAAATCCACTAACTGTAACTATTTGTCACAAATATGCAAAAAAACTCTCAAGTTGTATTTCCAAACGAATGAAGTCAAATGAGTGGGCAAACAAATATATACAGTTGATTAAACATGTTTTTGTTGACATTGTAATTTCTTTTGTTGCAACACAGACGTTTAGTTTATTCAAAAATGCATTTCGTTTGATGAGAATTTTTTTTTTCTTTTAAAGTTTTGTTTAGTCAAAAAAATATTCTGTTGGGGCAAGTAAATATATTTTTGGCCTTATACAAACAAATATTTCGTTGGCCTTTCTCCCAGTGCACTTTATTTGAAGACACGGGTGACGATATGTTACTACGCGAACGTTATTCATTTGGTTCTTTGCAACCTAATATTGCGTCAGCAGCATTCAAAGAGTAAATCACCTAAATGGAACGGATGTGTTTATATTTTTCTATGTAGGAAAGAACATTTGACTGGTACATCTTTAACTCGGCATCGTTTTGGTAAAAAAACCGGCCAGTAATGAAGGTACACTGAACGAGAAAAACTGATACACCTGCCTAATATCGTGTAGGGTCCCCGCGAGCACGCAGAAGTGCCGCAAGACGACGTGGCATGGACTCGAATAGTGTCTGAAGGTATGCAGGAGGCATTGAAATCTGCGACAATTTGAGAAAGGGTTGCACGTATGTCTCGTCAGTCGTCGTTTGTTCCGTTCCTTCAAGATATTTTTCCGGCCGCAGCGATGTCGAAGATGTGATGTTTTTACCGGATTCCCGATATTCACGGTACACTCGTGAAATGGTCGTACGCGAACATCCAAAATGTTATCACTACCTCGGAAATGCTATGTCCCATCTCTCGTGCGCCGACTATAACACCACGTTCAAACTCACTTAAATATTGATAACCTGCCACTGCAGCAGCAGTAACTGATCTAGCTGCCGACCGCATTGCGTTACTCTGATTGGTTCCAAACCTCTGTTATTTGCATACGCACGCCTATACCAGTTTTTTTGGCTCTTCAGTGTAGTTTAGTAAGCGTGCCTGCGGTTACAAATTATAATATAGAGACTAACAGAGCTGAAGGTCTGCAGAATTGAAAATAGGCAATTCACTTCAAGCTTGTCTTAATTCGCAGTAAATCTGCAGCGCAACTCAAAGCGTTAAGCATATGAGGCAACCATGGCTCCAGTGGCTTCCATGTTCGCCCAATCCCAGGAAAGCTGCGATACACATGTCCCGTACTCAGAATATTTCGTGCATGCCTACAAGTATGATATGCATGCCTGAGACGCCCTTATGTTTCTTCCCTGCCTAAGACCGCCGTCTCTCCTCTTAGTATTTAGGTAGTTCAGAAGAAGAACTGACATGCCTTTGACGACTATAAGCCAAGGTAGGCTTTTGTCACTAGGTTAACGGGTTCTTATGGCCAGTGAAATAACCAAATCCCTTCTAACGAAAACGTAACGGTAAATGGAATGACGAACGATGTTTCGTAGTACAGAGGAGTATGGAGATTTTGGCATTTTATATTTTACGTCGGGGAAATATAGGATAATTAGCAGTACTGCATCAATGCATCAGAGACGTGCAACGAAAAGTAGTACCTGATCACGCCCACAGTACCATTATATTTACTTTAATTAATGCAAATAAATAATTTATGTGTGAAATGTAATATATGAATTGTTTCACATTGTATTCCCAGATGTTAAAAATAAATTTCATTTTTCACTAAACTTGCAGATGTACGAGATGCCAATAAAGATTCAATAGTTAAGAAAATCCAACAAGTTGCGTTAAAATGAATAATAATTCAGCATTCTGAATGTATTCTTTAAATTTTTTGTTGTAAGCATATTCTCTACTGATAAAACTTTTTCCCATTAACATGATTTAGCAACTTGTTTCAGTACGGTAAACAACGTTCGCATCATTTCCATGTGTATTTTCACATATTGACGGGGCCGTGGTGGCTGAGCGGTTAGACTGTTCGCCTCCCACCAAGGCGAACAGGGTTCAATCCCCTGCCTGGTCACTCCAGAAAATTTGCAAGTGGGAATCGTGTCGGACGATGCCGCTGGTCGGCGGGTTTTCACGGGGATCTCCCGTTTCCCCCGCCCTTGCATTCCGGCACTATCTCATTTCACCCTCATCGGCTCTCAAGACTTCGTTGTAAATAGCAGTCCAAATCTCTGAACTCAACAAATATTAACAAAATAGTATTGGCAAGTTTTGAACTTCTGAGATATATTCTGAAACACCCTTAAACATTTTATGATACATGCAAAGTATTTATTGATGTATGTTCATTAGAAGGTTGTATTTACACAGCAGTTCACTTGAAAATAACAGAGATTTGACTTGTACTGCTTGTCTTTCTTCTCAGGCTAATGTGTGCTCCAACTCGCTGACTGAAGCGCTCCATGCGGTTATCAACGGAACTGATGGCTGCCTCTTCTGCTTCGGCGCGCCTACAGCTGGTGAGTCACACACCTGCCTACAGCTGGTGAGTCACACACCTGCCTACAGCTGGTGAGTCACACACCTGCCTACAGCTGGTGAGTCACACACCTGCCTACAGATGGTGAGTCACACACCTGCCTACAGCTGGTGAGTCACACACCTGCCTACAGCTGGTTAGTCACACACCTGCCTACAGCTGGTGAGTCACACACCTGCCTACAGCTGGTGAGTCACACACCTGCCTACAGCTGGTGAGTCACACACCTGCCTACAGCTGGTGAGTCACACACCTGCCTACAGATGGTGAGTCACACACCTGCCTACAGCTGGTGAGTCACACACCTGCCTACAGCTGGTGAGTCACACACCTGCCTACAGCTGGTGAGTCACACACCTGCCTACAGATGGTGAGTCACACACCTGCCTACAGCTGGTGAGTCACACACCTGCCTACAGCTGGTGAGTCACACACCTGCCTACAGCTGGTGAGTCACACACCTGCCTACAGATGGTGAGTCACACACCTGCCTACAGCTGGTGAGTCACACACCTGCCTACAGCTGGTGAGTCACACACCTGCCTACAGCTGGTGAGTCACACACCTGCCTACAGATGGTGAGTCACACACCTGCCTACAGCTGGTGAGTCACACACCTGCCTACAGCTGGTGAGTCACACACCTGCCTACAGCTGGTGAGTCACACACCTGCCTACAGACTGCTTCCATACTCTCATTATGCTGCCTTTTCACCGTCAAATGTAGTGGTTAGGCTAGGTTAACTCAGCCTGACATATTAGAATCTTTACATATTTTTTACATATTCTGTGTACAAATACAGATCTGTTTACAATTTTTATTCTTACTGTGACTTCTATGACTACATATTAAATTATAATTACGCTAATTTTAGTAATTTCAAGGAACTCATTTTTTTAATTTATCTCACTTTTCAGGTTCTCACAAGGGCTTGACGTTCTCTAAAATACACTCATTTAATTTCAAGCGCTTGATCTACAACCCTTAATAATGTTAACTTCCAGTGTATAACCTATATTTTATTGATTTTTACACACGTATTCTGCTGAAGGTCAACTCATCACTTTTGAATGCCTTTGCTAGTTTATTTTCAGCTCACTGTATACCATCACGCCTCTTTTAAAAGTCAACTATTTAGTTTACCTAACGACTGATATACATTTGTTAAGACATTGACACGCTCTGCGTCTTTCGATCTCCCCGTTTTACAGGATTTTTGCCCGAACACCAACGTGATTTCCGATGCCTGCATGTCACGGAGGTTTTTCGCCTCTGAAAATAATTTCGTAACTTTTGAGCCGCATCTGAAACCAGCTCCGTCGACCCACGCAGCTACGGCAGCAGCAATGGACCTGTTACGTGTTAGTGGTGGGATAGGTCCACCAATGGACGGCGATCCAGCGTCGTGGTGGCCTCCTCAAGGCTGCACACACTACTGCAGACTCGGCGCTCGCCTGCAGTAGTGATGTGACGTCACGAGTTGTAGGCTGTGTTGCCGAACTGTCGCGTCGTTGCGGTAGACGGCACACGCGCCATTTGTGAATTCGTCTTCGTACAACTTAAATTTTTAAAGTCATTGTTGCGAAATCGTGCATTTCTGAGTATTTTTTTCCGTCGTGTTTTCGACTATAAAGAGCCTAGAAAAGCCGCTCTTCGAGGTCAAATGGCCACCCGAGGCAGCATGGAGAGGTTTAGTTGAGGCTATGGACGGAGATGACCAGCGGAGGAAAACGACATTCTCGTGCTCAGATAAGTGTTTGTATAGGAAAATATGTAAGAGCAGGTCTGGCGGATAGTCATTTTTAGGCCACCAATTTCAATCTTGAGTATGATGAAATCGTGGAACGATACGCAAGCCGCCTCACGGCCTAGCTGTAAGACATTGTGCTTGGTATTGCCGCCTCACGGCTGTTTGTATTTGCTGGCACAATGTAGAAGTGTTCTACCACAGTCATTATGGAATTGTAACTTCATATACAAAGTACGTAAGGTGGTTATTTATATTCAGTTTATAAAGATCATAATTGTAGAGTATATTTTCATATAATCTTTTTATGCCTATTGATAAAACCAAAGATTTGTATACTTATAAATTTTTCTTCCATTGAAAAACGGACCTGTTGAATGATGACTTGTAACTTTGCCATAGGAGACTTACTCCTTATTTTGATTTTATTTGATGGTACTAGTCAGGCTAGGGCACCGTTAGGAGATGGCAGGATCTGGCTGCAGCCGCTCCGTCTTCTCTTTCTGCTCGTCATATTCTCGCGCAGAATACTGACGCGCCGAGGCGAGCGGAAAGCGGACTTCAACATTCTATGAAAATATTGAAAACGCGGAGACATTTATAATAAATTTATATTTAATTACATGTTTGTGAATTGACCAGTTGTTTTCATTAGTTTCAAATGTTGAAAATATATATTTTTTTAATTACAATCAAATTTTTTTCACATTTTGCTGCTAACATTGTTGTATAATTGCCACTCAGTTTTTAATGTAAATTATTTTCAAAATATCCCCATACTATTTGTTAAAGTTTGAGATGAATATGCTATATATATANATATATATATATATATATATATATATATATATATATATATCCACTGCGGACAACTAGTATCTACATATTTATTTTCATTACACGCGCTGTTCATTGTGCACGTATGAAAATAATCTCTGAAGAATCCCTCTAAAGGATACTGCAAGTAGATTAACGTACAAACGCTGAATATAATAGCTACATTAACTTTGCTAAAAATAATGTAAAATAATTATAGTTTTTAATTTTTCATTAAAAACTTTCTCATTCGAAAATTGTGGCCATTAGAATTATATTCTTATGGATCTGTAAACACTATATTAAAACTTGTCGTAGAAAATTTAATTTAGTTTTTTATTAATTCACCGTATCTCTTCATAGACGCCTAGTATTTTGATGCACGATATTTTAGTCCCCTCACAATGCGTGAAAAAACACATTTGCTAGAGTGTAGATTCTAGGCACTACTTTCAAAAATGCCCCTTCAAGCGTGACCGAGCCATGATATCCGTAGTTATCAAGGAGGTAAAGTTACCCAGCTATACTGGCTGTACTGGTATACGCGTTCTTCGAATGTGTCTTGCGAAGGTTTGTGTGTTCTGGAGTAATGCCGTGTTTGACCCCGGCCACATTTGTTACGCTAGGATTTCACAAACGTAATACACTCATATACTTAATACACGTACCTACAAATAGTATCTGTAATAGGAAGGGCTCAAGTTAGTTTTAATTTTACTTGTTAATGGTGCTCTCTCTCTCTCTCTTTCTCTGCATATAGTCACTCAGAAGCCACGAAAGTCCTTAGACGTTATGAAGTGAAAAAAAAACTTGCATACAAACAAGAAAGTGTGTTTGCAGACTTTAGGCGGCGGGAAACTATCTTCTTTTGTTTATTTCCGGAGAACCTAAATGGCCAAAGTTGTCGAATGTTTGGAAGTGATGTTAGAAGTAACGCTTCTATTGTTTCTATTATACTCAACATATAAATATTTGTTATGAAAACTAACTATTTACTATTTACACATTGACATAATCGGCACTAAACGTAGCAACACGGACAAACAAGCACTGAGAGTGTTTTATCGATTGTGGCAAGACTGCTGTGCTTGTTTTGTACAGTGTATGCGTATTGTCGAAACTTTGCCTCCATAAAAGTAACGTCAGTTTGAAGCCTGGGCGTTAAGTGGTTATGTGCGAATGTGAACCCAGACGTTCGCAGGTCACGGCCGACCAGACAGAGCGAGGTTAGCTGTCTTCAGTGACGGCGATTTACACATCGCCACAACTCCTGCGTTATCTGCCTACTTACAGCTATACGCCGTTCACAGTCAACTGATCACCTCCGGAAGCCTTGGTTCAGATCTACTTGCATTCACAGCGTCTATTCTTCTACCAAACTTACAAACATTACCACGGGCCTGAGCAATTTACTTGTGCGGCGGGCAAGTGACACTCTGAAATTATTATGAATTGGCAAATTCTTACACCTATATCCTTTAAAATTACCAAGAAGCAAAATAAATCATTTCGTTATTCACAAATGTTTACCTACCAATTTTTAATTTAACATTCAGGAGTGAAATTAATTTCGCTCCTTCGTTACCAACATTACTAGACGCACGCCACTCGTCGTGCCAGTTGAAATGTGTGCAGGTAAGGACAAGTTAATGTAAATGTGAGTTTTTACGCCAAACTTTTGTTTTTTTACGTGGCGCTCGTAGCCATTCGGCCCTGCCACACCCCGGCCGCCCAGTCGGTGGGGAAGAGGGATCACGCCCTCTCAACGTAGACATGACCAGCGCTCACCGAAGTTGACCAAATCCAGAGCCCTGACCTGATTCGTCAGGCCGCACCGAGCATGTCCTACCACAAGGACTGAGATCCTAGTATTCAGTTACCAAGAGTTTTCAATTAACAGTGGACAGACTATAGAAACTTTCTTCAGCTTGCTCATCAACTACCGGGGAGCGAGTTCTGTTCCGAAATTTGATACATTCCCCACTGTTTAACTTCCTTTATTTTGGTACATTTTACCCGATACGTGTGATAATGATCGCCTTTCTTTCAACGATTCATAATAGTTAACTGCAAAACTTCGTTCTCGATGGCAGTCGTTTTGTTGGCCTTGGAAACTACGCACTGAGTGGGTGCTGTCCACGTTGTCGACGCGCGATCTGTGATTTGGCTGTTTGTTCCATCTGCTTTGTCTCTTCCTTAAAAGCCTTTATGCCACGATGTAATAGTCCTTGGACGATTACATGCGAGTCTGCATGGCCGCTTTTATGGAATTTTCTATGGAAAATTTGGCCAGCTGCTGGCTGTTTACATTGCCGTTTTCGTAATTGGTTGTGGGCAGTTTTTGATGGAAGGTTTCATACAAGGTTGAAATTTTAGCCAATCGGAGAGTAGGAGCTGGAATAATTTTTTTTTTTTAGAAAATGAGTAAGACTATTAAACGTGAATAAATAGTAAATAAAACCACGAAAACGTTTATTGAATCTAAAACAGCACCGTGAGAAAATTATGGTAAACATTCGTGTTTATTTAACACAACTGTTCCAGCTGTAACAACATTTTGATTGTGCTCTGTGTATAAACGCATAATTCTCAAGTCATGAGGGAATATTGTTCGTAAACCACAGTTGCACAAGTAAAATAATAAAAAAATGCACTCGTGTTTACTTGTGCGGCAACAGGTATCGTTGGGTCGTTATTCTAAAGAACCCTCCATGACTGCTTGCATGCAGGCTTGGGTAGCAGGTCTCGTGGAAACTTACGCACAAGCCCGTACGGAAAATTTTATCGTGGCGTACAGGCTTATAGCTAAAGACGATGTAGACCGAGTTTTGTCTTCTGCGCATGCGCTCAGCATTGACTTCCCCACCGCCAGTAAAAATGTCAAAGTCACGTGGTCTACAGTTATGATCCTGTTTGTTTACATTTGAATTCTAAATAGACCAACCCTTTTGCATGACTGTAATTATTTGATGAACTGGAATGCAATCCAGCTGCTTTGAAACTACAGTCGAGGTAGCGTTCCTAACTTCTCAAAGCGTTTACGTGCATAAGCAGTGTTCTAACCTCAAATCACATCCACGTGGTTTCTGACGGTATGTCAGCGGAAAAGCAGTCTGAATGTTGCTACACGGATAGTGGTTAGTGCGCGACTCGCAAGTGCGCTCTACCCTGTGTTCCCTCTGCATTCCGTGCTACGAGATCTGCGAACGCGTGCATCCACCATGAGAGAGGCTGATGACGTTCAAATAAGCACTTTTGAAATCAACCACTGAAAATAATTACTGCTTCCCAGTTAAATTGTCAGAGAATTAATAATATAGAACTGATGTTCTATTAAGGACGTAATAGGTGAATACATGGTTTTCAGTTGGATGACGCAGGAATGAAGTGAGATTTGTTACGGGTTTATCTTATGTATACTGCTCACAAAAAAAATTAGCATACATCAGACCCCAGGATGTCATATTGAATTAAAGTAGTTTACAGTTCATTTTATTCTCAGAATAACACATAAAGTGAAGGAAATAAATACTCATTAACACCATCCCAGTATGAAACAAACAAAAGGCAGAAACTGAAAAACAGCGTAAACAAAGAAATCTCATCAGTTTCAATATTTAAGAAAATGGTCTTCTCAGATGCACTGAAAAACTTCAAAAACACGTAGGACCTCCACTATTCCTGAGGCACGCTTGTATCCGACGTGGCTTGCCAAACACCCAATCATTAAGCTTTTCCCGTGGAAAATCGTCCTATTCCCAATTTCGGCTGTTTTTAAGGTCTGAGTGGTCATTGGTGGTTGTGAACGGTTTGAAATAGCTTATTTAAGGACGGACCACACATTATCTATGGAGTTCAGGTCAGCTGTATAAGCTGGCCAGTTCATTCTTCGGATCCCAGCAGCGAATACGCTAAACGTTTTGTGGTAGCGTATACAATATGTTTCAGTAAAAGTGTGCAAGAACGTTTTGAGACTGGGAACGTGTGTTCCACGAAGCCATCGAAAGGAGACATGAGTGTAATGAATACCGGTGTCCGCATTGATTACGTGAGTTATTGACGTTGCATGTGTACACTATTGACAGTTAGTACTGTGCAGGACCATTCCATTGTCGGTCCGGTGTCGATGTAACAGTTCGCACCTCATAAGAGGTGCTCAAAGTGACGGCCGGCCACCAACCTCGAGGCAAGCGCGAAAACGGCGCTCGGCATAATGCCGCACCCGTTCAATTATCCGACGCACGTTGCGTCTGTTGTTGACACGCGCACCTGCTGTGGCAATGTAGGGACGACAGAGCAAGCTTGTGGACCACAGTAGAACCACACACACGTTATGGGTCGCCCACGTGTTTACGCCGATATCTCCTTATACTGGCCTCCTGGACCACACGTTTTCCAATCTCAAAACGTTACGTGGCAAGGCCTCCATTCCCAGTTTCATTTTCGCACGCTGTTACTGATGTAATGGAAGGTTACAAACACTCTCTGTCTCATGCAACTTGCCAAGATTCTGACAGTTCAACGAAAGTAGCGCCAATGTTTACTTTTCGTTTATGTATCATTTCGCCATCAACTGGTGCGTCAAGTGGCGGCTGCATATGTATTTTACTAACACGCCGTCAGCTAATCCACTTTCCATTGTAATTCTAAACAAATTTTAAGGTATTTATATACTCACATCTGCCTAAAAAAATCTGTAGGTTTTGAAAGTTAAAAACAGAAAACCTTGCAAAAAATGAAATATTTGTTACCTATTTTTTTATTTATTACAGACAACGAATTTGGGTTAACATTTGCGAGATGGTAATTGTAGTTCTTACTACATTTTGGATGTTACAGCTAATATTTTAAGACGGGAGATAAAGTAAATTCCGGAAACTTGCCTGACAGCGCACTTTTCATTCGCCAACAAACAACTTACCAACGACTTACTTTTTAAAGCAGTTATTCTGTTATAACCGATACTAAACAGCTTGAGTTAGAAATATATGGCGTGGAATAACATAAGAATTCTTTAAAACTACCCACCCGCATCCAATTTTCTTCGTTTTATTAATACAGAATAGTAACAACATGAAAACCACAAAAATTAGGATTTGCGGGAGAACTTTGCATGCAATGGACGTTAGCGTAACGAAAACGATTACCAACCCAATATAAATTACTAGAAATCAAAATTGCTGTACACAGAATACTTAAAAAATTACACAGAGCTCGCGGACAAATAAAACCATTGGTATATGTTCGTAAATGTGTTATTTTAAACAAGAAAACTATATTTTGTTTCTGACTGGTTGTAGTTCGGGATCTGGCTAAAAGATAGCGTGGAAGGGCGTGTTGTAACAGATGGCGTGGTAGTACTTGTTGTGAGCTACAACAGGTAGCAGCACTTTGACCTGCCTCTTGATTCCGTCTTTGTAAAAGTTCACTTTTCTCATTTTATTGGCTCAAAACGACAAGAGTTTGAAATATATTTCGTCAAATTATTTGAAAAAATTATTCAACTATACCCTCCGATATTTCTGTAGGCTTTTGGAATTAATATCAAGCATGTATTGAAGGTGTGGAGAGTGGCGTATGTTTGAAGTTGCATTTGAATATGGACCGTTTTAATGTTCGTTTAATTTGAATACATATAAATTACAACTTTAGCGCTAAGTTCAGTTTGTAACAATAATAACAGCTGGTTAGTGAACACGTAAAATAAAACGTATTAATTCATCTAGGAACTTTTTCTTATCCGCGTATTTTCTGCTTGTTTGATGTGCGTCGGCAGTGCAGTCAGAATAGCCAACCTAATATTAATTTTCACTCGTTCATGCATCAGCTAATACAGGATTTTGTAAATGGCATGTTGTTTCTTACGTATGCGTCAAGTTGCCACTCACTGACTGTCAAAATATCGCCAACTTATATCAGACAGACAATATATGGAAATTAGGGCCGGTCACCCCAACGAAGTTCAAACGATAATCTCATTTGATCGGCACATAATCTCGATTAAGCATAATGTACTTTCCACCACGCCCTTATACCAGATTTAGTTGAGTTTAACGAGATTAAATATTAACTGCACAATTTCTGCCAGTTTAGCACCTCTAATTTCGCTTAAATGTGAAAATAAAATGTAGTTGGCGTGTACTGCTTAACATCTGGACAGGATAGTGCCGATGGTCGTAAAATGTTTTATGCAGGGTTAGTTGTATTAAAATAAATACAATTATGTTATATGATATAACGATCTCAAGTGGAAAACATATTTATCTTCACACAGGGAAAGCCTGTATTTTGGAGTTTATTAATCGTTAATATTTTTCTTTTGGGAAATTGTTCGCTAATATAAAAAAAAAATATAAATTTGTAAGTATATTAAATGGTTTAATTCTTCATTGTACGATACGAATCTGAAAAATACTCTCTCACAATTCATTGATAGTGCAATTAAACACTGAGATGTTCCTGGTATGTCAGGTGTATGCAGTATAAATATTTAATAGTATGTGCTAGTAGCAAATAAAATTGTAGACACCATGGCGGTGCACAATTTATTCCTACCAAACCAAACTTGAATAACACAACAGCCAAAATGTTTCCTACCATTAAGTTACAACCTAAACTAAAGGATCCAATATCATTTAAATTAATATACGGATCGTGCAAGCCAACTTAGGCAGTTATACTCAAATTGCAAGAATCAACTAACCTAAAAGCTGTACGTAAATAAGTGTTATAGATATAAGTTCAACCTTAAGTCGTTGTGCTTGAATTGCAAGCGTAAAGAATATAATGCAACTTAATCTTGAAACAATAGTTCTACACAAATCATAGGAAACCTTAAATCACCAGGTTTATCGGCGAACCTTTTCTACTTTTAATTTGACTTCCGTAATACAGTTTTGGTAGTAAGAAAAAAATACATCAATGTAAATTATTCTTGTGTGGAAAGTCATACTTTCAATCCAATATTTACATTTGTCCCTGTGTTCATCATAATGACAATATCAGCAATATTCTCAATCACTGCGAAAACGTGGTTAACCGCAATAAAAGACTGCATTAAGTAGTCTTCGGTTACTCTGATCGAGAATTTTCATTACAATTGAGGCATATGTGTAGCAACGAAACATAGAACAGACAAGTTTAACTAACCTTGATTAACTCAGAATTGAGTGTACAGTGGCGAAATACAACACAACTTTAAATCCAAGTTTAAAACGAATCTAGTTCTGTTAATCTCGCTTGGAATTAAACTTAATATTTGTTGGTGAGACCGGCCGTTACAGCCTAGGCAGGGCTTTCAAAAGTGCTCAGTTGCACAGCTAAGGACAGGGTTTAACGGCGAGGTGTGTGTGTTGGCAGACACGGCGCGCACGACAGTTGGCAGCCCTGTGTCGGTGGGTGGCCTGGGCGCTGTGCCCTGCGCCATCTCGTGGTTGTTCCGCGCAGTCGCCGAGCGCAAGCAGAGGACAGGAGCCCGCTTCTCCGTGCGAGTGTCCGCCATAGAGGTGTCTGCAGCCTCCAACATCATCTGCGACCTGCTCAAGGGATACGCCAGCGGTGAGCTGCAGCATCTGCATCACCTTCACTTTCCACTCACTATACCTTACCTTCCTTCTTTTACAGTTAGTAGCTGAGATTACTGACGAATGTTCCTTTCATGGGTGGATCGAGGGGGGCGAGGGGTGAGGTGTCACAGTGACATGGAAATATTCTGCAGTTATTAGGACAATGAGTGAGTGAGTGAAGAGATATGGATGGCTGATAACATCGAGGTCTAGAGAGCCGATGAGGGTGTAACGAGGTGATTATGGAGCAGTGCCGGAATGAAAGGCGGTAGAAACAACACATTCCTGAGAAAACCCGCCAACCAGTGGCATCGTCCGGCACGATTCCCACGTGCGAAAATGATCCCGCCGGGAATCGAACCCGGTTTGCCTAGGTGGGAGGCGAGTAGTCTAACCTTTACACCACCGCGGCTCCTTTAACTCTGAAATGAAACAATATGAGAATTGTTTTAATTTGATTAATTTCGTATTGTTCCCGAAAATTACGACGAGACAGTGACCTAGCCCCCACATGAGCGTTCACAATGGCGAAGTAATCCCCACCCTTCTACACATACGCACACACACGGAAGTCTAGATTCGCTTCTAGTTCCTTTATCTGCTGATGCTGCTGGTGAGGCACTGGTGAGCTGTGTTGTGGCGTCTATGTAGGAGGCTATACTTCCTTCTGAGTCCACTGATACACTGGACAAGCAGTCTCAGCAGTAGCGCACGGACAATTGTAGCGGTGGTCAACGATAATTCTAACAAAATAACTGTAATATTATTGGTATCTGCAGAGGGTGATGAGTGAGTATGAGTTAGAACTCAACACCTGAATTAATTGCCCATGCTATAATTTTTACAAATTAATCTCCTTGGCATCGGTTAACACACTCACTGTTAACGAAATTACAACAAAGTCGTCTGGTGTAGCAAAGACCATTATGTCTGCTGCTGGAAATTCTGACGAGTGTTCCACCACTAAGAACACCGACTGTTCGTTGGTGTTCCTAAAACGGTTATTTACTGACCAGTGACATCAGCGCTGTCAGTGGAAAAAGGAATGTAGCCACAGAATCCCAAACTAACACAACCTGCTAAACGAACCTACGCTAGTAGGCGAATATGTGTTTCTATATTTCTGACTAATCTCCCACAGTGTAGGTGTTGAAGGGGAGGGGTGCATTTTACCCCCTCCCCACTTTGAATTAATTATTTAATTTCATATTTTGAAAACTAAGAATTTTTTATAATTATTATGTTTACTTGTCTTACACTCTTTTAGTTAAAGAGCAACTATGTACATGGGCGATACTGCCAACGCGTTAGTACAAGCCATACAATGCAAACATGCCATAAATACATTACCAATATAACAACGTATGATGGCGGTAGAAACTAAACATTTTACAGACAACAAACATTCTGTAATCTTATCTTGATTTGGACACATTAGTTATAATTAACAACATAAATATAAAATGTGCACATTACATTTTAATGTGGCATTGCAGGTAATTTAACGATAGTGAGGTAATTTTGCTATTATTCACCGAGACATAATTTTCACATTCCCATGAATTCATGCTAATTACCACATCCCTATTCATTACTGTCTGTGTAGTTCTGAATGTGGCAGTGTTTTCGACAGCTCGCTCATTTGTCAACGTCACGAATAAGGAAAACGAAGAAAGGCAGAGGTGCAAAAAATTACTTCTTTCGCCCCCCCCTTTTTATCATACCTTTTTAGCGCCAGATCTGGTAACCGCGTGAACAAAAGTGTTTTAGACATGAGAAGGTCCTCGAAAATGGACTGGATTTCAGGCATGCTAAGAGTGGATACATGGCGGGTCGCACTATCTTGTTGGAAATGACCAATGGTTAGTTCCTCGTCGTCTAATTGATTACCAAAGGTATTGAAGATATTCATGTATACAGCATGTCATGTATACATCAGTCCTTGAAATGGGGCGGCGATGCGAATATATAGCCTAGCGCCACTCAAGTCCATCTCCACCTTCTCTAAATGTCAGGGCTGGAAACACGGTGGCAACGTGATGGCTGACGGAGTGAGGACGATAATGGGCTAATGGTGGCCTCGCCAGTGCACTGGCGATCTACCACGGCGAGGTCATATGCAGCTTTCCAGAGGCTGCATATGTTCTTCGGCTGCGGTGATGACCAGCGAGCCGAGTGCACAACCCCAACTGAGGCCTTCGGGTAGATCTCGAGGTAGCGGAGCTCCGCAGAAGGGACTGTCTGGCATCCTGGAGGAGTTAGGCTGCTTTGGGTGAGAACCCTGTGTGCAGGGTATAGTCGTGTTGGCCCAGTGGATCGGTGTGACGGCCCGGCCTTTGGCTGTGCTGATCGCGGGTCGGACTCTGGGTGGCATTGGTTGAACCTCCCGCTGGGAGGAGGCCAGGAGGCGGGTATTTGCCTGGAGGGAGGCAATGGCGGCCCATGCGGCCTCAGTAGCCAAGAGAAAAGCGTCATTCCCTCCCATCGAACCCCCACAACACGCAGTGCTGGGTTTGGTGATGAGCTCTTGTCACTCGGGTACCCCTTTGGTGAATAAAAGCGGCGTGTCGCTGTGCCCAGTTTCGAAGGGTTGATGCTCGCTAATGAAGGGGCACTAGTCTGGTCTGCCTAGTAAGATGACTCGTTTACGAAGCACGTTCATAGAGGTTGGATAGTCCTCGGCCCCATCAAGGTGGCGCATGCAGATTCAACTCTGTACGATGCTGTTGAAAGGTGAGGTGGTAACCACGCCCGCCCAGCGAGATTGGAAGGAGCATAATCTCTTTCTATTGGATTACATTCAACTGTAGCCAATTAAATCACGGTGGTGCTAATTAATTTAGTCTGGGTGCACAGACGTCATAGGACTGGCCAGTGTTCACAGCATGGGTTATAATTTAATACCTGCAGTGGCAAATACAATGTCTGGAGTGGCTTCGTGGCTGATCTGAAACAATACTAGTGCTTGGCGCTGTGCACACTGTATGTTGCTCTGGATTACACTCCTGTTGTACCCATTGGACTCAGGTACAGGAGACCCGACTGCCCACAAGCTTTATACAAGTTTTACAGATAAAGAGACAGCATTCGTTATTGTTGTCTCGAGGGATATTCGACCAATAATGCGCCAGCGGGAACTTGCACACCCAACAACACATTTTTCTGAATTAAGAAGTTCTTTATTCACCGTGTGAGGAATTTCGCTGGCCTAAACAAGGGAGTTTTGAGAATTTACATAACCAGAAAGGTGAAACTAAGCTTCGTCGGGAGAAAATGAATAATCTGGAGTATTCGGGTTTGCGTGGATAAGCGTTTGCAAACAGTGAAAAATGCCACATATTTAATTTTGTCACGTTCGTTGAGTTCGTGGACGATGGAGATAAGATACAAGGTGGTTCGTTTTTATTTGCTGCACGATGTAAAGCGCTTTTTAAAAACCCGGTTTCTTGAGAAAGTCACCGCAGTTACTTCTTTGGAGAGGCCGGTAGATTATCGAAGGTTTCCTGTGACATCTTTAAACGACTTCCTTCATTCGTGTCCAAAGAAGTCCGCTAGGTTTCGAGTTTTTTCGCCAGGGCCCAAATGGTGACTTATTCTGTGCATGTCTGCCTCGAATGTTTTCCCAGAACATCTCTGGATTTTTTTTTCTTCCCCAAAACATACACATTGTTCCAAATTATAACTAGCCATTTATTCTAAACTTTCTTACACTCTAAGCCCGAATCAGTGATATCAATCAGTGAAATAAATTCACTTTAAGTTAGTTGATAAGCTGATGCTGACCGGCGAATCAAGCAAATTAACTGAGAAAAAGTGATTTATAGCAACGGAATTTTTAACATTCTGTGGGAGTCACAGACACATCACTGAAATTCAACCACTATTTTAATTAGTTATCTGGCACTGATTAATTTAATTGTTTGCTCTAGTTACACTGTTTTCATTGATTTGGTTCAATTCTCACTGTTTCAAGTTTAGAGTGTATCAATTACACTTAGACTGTAGCCATGTGCAATTAAATACCCACTTTCGGCCACGAGGTACAACAGCTGCCTACGGATATCCGCATACAGCGGAAAGACTGGTGACGCCCAGGCGGTCACAAGGCAATAAACCACGGACAGACACATCATGCACAAATCAAAAACGAAATGATCAGTCCTGTGCGCTTTCCACAATCCTATTTAGTTTCAATATCTTCCATATGAAGCATCGAGTGATGAGAGTGAAATGAGATTTGGGCGGCTCTAACAGCGAGATCTTGAGAGCTGATGAAGTTTATTGAGAGGAGTATGAAGCAGCATCAGAATGAAGGGGCGAGGGAAAACGGGAGATCCCCAAGAAAACTCATCGGCCAGTGACATCGTCCAGCACGATTCCCACATGTGAAAATCCGGGTGACCAAGCTGGGGATTGAACCCGGTTTGCCTTGGTGGGAGGTGAGCAGGCTAACCACTCAGCCACTGTGGACCCTGGAGCAACGAGTTCAGTGTTATTTTTATGCGGATGTTCTGACATTTCACCCATATCAAAGTAGGTCTGTTGAAAATTTCGTTACAATTGATTCATTATGGTTACAGGCATTAACGAAAACCTGGGTTCGACTTGGAGTGGGACTTCTTGTAGTATGAATATTATAAGGGGAAGTCGATTACCATCAACTGTTAGAAAGAGAAGGAGCCTTATGTAGCGATAGTTAACATCAATTCATACACAATTGTGTCTCGAGCACAAAGAAGCCATTGCAGAGCAATGTTATAACGGGACAGCAAACAAGCCCAACAAATTTGGAGAGTTATAGATTACACCGGTGCCTCGTTCATAGAGAATTCGTTAGATAGCAATTTTTTTCTGGGGCTGCCAACAAGCTGAACAAACATGGTTAACTAAAGTTTTAGGGCCTCGCCCTTCTACAATATTATACTAATGAGCAAAAATGAAGAAGGCAGAGGAGAAATTAACATATCGGTGGAGCGAACAGGCAGTACCAACCAAATAAACATCAGACGCTCGCCTAGGGTCCAGAACAGTAGGGCACAACGCATCGTGTCACGAGCTTCGACAGCATCTCGAACGTCAGGAGTGGCTTTACAAAGTGTTAGTAGTGGTCGTCCAAGTGCAACCACGGCAACCGTGGAACATTATGTTGTCCTATAGGCTATGGGACATCGATGGCAGACAGCGGGTGAGCATGCAAGACACATGCAATGCACTACTCGACGCCTGGTATTGTGTTTTACTGTGGCCAGAAAACTGCACAGTCGGCGACCAGTGCGGTGTGTGACATTGACGCCTATCCATCGGATACGGCGTTTGGTGTGGTACCAGGAGCACAAGGGCCTGGGAGTTCAGAAATGGTGTAGAATGATATTTACAGAGGGGACCCGATTTAGACCCATAAGCAATTCCTGACTCTTACACATCTGGAGAGATCAAGGGACACACAATCGTCCCTCCGACATCATCGAAAGGCATTGGTTTGCACTGAAAGTAGCGAAGCTCTCGTTTAGGGAGCCACAATGCTTGGTGGCTGTGCAGAGCTCCATATCTTCCAAGGAGATTTAGTTATTGATGACCACTTTTGCACCGAGGTTCTTCTTCCTCACATGCATATTTTCTGGGGTGCAGTAGGCCTTGAAATTCTTTCCTATCTGACAACGCCACACCTTATCGAAGAGTGGCAGTCATTGAGGTCTTGGAGAGTGACGATGTTTGCCACACGGATAGCCCGCACAGTCTCCAGAGTTAAATATCATCGAATATGCATGAAGATGTTATCAGGAGACATCTGAGAGCACATCGCCAGCTGCTAGAAACTAATCCTCAAATGTGATAGGCGCTGCAAGAGGAATATATGAGCTGTGATGCCTCAAGAGCTCGTCGAGTGAAGTGGACTGGATAGATGTGGGCGACTCTAAAGAGCAAGGTCTTGAGAACCGATGGGGGTGGAATGAGGTGGGCATGGAGTAGCGACCCGTCAATCTGCAGCGTCGTCCAGCACGATGCTCACATGTGAATTTGGGAATGACCCTGTCGGGAATCTAACCCAGTTCACCTAGGTGGGAGGCGAGTACTGTGATCACTACACACCAACGGCCCCAAGAGCTCGTCGACAACATCATATTGAGCATGAACAGAATGTGCACATTCTGCATCGCAGTAAGTAATACATGTTCTATTGAGGATTGCATTTTCTTACCTGCCACTTGCCCCATGGACATTACTGTCTTCTGTACCGATGTGCTTGGAACTCACTTTTGAAAAAAGGCCCTCTCCATCGTTTGGATTCCTTTCTTTAATCAGAGTTGTTCCCCTTTCGTATTCTCTTACATCTCTACGATGTTATGGTAAGCTTTATACCTATTTGAAACATAATGATATGCGATATTACATGTAAAAACCTCTTCCGTCTGTAATTTTTGCATGCCAGTGTATCTATGTTTAGTGATATCGAAGCTACATAGCCATTAGATAGCGGACGAGTGGTTGTGTAACTATCAGGCCATGGTTACTGCACATGCTTTTGTGGGCAGTTAACATTACTGCGAATGCGCATTCTCGCCTGTGAATTTCAACCTAGCATGTATTCCAGCACTACAGGACCGCAAAAAACTACCTAGGATAATAGGCGAATACAAGTTTTTAAAGTTTTAATTTGCATATAATACCAATTTGATGAAAATTTTGCAGTTAAAAATAACGTAGGATAGTAGGCAAGAAGGTATGCCATTCCCATGGGCACATGTGGAGTACACTTTTGTTGTATTTGCACAAGTAGTTTTACGGAACATAGTTTCCAAATATATTTTGTATCACTACAAACAAGTAAGCATAAATTTAACACAAGCTTAGCATGGGATGTGTAAAACTAATTTTGAACTTAACTTACAGGTATTTTATATTTCAAGTTTATTTATAAACACCGAGCTACATTAATAATTGTGTATGTTTTCTAAAATAATGTGCTGAAAATAAACATCATTACAGATGTGCAGTTACAAGAAAATCTTTGCAACTACACTGAAGTGCCAAAAAAACTGGTACACCTTCCTAATATCGTGCAGGGCCCCCGCGATCACGTAGATATGCCGCAAGACGACGTGGCATGGACTCGACTAATGTCTGAAGGTATGCAGGAGGCATTTAAATCTGCGCCAATTTGAGAAAAGGTTGCACGTCTATCACGTTTAATGATTCTCGTCAGTCGTAGTTTGTCCCGTTCGTTCACGATCTTTTTCCGGCCGCAGCGATGTCGAAGATGTGATGTTTTCCCGGATTCCCGATATTCACGGTACACTCGTGAAATGGTCGTAGGCGAAAATCCACATTTTATCGCTACCTCGGAGATGCTATGTCCCATATCTCGTGCGCCGACTATAACACCACGTTGAAACTCACTTAAATCTTGATAACCTGCCATTGTAGCAGCAGTAACCGATCTAGCTGCCGACCACATCGCGTTACTCTGATTGGTTCCATACCTCTGTTATTTGCATACGCACGCCGATACCAGTTTTTTTGGCTCTTCAGTGTAGTTTCCAAATGATTGTTTATATGAAGTACTAAATGTGTTAACTGTGTAGGCACGGCCACGGCTGTGCACAGTGAGTGGAGGTAAGTCAGCAGTATAAGAAGCACATAAGTGTGCAGAGGCACATAACAGGCGACGTAAGCGACGGCTGCTCGTGTTGCAGAGAGCGAGCAGCCTCCAGGGGCGTACCTGCGCGAGGACACGCCGCTGCAGCACCACAGCGAGCTACGGGTGCCGTCGCCGGAGAGGGCCGCCTTCTACCTGGACGCGGCTCTGGCGGCGCGCGGCTCCTGCTCCTCGCACCTCGTCTTCACACTGCACGTCTACCAGTACAGCGTTGCCGGACTGCACGGAGGTACTTTCCTGTGCCCCCACACCTCCCTGCACATCCCCCGGCACTATGCCTCTTTCAGAAGCAACGAGCATGGGGAATATACCATCGTGGTTGGCGCGGGTGTTGAAGCCTTTCACAATAGTATCCTCTGCCCTGTGAATACCAATAAGTTGCAATACCCGAAGACCGAGTTTGTTCGGGCAAGCGACGGATGGTTTTGACGTCACGAAGACAATTTAAAATACGATGACGTAAAAGTTAAAATTTTTTCTACAGATATTCACACAATTGCAGCCAACACATATTGAAGGGAAATAAGTAGTTCTGTGTGTATCTATATGTATCAACTGTACCGGTGACCTTGTTACCTTACACCAACGTACATAGTTGTGAATTATGTCAACCGTACATGTTATAAAAAAATTTATTTCTGCGATGGGACGTCTCCTTCCCAATGGTAGAGGTTGGTTCTAGTCCTGTCTTCGTCAAGGGTACATGCAAAATTTTAAATTGTACCTTTGTTGAATTTAGTGTGTAAGGTACACCTCCAATGGCCTTATCAGCGAGATTATGAAGTAGTCACATTAGGATGTGAGTTTGCACAGTGTGCGGCGATGTGTTAGGTTCTTGTGCGCAATCCTTGTATGAAAGGAACTAAAGGAAGGCGTGTGTGTGTGTTGTATCTATTGTTGTCGAAAAGGAATAGAAGACTTGGAAACAAATATTACATTCCGTCAATTCAGGGAGGCCATTAATGGGTGCTTTGAATAGCCTTTTGCGTAAATCGTAAAATGATAAAACGAAGTTCTTGCGTTGTTTCCGCCTCGTCTGAACGAGTGCATCTCACTTCATGTACAAAAGTCTTATCAGCTGGCGTTGCCTAGCGCTATAATTTTCGCTTGGTCGGTGACCAGCAGGCCCACTGGTACACACGAGTGCGCGGGCTTACGTCCGCCTCATGTGAAATCCCCATTTACAGTATCAGGTACAGCATGAAGCGGGTCTCCCCATTCGAGCAGGCCCATGCCGCGCTCGCTCTGTCTGAAAGAGTACTTAGAGGCCTTCAACCACCACATATTTATTTAGAAGATTATTCGACAAATATAAATTTTAAGAAAATTACACTGAAGAAATATACACATATAATTGTTTTCATTATTAACGCAGTCGCGTACCTGTCGCTTGAACTACATTTGCAGAATGTTGCGAATTAGTCATTTTGTTTCAAACTCTTAAAACGTGTTTGCAATATGTTTTCATGCAAAAAGCAAACGTTCGCCGATTGAGTGCAGGATAGTACTTTCAAGATATTCTCATGTTATATAAATATTGTTTTGTATGTCTCCAACATCGTTAAATTTTTTTTTTTCCAAACAGCTCTATCATAAAAGACATAACCCCGACACGAGTAAAAGTACGATAGCAGCCTGAACTATGCTGCAGACAACAAGTTGAGAACACCTCCAAACCAGTTCAGAGACTGGAACATAGGGGCGATGGCGCAATTGATGCACGTGGCAGGGTCACCCTTAACACTCCCGCTCTTCTGAGTCTCAAATACGAAAACAGCTAGCTCAAAAAGATAGATTCTTGAGTTGTTGCGAGATCATTTCGAACCATTGAATCTCGCCGCTAAAATTCTGAAAACGTTGCCTCACTTGGAAAATTAACTATTCACAAGTACAAATTTCGAATTTGTAAATTTTTGTGTTACATGTTTTTTCTCAATTTCAAATTTATATTCAAATTGTGCAGGAAAAAATGTTCGCGGAATGTGAAAAGCACATTTGTTCAGCTCACTGAACGGATTCGAGCAAATTAATTGAATACAGAAACACACATTGAACGTGAAACAGCTTGCTGAATGTCACGGTAACTAAAATTTACTGGTTACAAGCTCAGTGCAGGTTTTCTCGGTCACCGTAAAATCGCCACTTATGGTGAACAGCGATAACCTCGTAAATGGAATATAACCATAACTGTTTTATGAATAACATATATATTTACTTGAAAGGAGCTGGATGCTTTTACACTGCGAAATACACAGTTGCTACATATTCGTGAATGTATCAATATCAGGCCCTAGCAATGTTTAGCAAATATTTCTCATGTATTGATGTACAGTTGTGGTTAGCATTCTGCGAAATAAACCTTTCTGCGCCTGTATCAAAGGATGTAGCCAAACCATTTAATGATACTCTTTTACATTTATTAATATGAATCTATATTTACTTCATTAGCAGTGGTACACATATTTTTATTTTAATCTCATTAATGTAGCAGCAAGACTTCAATCAAAAGATTTTTTCTGCGGAAGAGTGGTTGCTTCGCAGATTGGTAGGTTTTAAGGCTTAAGTTTTTTAAATTAAATTCCCGTAGTCGCACATGTGCAGAAGTTCCGCGATTTCCAGTAGGCTATAAATATCACCCAGCGTCGGCGACTCCTTTCGACTGCAGTTTAATGGGAATCCCTTGTAAGATAATGCCTGTAACGTCAGTGTTTGCGTGCATTCGACTTTTTCCAGGAAGGTAAATATATATTAAGTACAGGTGCCACTTCTTAAATTTATCATATAAATATGTATTTATAAGGGAGTTGCATTGGCTGGANAGCTTCGGCTCGACCTGAAGGTGCCCAGCAGATTCGCCCGTTACCCTTTCCAACAACTCAATCAATTTATAAAAGCTGGTAGCCATCTTGGTTTTATAGGCATTGTGTATGTCAAATCAAAAATCTGTGTTTATTTCCTAATTAAAAACATATTTTTTATCTAAACAATTGAATTAAAGAATTATTATTTAAATTCTTACCCAATCTGTACCTAGAATATCGTGGAATCCTGTAGATTCTCTCATTCGTTACTACGTTCGCAGTCTCCTCTCTTCGAGTCCGGTTCAGTTTTCTGCTTTACTCAGTGCATGCACTACTTTCGGGTTTGTCTGACCTGGAATTTATAATTCCACCATGCATTAATTCGCGAGTTAGTTTCTGTAATAATTGTTTTTAATTTCTTTTTTTTTATAATTATTAGCTGTTAATTATTTTTTTTGGTCTACTATATTTGGGATGTTTCCTCGCTTTTGTATTCATATTCAGTATTTAACTACTGTATCTTATAGCTGGTAATCCTTGCATATTATAAATCCGTCTAATATAAACCAACAATACTTTATCTACTACTAAGTGGCATTTAAATTTACTGCAACTTATTTCAGATTCTTATTTTATATCTCATTGATCTTGCTGTCGGTGTGTGTAGTTTTTGTTTTATTGTAATTTATATAATAGTCTTACTTTCAAATCTTCGTAATTTACTTTGTGTGTGTGCCGTCTCTTGGTTTATTTCTTTTTTCATTCTTTTTGTGGTTAAGTGTATGACAAGGCGGTTATGCCTAAACTTTGCGACTTGCATAAAATAAGTCGTGAAAAAAATAAATTTTTACACTATATAAATATCTGAAAATTATTTATTGCCTCGACTGTTATTTATGGATATGTATACTGTTACGATTATTTAAAATGTAATTATGGTATTATTATGCGCGGGGACTAAACATGGGCAAATTTGCCTCAAAAATCATACCTCAGAAAACATATCTCAATAAGCATATCTCAAAAAACATAAATCAAAATCTTACCTCAAAATTTTAAAAACATACTAAAATGCATACTTCAAAAACATACTTCAAAAATTATACCTTATAATTTATAACTTAAATATCATACCTTAAAACCTATATAAAATCGTATCTCAAAAACTATACTTCGACAAAATGAACCTAAAAAAAGAAACCTCACAAAATAAACCTCAAGAAATAAACCACAAAAAGAAACCTCAAAATCAAATCTAAAAAAGGAACTGCAAAATAAAACCTCAAAAATGAACATGAAAAGGAAACATAAAAAAAAGACACTTAAAAAAAAACCACCCCAAAAATAAGCTTTAAAAATAAGATACCTCATAATAAAATATACTTCATAAAGGTACCTAAATAATACCTAAAAAATTATACCCTCAAAATTCATACATTAATAAACACACCTCAAAAATCATACCTTAAAAAACATAAATAAATATTACCTCCAAAATCATACCTCAAATGCCATAACCCAAAAAATACTTCAAAATTCATACCTCAATAAACATGCCTCGAATACCTTAACTCAATAATCATCCCTCAAAAGTCATACCTCAAAAACATACCTTCCAGAACCATACCTCAAAACATGCCTCAAAACCATGCCTTAAATATCAGGCCTCAAAATCTGGCATCAAAACAGACAACAAACAGTTATCAGAAATTATACAGACTTTGCCAGATCTCAGCCGACTTTAAACGACCCTAGAAAGACAACACTCCTGTGTGAATCGTGTATATAGAGATGTGGTAAACACCAGTAACAAATTTCTCATTTAGCCATTTAAAAGTAAATGTAGATTTGTAAGTGATCTCTCTCCTTGTATTCATGTATACGAATGCATATGACCAATTGTAATGAAAATGGATTCCAAACCAATCCCTTAAATGTCGAATAATATTCAATTCAAGACGAGTGACCACGTCCAAATCAACGTTTACATCTACATGGCCAAAGAAGAAATATGCTCCTGGTGTCTAAACATCTATACTTACACAATTTAGTCTGTAATATTATGTCTTTCTAGGGCTGTTTAAAGTCAACTGAGTTCTGGATATGTTCTCTTTAAAGTATAACTGTTATGGTCTGTATTCGTGGCCTGATTTTCGGACCTGATTTTAAGGCATGTTTTTAAGGCATGGTTTTTGAGGCATGTTTTCGAGGTATGTCTAAAGCTAAGTTTTGAGGAATGACTTCTGAGGTATGATTTTTGAGGTTATATTTTTAGGTATGTTTTTAAGATTTGCTTTTGAGATAGGTTATTGAAGTGTAATTTTTAGGAATGATTTTTGAGGTATAATTTTTTAAGTATTTTTTTGAGGTATGTTTTTTCAGGTATGTTTTATCAGTTATGTATTTAAGATATGTTTCCTGAAGTATAAATTTTGAGGCATGTTTGACATTTGGTAGGTCTGGTTTGTTGACCAGGGTGTTTGGGACATTTATTTGGCCAGTTAGTATGCTCGTTTCAAAATATTGTTGGGAGGATTGGATGAAAGATTTTGAGATTATTGAAAATATTGATGGAGATATTGAAAAATTTATGGAAATATTCCCTAAACTGCCCTTGTGCAGCCCAAGTCTCGAGAACCTAACACTATTGGTATTTAAATAATAACCAACTATGCCTGTAAAAGTGCTGGTAGATGCTGATCCATACTATGATAACCATATACTTTTGCATGTGGTTGCTACTCGTATCATGGGCTTGGTTTAGACACATATATATTCCCTAATTACATTTGAAAGGATATAACAAAGTATATAACAATTGAGCCAATGAATAATTTGTAGGATCTGTCATAATAAAATAATTGGGCTTGAAGATAGTAGAAGGGAATGTAGAAAGGAATGAGAGACTTCTGCAGTTTTCCAGAATACTCTCTGTACAGTGTCGATACAATTTAAAAATAATTAATTTAAATATTTAACGAAGAAGATTTTGTAAATCGGAAAGCTAATGCAAATTTTTGATTTGACATACCATATGCCTATAAAACCAATATGGCTACCAGCTCGCATTGATGGGTATGCTTGATATTGTTAGAGGTTGTAACTGCTGAGCACCTTCGGGTATGTTCGGCTATCCTGAGTCGAATACTGCCGAGCATTCCGAGTTGAGCCAAAGAACCCCCAGCTGCACAGCTTCCATTTACAATATATTGGTCCAGAATATGCCATCTCATACTACTTACTGTGTGTATTATGTACATATAATGTATACTCGACTACTTGATAATTCCGACAACTTTTTAACTGAAACTGAGTTGTTGGTATTTCACTGAGTAAAATCTCTGAATTATGTTAAATTGAAGAACTTGTTTCGTGCCCACATGCTCGTAATGGGTTTGTGACTTACGTTTTAAGAAAATGTATCTCACATATAAGTGTAAATGCAATAAAGCATAAAAATTGTGCAGAAATAAACATACATCTTCTATTTATTATTCAATGTTACTGATTGAATGTGTAGACATCCTCTTTTTTCTTTTCATAATTACTAAAGAATCGTCACAAACTCTTTAGCAAAAAATTTAATAAACCGTTTTTTTTCATATTTTCTACTAATCTTACTATAATACATTCCATCCATACCTTCTGTCATTATTCATAAATTATAAGTACCCAAAGATAGTTGTGAAATCTCTCGCCGGTCTAGTAGCTAGTGAAGTTATTCCGAATGGAATTACTTCATTTCGAAACTGCAGTAACTCTAGAACCACATAATGCGGAACTTTGCAAGATTTGGTGCAAACATGCAATTGTATTAAATATCAAGATCTGAGGAATTGGGTACCAGGTAGGAAACTGCCCAAATAAGAATTTTGATTTTATATTTTGGCCGAAGAAATTCCAAAAATTCATTGTAACACAAAGTTTACTTTCAGCCCAAGTATTCCTTTAACTAAGATGCATGATATTACGCATTTTCTTTGAAATGAGAAACTGAACTCTCTTGCGATTAGGGTTTAACTTCTTGCTGTTAAAATTTCTAATAGCCTTGTTAATCTTATATATGTCGTACACAAAATACATGAAAAAAAAAAGATTTTTTTTGTTTATTTAAGCAATTATTTTCAGGTCTAACCAAACGTGTTACTTATGTATAAATATTTTTAAATTTCTTTTTCGGGACATAAATTTAAACTCTCATACTTAAGTTGAATTGTTTTTTAAATTAAATGTTACATTTTCTGAACTAACTTTGTGCTGCTGTTTTATTTATTACAAAAAATGCGTAAAATTAAGAATTCTATTTTTTGATAGCTAAGCATTCTTTAGAGAGTGCGAAATATATATATGTCACCATTTTATTAGAAGCATACACCATCACGTGACATTTCTTCCACAATACGGTGTAAGGTCCAACCGGAAGTACGGCGACCTACGATGAAACCGCTCGTGAACTCATCCGTTTGACGTAATTGCCTACAGCGGCATCTTAAAAGCATTACAACGCGCCATACATAGCGATAGCCAAAACATTCACTTCGTGCGACCGTGATGACATCTCGAATGACAGCTTCGCGTGATGGATATCGCCTATAACAAGTGCACGTTTCGTATGATTGGACAGAAGTAGTAATCAAATTCATAGCAGGTTAATGCAAATCCACTCTGCACGTTTCATGGTACTGAATGCATGCATGTGTGGCGTGGTCTGTTGTCTGTCAGGCAGTGTATGCCCACTGATGACACGTGACATCGTGACTATTGTATATAAAATGTTCACAGAGGTTATAGACTGCCAGTTTTCTTAGAGTTTTGTCTCTTTGGCCTTTTTACTCTCATGTTACATAATGATTTCATCTGAAACCACGTGCTGAGTTAACATCACACCAATTTTCACACATCCGTATATAATAACATTTTGGAAGTTATTTTATGGTTTATTAGATATGTAAATTAAGCATATAAAATTGCTACATTTTGTATTTTCTATTTATTTATGTCGAGATCTTGAAAGTTTTCAACTCCATCTTGATTGGTGAAATGCATTGACCCGTATTAGTTAATTCACTAAAACACCGCATTGAAAGTAGATTAAATCACTACTGCCGGCCATCCTCACCGAGAAAGCCACTCTGTGAGTATAAATGTCTTACCTAATTACTTAGGTATTATTATAACAAAAAAAAGTCTAATTCTGAGTTAGCTGAGGGGGTAATTATGTTGCTTCTTTCAATTACTGGAAGTTATAGTATTTCACATTGTTCAGAAGGAGAGGCGCATGCTTGTAAAAAATATTGATGGGGCTCTAAGTATTTTGTGAAGTGCAAGGAAGACCATTAAAGAAGGGGAAGGAGGGGGAAACGTAAAATTTTTTAAGCACCTTATTTATATACCGGTGTGGTTTAAGGCCAAAATAAAGGTGTAGCTTATAACTTATTTTTTAATAAAATCTGGCAGACAATTACAACACAGAAAATTTATTTTTAAGTTGGGACACACTACTAAATGCAGCGAGATACAGTTTAAAGAAAAGTACATACAGCATTAAAAATTTCACTATAACATAATTAAATAATAAATGATATGTCAAAGTGGTTTTAACCAATTTATTCAAACGTTTAATGAATCGTAAATAAAAACACATTTATAACATTTTAGTGTTCATAAAACAACAAAAACCAACCTTTGATTTTATGTTAAACAACAGCAAGCTGTTTTCTTTCATGCTACTGAAAAAAAATGCTCATAAGGAAAGCTAGCTGTCCATCACTTAATGCTGCAATTTGCCTAATTTACAAGTTAACTTTTTATTATGTCCGTGATGGATCAACCTTCACTTGTTTTGACTTAGGAACGTCAAGTCATTACTTAGTGGCAAATAACTGGTGGCGTATTTCAGTTCTTGAGATAAAACCGTCAGCTGTTTCGTCCATATATTAAGTTTGTGGTATTGCCAGAACTAGTCTAACCAACTTAACACGCTCTGGCAGTATGTCACGAAGAAAATTATATCGAAACCGTATTATTTTGTTTATATGTAACATGGTCAACCACAAAAATATACTTCAATACATTTTATTTCCAAATGCTTGCAGTTTTAAATCGATGATTAACAAATAAACTAAAATTCTGACACTTAGAATGGATATTAGCACGCTTTGAGTTGCTTTAAGTTCCTTGTTTACATATCAGAGGGCAGCTCCTGCCTGTTACTGCACTAGTCAACACTACATGCAGCGCATTACAGTACCCGAAATAGAATTAGTGGCGTTATATTAAGTATTAAAAGGGATTAAATATTGGGAGTGCTGAGCACCCCCGAAAATATTTTGGGGACTGTTTAATTTGTAAAACCTCCCCACAGTCGACGCCTATGCTCAGAAGATAATACAAAATATCTGTCATTTTAGACCACACAGATCTTTATTATTACTTAGTATTTGCACAAATAAAAGTATCGTTGGTGGATTTTGTAAAATTTTATTAACAACTTTTAAATTTGATATTAAGTGGCAATAAGTATAAAAATTGCATTTAAATGGATTTGAAAATGAGGATTATAGTATAAATGGAATACAAATTATATTCACAATATTGGCGTTACCAGGTCCCACAATTTTAAGCTTTAGCTGAAATATCGTAATACATTCTAGAATATTCTTCGTGATATAAATAATACCATGCATACTACATAACTTCATTAGTTTGTAACATTTTCAACGAAACCAATAGGTTAATTACGTAAACTATTAAATACATTATTTATTATTAATTTTAAGATTATAAGTATTATAACTTACTAAAGAATACTTTTTGTGGAAATGAAAATATCCACGCAAGCCTTTGAGATACGAAATGTAGCTATCGTGTGGTATCAAGCAAGAATTTCAAAAACTAGAAATGCTTTTTTAATTTTGAAGTACCCCTGGTGTATATGCAATGCGCTTGGCAAGTGTGAAATTTCAGTTGCCAAGAAACAGGCGGCATTTATTTACTAGCAATCTCGCAAAATGTGTGTAGCACAAATCCGACATTGCTCCATAGCCAATCCTGTCTAGTTCCATTGAGAATACTTCCTCGTACTGTGACCATTTCTTAGAATCGACTTGATGATTGTGCATATTTTTGTATCGGATGCAGTTTTCACATACAATGCTTTCTTTATTACCTTCCACATTAATCGCCAGTGTATTTGTACTCTTCAATTCCACACGTCGAGAGCATCTTCCCATACTTCTACACTGTCTTCTCTGATATCGATATTGTAGGCAATCAGAGCATCTCAATGGAACTAGAATATCTATGACTTTGCATGCTGCATAACCAATATTAATTGTTTCTTAGCTGATCAGTTAATGTCTGTACACACAAATACCCTCTAAAACAATGTTCACTTTTTTCCATCAACTGTGAATTAAATAAGCACCTATTATTCCAGTTGGCCAGAAAACTTACTTTCAGATAAATCTAATAAAATAAATTTTTATATAATATAACTTTTACTTACCATCAGAGAAATTATGCAATAAGAAATTTTTTGCGTGCGTCGAAAATATATAATTAAAAAAAGGAAAATTGTCTCTGACATGAATTACTTTAGCATGCGGAAACTGAAACCATCAAAAGGAAGTTCTGCCTCTAGGGTAGGACAGCAGATACCCCAGCGCTTGGTGGTAGCATCCTTATGATTAACCTGTGATAGCTCTATCTGAAACGGGAACAATTTGAAAGAGCTATAAATACATAACAAATATATGGCGATAATAAACAAGCTTCAGAGGCACTCTCTTCCGGAACTGTCACACACAGGGCTATGCTGAGTTCCAAACCAGAGCTCTCTGTGGCGACTCGGGTAAACATAAGAGCATACATTTAATATGCCCTGTGGCATCCTTAACAATCGAGATTATCAAAATAGTTTTTTTTTCTTTTTGGAACTGTTATACATTTCTTGTGATATTAATAGCAAATTCGTGAGTTCACTCCAATAGAGAGGTAAAGTCTGTGAAAATTTTATGCGTAATATATCAACATTTATTAAAAAAGTACGTGTTGCCAATTTGTCATATCACAAAACTAACTTTGGGCTAAGATCGAAATTTTTCTGATATATATATTATCGTGTTTTAATTCGCAATGATTTTATGTAATACTATCTGTCAAACTGTTCTCGATAATTATTTATACTAATTTTGAAATTGTATGGTTGTTTGCCTCCTAACTGTTCAAAATGTAAGTCAGAGTTAGTATTGCTTCAAGGTTTTTTTTTTCATCACATGTATTTTGACAAGAATACGTCTTTAAAATAAAACCGACACGAGGGGTACCACGAGGCAAATAGCGATATAATGTATATACTGTGTTACTAGCGAACCGGCCCGGCTTCACCCGGTAACAATTTAGTTTTTACAGCGATACTTTGAAATACAATATACTTTTGCGGACTTTTCTGTAGACCGTTTTAAGAGCTATACTTATGTGTGACATTAATTTGATATATCTCTTATGGTTTAGTCAGTGCAAGCCATGTAAGCGTCCTAAAAGCTGTTTTTTATTACTAGATTACAAACGGTTCGACATTTCTCTACTATTCGTACATTAAATATAAATTAATTATACACCTAAACCTTCCCCAAGAAATTCTCTTAATGCTTTCTAAAACCGCATCAAAATCCATTGAGTAGTTTAGAAGTACTAAGCGAATACACAGACAGACGCGGATAAGCGACTTTGTTTTATACTATTTAGATATGATCCATTCCGATAATGTAACTTAGTGTCTAATAAAACGATTCAAATAAATAAGGCCTCGTTATACTGGTTATGTAATAGGGTTTGCGAGCATGACCATGTTTTTGCACCACACATGCGCGAGGTGCAAATGGGGGCCCGCGGTTACAAGTGCCCATTTTTGGCGTTGTTGAATATTTCAGTGTGATATATCTCGCAATTCAGATGTGCTAGTGCGCTAATTTTTAAGCCAAGCAAAACATGTAATCTAGGTCTGTTTGTTTAAGACATAAAAGCCAAGTGTAAATTTCGTTACGTTAATTTTATTCCCGTGTATGTACCATCCCAGAGTTCACTGTTAGTTAGTGCCTAGTGCCTTCAGCATATCAGAACGATGGTTGGGCCAGAGCTTACATGATGTTTCCATTTGAAAATAGCAGATTTAGCAGTGGACCGAGGCACGTTTAAGTGCTGAGAAAAACCTCTGTTGGAATGACTGAATTTATATGCCCGAATAAAAACCCTTTCGAACACAACCCACTCTCCAGCCAACCCCTTCAACTTGCTATGTCCACAAACACGTGTGTGATATAGCATTTGTGCCTTCACTTATGTACAGCCATACGGGGTATTTTAATTGAGAGTGAAGGGGTATATCTGGTGACTTTTGGCCTTATGTATGTAAAGCAATGTGGTATCGTTAAAATAAATATAGTGGCATAAGTATTTCTTTTTAACTTATTATTGAAATAAAAAGTTTCTTGTGGTACAACATGTAAGATAATCCAGAATCAATATTTCCTTAAAAATCAAACCCCAATAATGAAACTTTCAAAGGAAAACTGGTGTTTAATTTGTATTACATATTTCAGTGTTTTTTAACGTATTAATACGCCCACAAGTAGTAAACTAGTTTTAATACGTACATTACATTGAAAATGTCATAAGAATCCACCCAGAAGTTTTAATTTAATGATAAAACAAACGAACGAATTTACGTACGAAATTTTCAAAGGTTGGTTTATAATAACAAATAAAATTGATATCAATCACTTTTTAAAATGTTTGTAATATCCATACGTAATGCATCAAACAATTTTTAAGGGTAGATTTTCAGAGTACGTGCACTTTGGGCGTGAAAAACGCTTTTAACGTCTTTCGTAGTTGTATTTCAACGTCGTTACTTTTATGTCAGTGGGTTGGCCAAGGAACGTCCTGTGTTCTTGACTAGTCTCAAGTTTTGTAAAGAAAAAGTGCACACATTAAAGGTTTAGCCAGGATTTGAACAGGAAACCTGAGATATTTCTGCCAAGTAGCACGGGAAGTGATTTCACTGCAATACTTGCCTAAATGGTTCGATGCAAAACAGACGTAACACAGGCAACACGGAGGAAACATGTATTTTCCAGCATAGGAAAGGCTCCTAGGCACGACAATATTCTACTCAGATTGGGAAGCACAATGCTAACAGTTAGGCAAATAAACATTTTCATCTCTAGGCAGCACTGGTGTACTGCATATGTATTTGCGGTCCGAAATTCCATCGAAGGGTCCAACCACGAAATACTGCACTAGGATCGGTTTTAAATCGAAGGAAACGTGACTGACTGGTACAGACATCGGTTTAATCACACACTGTTCTGGAAGGATGGTCATCATTGTCGCGATGCCCAGACGCGTGTGCTGAGGTCCGCGATAGCGCCAGCCAATGGGAGTGCGGCTCCCGCTCTGTTAGCATATATGGTGCAGGGGTATCACGAGTGTGAGGAGGGCATATTGCAGGGTTCCCACATGTGTGGTCAAATAGGGACTTTCCAGAGACTAGCACGACCAAGGCCAGCAGGGTGACCCTTGCAAACGTGACTCCGCGATAGCAGAGTGTATACATATACTGGATGTCTTGGTGTGTAAGCTCTCTCTGCCTCTCTCCTGGCAGGCAGACTCATTCTGAGACTGTCTTTCTGACGCTGGACGAGAATGATCGCTTCTTGAATGATGTAAAATCAATGTTATAGCAAACCAAATGTCTTAAAAACAACTTGGATATCGATCCTTAGCGTGAGGACGACTACCCACCCTCCGCCCAAGAATCCCTTTCGCTTGGCCTGCGGACGCTCGACCAGAGTACGGAGTTACTAAGGAAGATACTAGCTGCTGAGACTTGGCACAAGCAACCTCTCGTACGCTACAACGTACCAAATGTTTCCAGTTGTATGAAAATAAAAGCCAGAGTCGCAATTTTCGTAAGATAAACATAGTATTCTTAAAATCTTCAGATTTGTGTTTTTTTATAATCTGCGCGAAAAACAAACTTTGTCCTTCACACTAGACTAGAAATTGGACGAAATATGTCCACACGATGTTTAATATCCGGCCGTAAAATTGATTTAGCAAAAATAATAAATTAAGAGTTACTTAAAGAATCGAAATTGAATAAGTCCTTTTATGATAACTATCTCTCTTTCTCCCATAAATCTGTTACTTCTTTATATTTTCATAAAGGAGCATAACATCAAACACAATTTAATGTTTACTGTTTACTTTATAAGCGTCGTCAAGGGGCATAATTAAAAAAAACTTAATTCTTTATAAGTTGCTATGTAGAACATATATGTCTCTCAATTCCAATCGAGCACAGCCATTTACACAAAAATTAACTGAATTTATCTGTTATAAAAGTGGCTCTTTGGATCACCAGCGCAACTCGGGCAGACATTTTTGCTATGTTAAAACGTCTCAAAATGAATCTAGTTATTTTACCAACCGTGAATAATATAAACCTTAGGTACTGACACTCAAAAAATTCTAATATTCTTTAATTATATTATTTAACGTTTTGCAATATTCCTTTGTACAGGCTGTTCATATACAGTTTGTGCTGAATTCGACCGACAAACTTCGTGAGGTGATTATTTATACAAAATCTTGTGCAATTATATATGAAACTTTGTATCTAAACTAAATATTAAGGGCGAAATAAGTCCCCAAAAATGGAGATTTTGGAATGTAGTTTTGCGTCATATTGGAAACCAGGTGAGATGAAAGCACAATTCGCGGAACATTGTTTTATTTTATTGGGATCTTCAATGTAAGAGCAAACTCACATTAATAATACTCCCCGTTATGAAAATAACAGGGGTGGCCACCATCTTATTGCCGGCAATTTCGTTACCGTCAGGAGTTATGAACGTTTGCTGCTGGTTTATTGAGCAGTATGACCTACGGAACAAAAATGGTCCCCTGGTTGTAACTGCCTAAGACCCACCGTTTTCGTTTTAAACGCAGACAAACATTCCGCTAGACTCCGCTGCAGAGATGCAGTGCCTCGTACGTAGGCAATACGTCATACATGCGTGTATGGTAGGCTGCTGTTCCCACTGCGCAGATAATGGGAGAGGACATTTATTACTTACTGTAAACAACAATTGCCATGCATTTAAAAGCCTAGAACACTACACCCGCCTGGACATGTATCGCTGCAGCCGAAGCTTTATGTATGTGCTTTTTGTACGGAAGCGGTGGTCCTAGGCAGTTGCGACTAGAGCCCCTGTGTGTTACCTATGTCACACTGTTAATTAAACAAGCATAATACGTTTATGAGTCACGACGGTTCGTATAAACATCTCCCATCATTAATAAAGCAGGGACAGAGCGAAGTGGGGCAACAGTAACATGCTGAACTCGCATTCGGGAAGACGCAGGTTCGAATCCTGGTCTGGTCATCCAGAATTCGGTTTACCTGTGTTTCCCAAAGTCACGCCAGGCAAACGCTGGGGTGGTTGCCACGGTCGAATCTTTCCACAGTTCCTTTCAAGGGCCTAGTTGCATGTTCCTGGGTCTAATGACCTCTCTTTCGACAAAACATTATACGCAGAAATTAAAAACGTTCAAGTAGTTATACTGTATTATTACCGCGTAAGTAAGTGTTTACTTTTGACAAATGATATGTCGACAGTTGAAAGTAACGTTCCCATAATGCAACACTGTCCGACCAAACATCTAACTAGTTGTCAGATACAGCATGTAGTATAACACATGTGTGTTCAGGATGTCCAAGCGGTCTACATGTCTGGCACTAATACCACACTAGGCAGCTCTGTACGGTTCGACGTGTTCATTTCCACTCCTGGCCTGACAGTTATCACGGCACTATAGCTGCTATAGCGAATGCGGCCCATTTAACCCCGAGACGAATAGTATAAAATATCTGAGCACTCCACAACGTTTCACATTTCTGTCGGTCAAGGTGTATGTTGTGTTTACAAAAAGGAACGCTTAACATGGGCCGGAACTGACATATATGTTACTCGTCTACAGTGCGGCAGAGGGGAATGAACGAACAGCGCAAAGAATATACAGGGATCGACTTCCGCAGAGACAGCAGCCAAACTACAACACATCAAGTTGAGAGTAACCCACGCGTGAGTACGCGTACTATTGCAAGAGTACTCAACAGAAGCCGCCGCACCATTGGTGGAGTGCTTCATGAGCAATTACTGCATCCGTTCCATGTACAACGTGTGCAAGCCCTGGGTCCTGCGGATTATCCTCGACGCGTGGAGTTTACAGTGTGGTTTCTGGAACAACGCATGACACACCCTGACTTCGACATATGCATTCTCTTCAATGACGAGGCGTCCTGTCAATCTAGTAGAAAGATTGCGTGCGTTTTAAACGAAAACGGTGGGTCCTAGGCTGTTGCAACAAGGGAATCATTATTGTTTCGTATGTTACCCTGCTCAATAAACCAGCATCCAACGTTCATAATTCCCGACGGTTATGATGTTCCCGACAATAAGGTAATGACCACCCTTGTTATTTTCATAATGGGGAGTGTTATTTATTTGAGTTTGCTCTTAGGTTGAAGGTCCCGATAACATAAAACAATGTTCCGCGATTTGTACTTCCGGCTTTCCTCGTTTCCTCGTTTCCACAATCTCAATTTTCGGAGTCATATTTAACCCTTAATATTTAGTTTAGGTACCGAGTGTTCTATATATTTATCAATAGAATTTGCATAAAGAATCATCTCATGAAGCTTGTCGGTCAAATACAGGCCGATCCTGTCAACACATGTGCGCAATACACACTGGCATGCTGGCACCTGGTTAAGTTGACAGCGAATTAGTTAAAATAGTTCTTAACACTTGGCGTGGTATTGTGAGTGTAATGTTTAAATTTATTGAAAATTAATGTGTTTGTTCTTGTTTTGCACTTATTGCATTGTAAATTTCGATGTTAGTAATATTATATAATTAATGACCATTCCAACGTTTTACTTAGACGGCGCATGGATCAAATTACCAGAGCCATGGCAATCTTGATTTTACATATAGATGACGGGTGCATATGATAAATAAAAATAGTCTTAAACTGGCGGCCGATTAAATATACGTTTCTTGTGGGTGCAACGCAAAATTTACACTTGCGCTGCACCGCAGTGGAATTAATTATAACCGAACAGAGAAGCAAGCTGTCACATGACCGATGCAAAATGCAGAGAAATCTGTGCCAGTCAGATGCCTCAACGCAAATTGAATAATTTATTTCACTGCGCATGCGCAGCCGACGTAGCCTTGTACAACATGACCACCATTAGAGTGATGGTGGTGCTTCAGAAAAATAAATTACATAAAAAAAAATGTAATTTACAAGATTTCCATGATTTTCATTGATGGAGCTTCATTAAAATTTTTGCTGTATTTCTTGGAAGGGAATTTTATATGGAACAGAAAAGAGTAATGTTTCACTAACTGTCGAAAAGGTGAGATGACGATAGGTGATTATAACAAAAAATGCCCACAGCATGTAACTAAAGTATAGTTTGTAATCTGCGAATAAAGATAAATTAAAAACAACTCATATAAACCGAAATGTTCAACTTTAACACTGCACCGATTGCGTTACAATTCATAAAAATACATATATGAGGCTATATAGAAATTTTTAATGGACGAAAAATAATACACGCCAACAACATGATTTCTGAATCATATGGAAAAAAAATGAACGCAATATCTCGGTAACACTTCGAACACAGTCACTAAAAGTGTTAACGCTTATAACATACGAAGCCGCATCGCTTCTTTATGCAACTGTTTTCCGAAATGCACACATACATAATATCAAATACACTAGGTCTCTACTGTATCGGATATAATTTTTCAGTATTAAAGTCTCCATTTCTTGTCTGGTGAAAATATGTAGTTGACCAAATATAAATCACAAATCGTCATGCCTCATCGACGTTAGTGAAAGCGACAGCCGTCCACGTCCAAACGCCGCAGCATAAATGACACGTGCCATAGAGGAATCTAGGCACAGGCGGCATAGGCTGTTCGTCAAAGAGCAACCTAAATACTTCGGAGGACTGCAATTATTCCCGTACGACCATGTTACTAAATGCATTATTGGCTCCTGAAGAAGGCGAAGGGGAAATAGAGTTCCTAGGCGGGGAAGACTTGCTTCTGATATTTAATTCCACCTGTGATTACTGGTGCACGCGCAGAGCCATTTACTTCGATCTGCGCTGCGTTGGTGCAAATGCCAGGTTGCGATATTTAATCAGTCCCGCAGGGCTTTCCAAAGTGCTTCAGCTATAAGTGCGATGGTCAGCTGCAGGCCAGTTGTCCTCTTTGAAGCGGCGGCATTGAGTAGTGTATGTTGCGAGGAGTGATTGTCCTCTGTGAAGTGGCGGCAGTGAGTAGTGTATGTTGCGCGGTGTGATTGTCTCTGTGTAGCGGCTGCAGAGAGTAGTGTATTTTGCGAGGTGTGATTGTCCTCTGTGAAGTGGCGGCAGTGAGAAGTATATGTTGCGAGGTTTTATAGTCCTCTGTGAAGCGGCGGCAGTGAGCAGTGTATCTTGCGAGGTGTTATTGTCCTCTGTGAAGCGGCGGCAATGATCAGTGTATCTTGCGAGGTGTGATTGTCCTCTGTAAAGCGGCGGCATTGAGTAGTGTATGTTGCTAGGTATGATTGCTCTCTGTGAAGCGGCGGCATTGAGAAGTGTATGTTGCAATGTGTGATTGTCCTCCGTGAAGCAGTGGCAGTGAGTAGTGTATGTTGCGAGCTATGAGTAGTGACTTGCTGTCTAACAGTTGCCGGCGGACGCAGCCGACTGCACGTCATTGACCTCCGCGACTGCCACAGGAACAGGAACGGCAAGGAGCTGACCCTGGGCGGCCTCGGCAGTGTTCTGCTCGCCATCTTCAGCGGCCACAAGCACCTGCCCTACAGGTGAGCGTCCGAGCCCACTGAGGACATCACATTTTACCGAGTGCACACGGTTGCAGTGCGTTGTCGCTTTGATGTAGTTTTATATACACCGAAGAGCCAAAAAACTTGGTATAGGCGTGCGTATGCAAATAACAGAGGTATGGAACCAATCAGAGTAACACGATGAGGTCCGCAGCTATATTGGTTACTGCTGCTAAAATGGCAAGTTATCAAGATTTAAGTGAGTTGGGACGTGGTGTTATGATCAGCGCTCGAGAGATGGGACATTGCATCTCCGAGGTAGTGATAAAATTTGTGTTTTCGCGTACGAACATTTCACGAGTGTACCGTGAATACCGGGAATCCCGTAAAACATCAAATCTTCGACATCGCTGGGGCCGGAAAAAGATCGTGAACGAACGGGACAAACGACGACTGACGAGAATCATTAAACGTGAAAGATGTGCAACCCTTTCTCAAATTGGCGCAGATTTCAATGCCTCCTGCATACCTTCAGACATTAGTCGAGTCCATGCCACGTCGTCTTGCGGCACTTATGCATGCTCGCGGGGGCCCTACACGATATTAGGCAGGTGTACCAATTTTTTTGGCTCTTCAGTGTATTTGGTTATGCTTTGCTTGCTTGAGGGGAAGAATATCATGGAAGATGAACTTTAGCAGGTACTTCAGTAAAATTGTGAATAATGACAAATGGGCTGTATATTCACGTTACTGTATACGCGTACAGAGGAGGCATGATGGTAAATATTTTCCTCACGCGTACATGCATACATTTACTGTGCAGTGAAGTTTCCTCTTGTTAGTGGTCATATCAACTGGAATAAAATAACTTCCACCTTAATTTCAGTATCGCTTTCAGTTCGTTCCAGTAAAAAAGTGTTCTTCAAACCAATCGTGAACAGTTGTGGCCAGGTGACATGGCGCACTGCCATCCATAAAAATTCCATCGTTGTTTGGGTACATGAAGTCCACAAATGGCTGCAAGTGGTCTCCAAGTAGCTGAACATAACCCTTTCCAGTCAATGATCGGTTCAGTTGGACCAGAGTACCCAGTCCATTCCATGTAAAAACAGCCCACACCATTATGAATTCGTAGGGCCTGCGCCACACTCGAACCCTACTATCAGCTCTTACCAACTTAAATCGGGACTCATTTGATGCAGCCACGGTTTTCCAGTCGTCTAGGGTCCAACCGATATGGTCACGAGCCCAGGAGAGGCGCTGCAGGCGATGTCGTGGTGTTTGTAAGTTTGTAAGGGCACTCGAGTCGCTCTTCTGCTGGCAAATTTCGCCACACTGTCCTTACGGACACGTCCGTCGTACGTCCCACATAGATTCCTGCGGTTATTTCACGCAGTGTTGATTATCTGTTAACACTGATCATTCTGCGCACACTACGTTGGTATCGGTCATTAAGTGCAGGCGGTCGGCCACCGCGTTGTCCATGGTGGGAGGTTATGCCTGTAATTAGGTATTCTCGGCACACTCTTGACAGTGTGGATCTCGGAATGTTGAATTCCCTAACCATTTCCGAAATGGAATGTCCCATGCGTCTAGCTCCAACAACCATTCCGCGTTCAAAGTCTGTTAATTCCCGTCGTGCGGCCATAATCACTACAGAAACCTTTTCACATTAATCACTTGACTACAAATGAAAGCCCAACCAATGCACTGTCCATTTATACATTTTGTACGCGATACTACTGCAATCTGTATATTTGCATATTGCTATCCCATGACTTTTGTCACCTCTGTGTAAGTACGATAAGAGAGTGGTGTGTGTTTGCGTGCAGGGACCACAAGCTGACGCAGCTGCTGAAGGACTGCTTTAGTTCGCTGATGTGCCACACGACAGTGCTGGCGCACGTGTCGCCCCTGCCATGCCACTACGCCGACACACTCGCCACTCTGCAGTTGGCCGCAAGGTTGCATCGCATCCGGCACAGAAAGATCAAGGTAGGCAGTCCGCGTGCTCGCTGTCATGCTGGCACCTACGCCAGTCACTTGCACGTCAGATATTACTGAAATCAGTAATGGCGCATCATTAACTCGACGTGCTGTTCGATAACGATCCTAGCTCAGCAGATATCATAATTTTTTTTCTTATTTTAAACTTTGTAATTTTTTTGCTTCATGTCCGGGAATATTTTTCTATTCCGGAGAAAAACATTGTTTTTGAATGCAAAATATTAGTTAAGTTTTGTTCAAAATGAAGAGTAAATTTTATTTCAAGGATTTTTTGATCTTTTGAATTTGAAAATGTATATATTTGGTTCTATCTAAGTGAACAAATTTTTTTCATTATCATAAAAATTTTTTGTATAAATGTTTAAGAAATTGTTTAAGTAAGAAACAGTAATGTATCTTCAAAGTATAATTCTATATACTTTCTTCGCTTACGTCATATTTGTTATATGCGTGTCGTTGATTTCAGTTCTTCGGGCCCTCGGTCGGCTGCAGTTTCAAGAGGACCGACAACGATCAGCCCGCTGAAGGCAGCGACGTGGAGCCCTCTAGCAGCGAGCAGTCGGCCGACACCGTCATCTACGTCGGCGCGACGGACGACGCCACGGACGGCGAGCACCCTCCCACCTACGTCGCCAAGACGTCCACCTCCGCCAGGCTCCAGGAGGGCTCGACGAGCGAAGTGGCCGACGACGGAGGGAGTCACAAGCCACCGGCCGCCAGGAGCTGTCGTAGTTCCAGCGCGAGGAGCGGCTGCGGCAGGCCGGCGTGCGCGAGGGACGTCGGACAGCCGGCGGACAACGGCGCGACGTCGGCCAGCGACGAGCAGTGGGTGGACGGACCTCGCGTGCCCAGGTCGCGGCCGCTCTTCAAGGACGGCGAGGTGAAGGAGACGTGGGTGGACGGGCCGCTGCACGGTGCCCGTCGCGGCGGCTACGGCTTCATGGACGACCACAAGAAGCTGATGATCCGCAGCTGGGTGGAGAAGCAGACGAGTCACATGCAGGGCGGGGACGAGTCCAAGTCCGGGTCCAGGGGAGACGGCGGCACTGACCTGGTGCCCACGACGACTGCCGTCACCACCGGCAGTCCTGCTGTGGACACGCGAGCGACTGCACAGCCGAGAGGCGGGTCTGCATCAGCGCAGGGAACATCGCCTGGACACCTGGAGAACACCGTGGAGACTACGAACACTCAACAAGCAAGCAGAGAGATAAGTATTGGTGAGTACACATACACTTCGACGTACAAGAGGCACATCCACTTTTGTAAAGGCTATTCACGGTAAACGGAGCACTTTTGAAAACAATGCTAAAAATATACTTTCATTCACAGTTATGTGTTATCAGCGAAGAAATAAACTGCATATTTTTCAGTTTTACATATTATTTAGAAGAACCAAACAATACACATTTTATGATAACAAAATTCACACATATTTTAACAGCATTTTCGTCACTTCCAAGTAAAAGGAATAAAAGTTGAATTTTATTTTCCATTCTTTAAAGTGTAAAATGAATGAACATTTTGAAAGTATACCGTAATGGAACACTTTAAGTAGTGTTAACCCAGTACTTTCTCGACACTGTTATCTGAGAAACAGTCTATTTGCAACCTAGTGTATTTATTGTTTGCATTGGATTTACAACGTGCAATGATCTCTTTAACGAATTTTCTTGCAGATGTTTCAACTGACCATTTTGATGTTCGCCTGCGCATACCAGTCACCGAAGAGTCGCCAAAGCAGATTCCTTTGAAGTTGTACGCCGAAGCAAACGTGGCAGATAAACATGACAATTACTGTGCGGAGAACTACGACGACGAGTACGAAATAATTGAAGTTGAAGAGGCAGTGGAAGCGGTTTCCATGCAGGATTCATGTTTACAGGTGCAAGTTAAACTTTAATTTTGCTTCGTTATAATCCAGTTCTACATCATAATTCCTTGAATTCATTTATTTTTCTTCAGATAGGCTATGCGCTAAGTTTTGTGTAGAGAATTTGTGACCTGGAGACGCAAACGTCGTGGGAAAATTCTGTAATCAATATAATTACAATAATTATTGAGATCTGTTTAAAATAATTTCTAAACACGTATTTGTGACGTCATTACAAATCAGAAACTTAGGAAAACTAAGTCTTTTGAACTTAACATACCATTAGTGGCGATAAACAGAAAGTATTTTTTTAACTATTGATTGTAACGCTGTATTTCACACCGAAGATAAAAGACGGCGTACATGTTGTACTCTTACTTAAACTTACATCTCAAAACTACACATACAAAGAGAAGGAGATAGAGTTATAGCTTATCCAGGAATTCAATTTGGCAACTCGAGTTCCGAAGACTAAATCTAGCGTTCACGGCTAATGAGGTCGCCTGACACGAACAGACAATTAATAATAAAATTTTTCAAGGGAAACTTAAATGTGGATTTATTGGAACTAGAAAAACTTTATAAGAAAATGTGTGTTTGTTGGCGGCTGTTGCAGGTCACGGAAGAAGAGATTGCTCTGTGCATGGAGGAGAAGGAGATGACTTGTCGAGCCTCGCAGCCAACCAGTGGCGACCACCCCCTCCACATACTCAGCGAAGAAAACCTCACAACCATTTCGACATTCACAGGTGGAACTCAGTTTGTTTTCTGTGTGTTTTATATTTTCCTTGTGTGAATTAGCCTCAACAGCCGGGGATACGGGTAAGAATAATGCTGTAAATTTTGGGTTATTATCAATTGAGATTAGCAAGTCGTTTGCATAGAAAATACATTAAATATATTGTGTAAAAAATATTGCAAGCAATATTTATGAAATTTATTGGTGGATGAAAATTAATTTGTTCAAAATTTCGGTAAACTAACACAGCACAAATTTTTATCTATGATTCCGAAGTATTTGTAAATAACTACCGCATAAAGTACGATGTAAACAAGGATTGCATTTAGTGTGGTTATTAAAAAAAATTTGAAATTTAAAATTTGTTTTCCAAATTTTTATAGAACTGTTTTTAAATTATGTCGATGGGTTAATTTTAGAACGTCTAAACGTTTCCCTTAATTTGTCTACAATATTTTGTTGAGTTTAAAACAAAAATGACACTATTTTATTATTTTTTGTCGATTCCACTTACCGAATATAATTAGAGATTATTGTTTAAGGTACATGAAATGGCATTCCTAATCTCTTGTGGTTGATGTTCGCTTTTATTTCTTATAAATATCACCCTTTTTTGTGGTGTAATCGTTCCAATAATTTGAAGAAATTGGTCCAATGGTGAAATCATATATTATATAATCAGCTCATTTAAAAGTTTCTCAGTTCTTCAAGTGATAAAATACTTGAGTTCTATTTCAAACTTATATGTAAATGCACAATATCCACAATACTGCAATACATTTCATTAACACATGTAGAAAAATATTTTATATTTTGTAAAATGAAACAGTTTATTACGAAGTCTCATCTGACCTAATATATAGTGTTGATTTCATTTCATACGCCTTAGGAAAATATTTCACTAAAACTTATATCTACTAAAACACAGCTTATGAACATAAATGTGGTGCTTCACCTTTGATTGAGACCTTCACCTTCATGGTGTTTCAAATGTAAAAATAGACAAAGAAAAAAATGTGTAATTTAAGAATTCACAAAATTATTGTTTCACGTTGAAGGACTGGTTTTCTAGTAATATTTTTGGATGGTTTAGAGTTGATCAAAATTATTTCACTTTTTAAATGATAAATAAAATGGGCGATTTATAACATTTCTTCCATGAAAGTGAGAAAAACGCACTGATATTTCCAAGCAGTGCTATAGTTAGGATGTCCCTTTCTCAAGACGGCCCTCCGCAGCACAAGCAGGCCGTGTTTCGGGAGATTCTTCTCAAGTTTGTTTGCAAAAATGTTCAGAAGTAAACTAAGCACGTTCGAACTATACTTTGGAAGTTTTGAAGAAGTAAACGAACATAAAAAAAATATTTGTAATCTGTCAACTAATAAAATAATACTACAGTAAAATCCTTCATCTATATCCTACGTCACCATTTGAGATCGACAAATAATTTATTTTCTTATTTCAATAGGTAACTCGAAATATTTCACTCTTCCCCTCTATGATCAACAATTTAAATAAACTTTAGACTGCTCATTGACTAATAATTAAATTTTAGTATGCTGTTAGCTATCTCGTTTGTAAGAACCTAACACGCTTGAAGAGCTTATAAAAATAGACTTTTGCAAGAACGTAAATTTGTCATTTCGTATCCATCTACATCTGTAAAAAGAAAATACGATATTGCTCTTCCTATATCGTATAATTTTAATAACCTGGAAAATAAACTTTTTCTGGAAGTGAAGCATCGCACAGAGTAAACTTTACGAGAACATGTTTTATGGCACTCACCGAAAAACACTGACGAAATTGAACTTGCAAAATATGAGAACAAAACATGTTCACCGTCTGTTTGCCGCTTATCCAGGAAATGCCCCAATATTTTTAATTGGGACAAAGAACAGTCGCAAAACTATGCAAGACGATAAGGAAAAGTTATCAATGTAGTGTGGGTACTAACAAGGTGAATTTCCAGCACACCAAATAACAATTCATCATGCTTGAATAGTTTTAATATTCGGTACATTAGTGAGATAAATATAACACCTCAATACACTGAACAATCGGACAGCAGAATTCTCAACGGCAAATGAGTCACAATAGAAAGTTGTTGAAATTAAAGTTATAAAACTTATTGAGTATTTTTGCTGTAATTTATAAAGCGACATATAGAACAGCAGTCAAGACTCTATGGGAAACAATATAGGCTCTTTACCGTAAAAATAATCACTTTTCTATAAAGAAATTACATTTGTCTTTCTGGCATTGCGAGGTGAACATCGATTTGGAAGCGCACTCCCATCATACCGCGAAGAACAATTCTGAATACGAAGGCCTGCCTTTAACTTCAACGAACATGGAGCCGTGACCTGCATCATCGCTGCTTGATTGTTGTCGGTGTCGAATCTGCGATTGCGTTTTCACGTTCATTCAAAAAGCTCGGCAACATGAGAGAACCTCCTGTTCGAAGAGTTCTTTTCTCTTGAGGAAACATTACGACTATGAACAAATGTATTTTATGCATGTTGAAGCATTGAAGAACCACGCCATTCATCTTTTATAAGACAGCAAGTGATTCTGTAAAACCAACTTGCTGCATCGATGGGTGCTGATTCCATAGGCGATTATGGCGAAATAGTTAATGCTTAATACGGAATGAGTGACTTGTGTCGTGCAGTAGAGTAGTTCACGCGAAATACACACTTTCAAGACTTTCGCGTGAAATCTATGAACTTCACAATAAACAGCCATCGGCTCTAAATACAGATTACCATAAAATTCCTGCTGCAAAGGAAAGTAAATTTCTTACAAAGCTTTAAACAGGAGATGAAGACGATCATGAAGACAGCATTAATGAAAATGAACATAAAGACAGCGATAGTGCTGAAAAAGATTATGGCGATTTTGTGGGTGACCCGAATGAACTTGTTGATAGACCCAAGATGACAGTGGAGGAGAAGCACTCGGAATCGTGCACAGAAATTTCACAAGGCAGAATGGAGCGATGCAGGTGCGTTTCTAGCCTATATATGATTTTCGGAACTATTTTCCTAGTATCTCTCGGCAGACAATTTGTACAGAGTACAAGTCGCGCAACGTCCGATTGGCATACATGGCAGGGACTTGCCACGGTGCTACTTTGTTAATTACAAAGTCCAAATTGTGCATCGAACAATGGCGAAGCATGGCGGGAGTCTGCCGTAGTTGTAGGCGATTTTAGTGCAAAGTGCAAAAACAGTTTACCCAGGATGTAATTAAATATACCAAAGGACCTGGATATCTATCTTTTAACATTTCAGCTTCTTAGGTAAGACTATATGATTTCATTTTAACATATGGGGAATTTATCTTAACATGCCACACACACCACAATCAGCACCACATACACCGCATGCACCGCAATCAGCACTACATGCACCACAATCAGCATCACATGGAAAACAATGAGCAGCAACATAATCAACACCACACACACACATCACAACCAGCACTACACACACACACGACAACCAGCACCACACACACACTCACACCACAACCAGCACCACACACACACCACAACCAGCACTACACACACACAACAACCAGCACCACACGCATGATAATTAGAACCACATGCACAACAATCAGCACCACATGCAAAACCACCAGCACTATGTGCACCACAATCATCAACAAATACACTACAATCAGCATCACATGCAACACAATCAGCACCACATGCATCACAATGAGCACTGTAATAAACAACACATGCACCACAATAAGCACCGCATGCACCACAATCATCACCACACACACCACAAACAGTATTGCAATCAGCACCACACACACCACAATCAGCATCATACGCACCAAAACCAGCAGCACACACTCCAAAATCAGCACAACATGCACCACATGCACCACAATCATCACTAAAATAAGCACCATAATAAATTCTCAAACCAATCCACACAGTAATCCACATGCAACCCACACATCAATCCACACAATAATCCACACAGTAATCACCACTTAAGTCTAGACAGCAATCCACACACCAATCCACACATCAATGCAGACACAAATCCACACATCAATCGACACACTAATCCACACAATAATACACAGTGCCCGCTGGATGGACAGCATGCTGCAGTGAGCTGCCGATTGCGCAGTGGAGATCTTTTTACAAGACACGGGAGAAAATTTCAACGTGCAGACACTTCACGGTTACCAGTCATCATGCAGGTTTGGACGTGAGAAAACGATTTTCAAGCACATAGGCTTACACATGTTACTTGACACAATGCAGGTGCGGACCTGTTAAAATGGCAACACTGCCTGTCCCACGTCGTGGAGCCGTGCGTATGGTTCAAAAATGTATCCAGTGAGTTTGAGGGCAAGCGGAATGGTACGAAAAGCATGGTATGCTAACCTCCATTTTTCAAAAACATTTCAAAAAATGCAAAGCGGAATTCACAGTCGAATTATAATATAAACCTTTTAAAATAAAAAATTCTGTTTTATAGACAAAATTGAAAAGGTTTTTGGAGTCTGGTCTACTGAAAATTTGATTTCGCTTAAAAATTGTATATATATATAAAATCGGAAGAATTAATTGCTCTCTAATTATTTGAAAAATTATATATCCTATAAAATGGTAAATTACACTCCATCTTCAAATTCATAAAAAAATATAAATTCTGATGTGTAGAGAGATGAACTACACCTGCGCACTGTAGTAGCAATTAAAATAAACAATATGGCTGACACCAGCGTCCGTAGCAGGTGGTGAGGGTACTACAGCAGACGGCATCCAAGATGGAGGACGAAGAACGTGTAAAAGAGAAAAGAGGTAGGAGAGATGAGAAGGAGAGGCAAGATGGAATGACAGAGCATGAATCAGCAAGATCAAATGACGGAGCATCAAGTGGAACATTTTAGAAAAAATATGGCTGAAATGTTAATGACATGGACATGGGGTCAAAGGTCACGGGTCATGGGTCAAGAGTCTTGAATCTTGCATCTTGAGTCAAAGGTTTTGTGTCAAGGGTTTTGGGGCAAGTGTCTTGAATCTTGTGTCAAGTGTCTTGATCTGGAGCCTTTTTCCATGGGTCTTCAATCAATGGTCTTGAGTCATGTGTCATCAGTCTTGAGTCTTAGGTCAAGTGTTAAGGGTTTTTTTGGGAATTTGTTGGAACCAGTAAACATTTTTTGGAGATTTTTTAGAATTTTTTGGCTTCGTGGTCATCTAAAGCCATCGTTAAGGTCATCGACATCTAACATGGCTGACGACATGTGACGCTATAGAAACCTATAACCTGCTTAATGTATTAATGAACTTTGTTTTGGCAAAGTTTTTCCTTTTTTGCTTACTATGACTATGGTAGCTGAATGTGAAGGTCACTGTTTAATATTATGAAACATACAGTATATTCATTGAGTTTTAGTTTACTTCTTTTTCTTATCGACTCCCAGCACTTAGGAATTTCAGCCAGCTTTGTGATATAATTTGGTGCCAGCAGATACAAACATTTATATTTAAAGCGACCTGTAGCCTCTAACTAAAAACATGATCATATACATATTGACTTGAATAATTCTTTAGCGGGTAACAGTTTTATAAAATTACTAGCTTTTACCCGCCGCTTCACTGGAGTGGTTATAGTAACAAACTTATAGGAATAAATAACTGTATTTGTTAGAAGATAGACACTGATCATAATCACAGAACAGAGCACTAACGATGTCATTTTTTGGTGCTAGAATAGCTCTTTTACATAACCACTGGTCGTCATTTATATTTCTTTGAGAATCTGGGTAAACGCTAGCAATCAGTTTCGTATCACTCTGCACCAAATTACTAAAATCCCTCGTTAGTGACACACAGCCCTCGGCATCAGTTACTAACCGCCCATCTCCAATTTGTAATAGTGTATCAGCATAATGTCATGTATCAAAGTCATTTTAGAGGTGCACTCTCATATTTGTCGTCAATTCAAGGCTAATAAGAAAGCTTGGGTGGTGCAGAGTTCATTGTGATACGAATTTCGAAATTATCGTACGAAATTACGATATGTGTAATGCAGAACCAATTATGGTACAGCCCTACCAGGTTCAATTCAGGCCGAAAGGTAAGCTTGGGTAGTGCAGAGTCCATTATGGCAGGAATTTCTGGATTATAAAACGAAATACTGAAGTTATGGTATGTCGCCATAATTATGGTACGTTGTATCATATTTATGGTAAGCAAAATAAAAAGTAGCCTATGTCACTTCCTGGCCCTCCAACTATCATTGTGCAAAAAATCACGTCGATCCGTTGCGATGTGAAAGAAGGACAAACAAACAATCAAACACACTTTGACATTTATAATATTAGTAAAGATTTTTTTTCAACAGAAGATTTATAAGTTTTGTAGATTCCGAAAAAATTTGCCATTTTTATTTTACTTTCAGTTATAGGTTATAAAATTTGTTAAATTATTTTGTGCATTAATTTTATTTCATTTTCTCTAGTGGCTTTTTAATTTAAGAATATAAACATTTAAAACAAATTTTCATTCATTGTATTATTAAATGCCTCACAAGCGCCACTTTTACGTGTGAAGCGATAAATTTCTTTGACATACATTTCAAAACCGTCTTATATCTATACATAAGGTGGAACTTGAATTCACAATTATCCAGCTATAAATAAGTTTGGAGGATATTGACTACTTCAACAAATAATTTAAACATTATATTATACAGCGCCATAAAACTACAGCCACGCTATTCTAAGTAAAAACTTGACGGTCAATACGAGAAAGCTGTCATCACGTTTACTGGATTTCATGTATTCTGTGACATATTTGAGACAATACATTAACTGCATGGTCAGTGATAATCCTGTGTCAATGTTATGGTTAAGTGGTACGATATAAAACATTTTCTAATAATGAAAATTTTTCCCTTTTTTTATATATTATAATGTAAAATTATTTTACGCAAATTATTATACAACTAAAATTCTGGAGCGATAATTTTCAGGAAAACAAATTTGTTATATTTATTGTTTTTTTTTTTCCAGAATCAACGTCAGCATCCATTAGCGGAGGACAGCAACCACTTAGGACAAGTTTTGAATATGTCACTTTGGACCAACCTGTAAACCCACTGCTGGCATCAAGCGTTAAGGATTTCAATAATAAACCAAATTTCCAGGACTCTAGTGATTTAAATAATTACACTCTTCAGACGCAAAGCTTTCTTGCACAACGCTCGGCCACCGAGCACCAAAGAAGAAAACAGCATACAGGTGCGAGAATATTCCAGTACCATCTCCCAACGCGAAGATCATACAATTTCGGAATATACCCGGAAGACTTGATTAAAGACGACACTTGTTACCTTCCTGTTGGTGTTCAGAGTACGTACAGCGAGCCAGCACCTCAGCAGGAAGGAAGTTACACCGGGTCGAATTTGTGTGAGAATTGCAAAAGGAACTGTAATTTCTTCGGCAGCAGTATCGAAATCGAACACCAGAAGTACTCGAGGAACGACACGTTCGTGCCGAGGGGTCTGCCCTGGCTGACGCAAGTGACGGGCGGGGATAAGTCCTGCGCTGGAATCCGCGACTGCAGTTTGAGCATGCTGTCTCTGCGACACCCTGACGGGGCGTCGAACCCGAACCTGAGCGAGGGCAGGTTGCAGCAGGAGGCAGCGGAGCTGGTAGGGCGGCACCCAGGGGCGGCGGGAGGCGGCGGCGACAGCGGCCACGAGTCAGGCAGCCCGCAGCTGAAGAAGCAGCCGCCGCCACTAGCAGGCGCCAGGACAGCGCGCTGTGAGAGCTCCGGCTACGAGAGCTTCCCACGCGACAGCGAGTGCTCCAGCATCAGCTCCAGTCAGGACTCCGAGGTCAACCTGCATGACCCAGGGGGAACCACGCCAGGTACAGCATTGACTTCCTCCTCTTTCTGTATCTCTCTCTCTCTCTCTCTGTCTATCAGCTCATGTAGGTAGGTAAGGCATAATGTCCCATTCATAGCAAGTCCATTAAAAATGGAGCAAGCTTCTCAGAGTAGCATTCAAGTAGGCCTTCCATACTGTCACCAGTGAGGTCATTAGAGACGAAGCAATTTGTTGAAAGAGGCAGGAGTTGTTCGATAGGTGTTAAAAGTCTCGTCGACAGCGACGTCATTACAGATGGAGCTAGTTCCTCAGCGAATGAAGTCTCGTCAACAGCAAGGACACTAGGAATGGAGCATATTGCTTAGAGGAGCAGAAGCGAGTAGGAAGGTATGTTTTAATTTCTCGTCGACAGCGAAGTCATTAGAGCCTGAGCGAGCCTCCCAGAGACACAGAAGCGTATATCTAGCTATGTAGGGCTTAACGTCTTATTGACAGCAAGGTTAGTAGAGACACTGCAGTTTCATCAGAGAAGCAGTAGTGGGGAAGGAATTCTGGCATGACTTGTATTTAGGAATCATCCCTGCATTCGCTTGGAGCGATTTCTGAAAACAATGGAAAACCGAAATCAGGATGGCCGGGCCTGGAATCGATTCGTGTTCTTCCTGAATACGTGTCCAAATGTTAACCACTGGATTACCTCGCTCGATAAGTCTTACTCAAGTTGTTTCACGTTTTCGACTAACAGTAAAAAATAATGCTATTCGCAAAGCACACTCTAATTCTTTAAATATAACCAAGTAATTTCTTTAAATCGAAACACAGTTTTCATACTCACCCTTTTTCTCTCATTTTGACAACACATACGTTCTTAACACTCCGGTATCAGATTATGCTGATGTAACAGCACGCTTTCCTATCGACAACATTTAAATTGAACCTGTCGTACGTTTGTCTGAATGTTAAACTTCTGTGGACTAATTTATGTTTGCTGGCAAACCGAAACGAACATAATTTTACACTTCTTGAAGTACTTTTTTGATACCCGCTTCAAATTAATTCTGGTTTTCGAACCCCCTGTGGATTTAGAGTGGCTGTCGTGATTTGCGGACACACCCGAGATAATTGTCTTATGACGTCAATTTGTGTAAAACCTAGATTGAATGACTATTTTTAAATTTATTTATAGGGTTTTAGATCTATATTGGTTTATATATTAGGATCGGGTAAGTCGGATTATGTTAGGCTCCCTCACATTCACTCGAAGTTTCGTGCAAACTAGATCCAAGCACAACTTGTATCCTACAGGTGAAACAATAAATACAGCTAAATTTAACAGTGTCGGCAAGAGTTATGATTATAATAAGCTCCTTCATAAAAAGCAAAGTTTTTACCCCGATGTAGGGAATTCGCCTCTCAAGATCTGGATGAGAGGTAATGTGCCGTTTGTTTCCAAGGAGTAAAATCGTGACTTACATTGCAACTTTTATTAATCGACTACTCGATGGTTTACCTGTTCGTTTGTCCATGAAATGTTTGCTAGGCGCAGTCAATACTTGGAAAAGCCCTGTTTAGTCTAAATCTAATAAACTTCCTCCACAGCATGATCAGATTGAAATTGTGTAGCAGTGCAGCAGTTATTTATGCTGATACACGTTTCTAGGAAAATTAGATAAAAGTAGGCATGACATTAGAAATGCCTCTAAGTGTAGATTTTGATAAAAAATACCGATTATGGCCAGGAAAATAATATTACTGCAACAAGAAAATTTTATCGTAAACGAACTTTTCATTATTGTTCAAACAGAAAATTAGTAATTATTGTACTGCTTGCGAATGAAACTATTCTATTAAAATTCGTGTTTCAGGAATAAAATTTTAATTATAAAGATTACTAGCACGTAAAACACCTAATACGTAAGGTAAAAAACATCATATACTTACTCGATTCGTCATTAATGTATTGTAGGTTATGTCGAAACTCAAATATACATCAAACATTTCTCCGACTCTTAAGACCTCGATGTTAACAGCCGCGCAAATCTCTTCACTTAATACATTTCTCGATCATTGTTGGTGGCTTTTGGTTATTTGTGTAGTTAAATTTAGTTTTCAGATTTGACGATGTAACGAGACTTTATTTAAATACCGAGCGTGAATGTATATGCAGTAACATTTCTCACTCTGTTTCTAGATATCCAGTGTTCTATTCTGTCCAACACTACTGGGAGCCGTTAGTCTATTATTGGGTCAGCCTTTAGTCTATTGTTGGGTCAGCCGTTTGTCTATTGTTGGGTCAGCCGTTTGTCTATTGTTGGGTCAGCCGTTAGTCTATTGCTGGGTCAGCGATTTGTCTATTGTTGGGTCAACCATTTGTCTATTGTTTGGTCAGCCGTATGTCTACTGTTGGGTCAACTGTTAGTCTATTGTTGGGTCAGCCGTTAGTCTATTGCTGGGTTAGGCGTTAGTCTATTGTTGGGTTGGCCGTTAGTCTATTGTTGTGTCAGGCGTTTGTATATTGTTGGGTCAGGCATTAGTCTATTGTTGGGCCAGGCGTTTGTATATTGTTGGGTCAGGCGTTAGTCTATTGTTGGTCAGGCGTTTGTATATTGTTGGGTCAGACGTTAGTCTATTGTTGGGTCAGGCGTTAGTCTATTGTTTGGTCAGCCGTTTGTCTATTGTTTGGTCTGCCGTTTGTCTATTGTTGGGTTAGCCATTTGTCTATTGTTGGGTTAGCCATTTGTCTGTTGTCAGGTCAGCCGTTTGTCTGTTGTTAGGTCAGCCGTTTGTCTATTGCTGGGTCACCACCAATGCTAGCGTAGTTCCCTGCATGATCCTTGTGTTTCGTCTCCAATAGAAAAACGTATTTACATATTGTCCTGAATATGTGGTAAAAATAATACTACAGACTAATTACGACCGGAGCTGTGAACTGTCAGAGACAAGTACCAATAAAGCAAATTTAATTTTATGAGTCCGTACTTGTCAGGCCCATTATAATTTTTTTCCCAGTGACTACTGCTGATGAAACATACACTCTTCTCATAGGCCCAACTGACCGATTTGCTGTTCTTTATAAATGCTCGTGAGTGTAAAAGTTCATGGTGACGGTCATGTGTTCCTGGGATCTCTCACAGGAAGACGCAATGTGAACCCTCGACTGCCACACTCTACAACAACCACTTATTTTGAGGAAATGTCAATCATCAGCTCCAGTGGTAGCAAGCAATGGCAAATATGTTTAGCAAGCGACATCGAACTATTCGCGAATGCGACATAATTTAGCAATATAAAAATATCAGAATTCAGAAAATAAAATTTCCATTCCAAACAGTTACAATAGTAATAACGTGTAAAAGGATATTTTTGTTCTTAGAAATCTAATATAATGGGCAGCATTTCCACCCTTTCAACCGTGAACATTAAGCATGGGGATAGTAAGTAGAAGGAACATGTGTGTTCGGAGCCAGTGGATAATTGTTGTGTGCTGCTCGAGTGCAGTGTTGCGGACATGGCTCATGGCGCAGTTGCAGTGTTGTCGTGTTGGCAGTGGATGCTGTGCGGGTCTGGTGGCTGGATGGCAGCCGGCGGCAGGGACAAGGACGACCCTGGAGCGTGACACTGCTCCTGGAACTGAGGATGGAGGTGACCTCTGCACAGTGCATACAGTCTCCGGGACGCCTCTCCTCGCCGTCCTTCTTCCGGGGACATCTCACGACTGTGTGAAATCAGGCTCTGCTTTACAAAGCCCGTTGCTCCACCAGGAACGTTCGCCACACTGGGATATTTGCCAAACAGCTGTCTATATGGCAACGATGAAACACATACCAAATGACACTTCTTGACATAGAACATATTTATTTTAAATTTTGCCGACCAGATATGTACACATTTTTCAAAATTATGTGTTTTTTATTGGAGATTGATATGGTCCCTACCATGCTTTACTCCTACCAAAAACGTGTTGCCAGTTCTAACTGGGATTCTTAGAATTCTACAGCTTATTTACGTTGTGTTCACTAAGCAAGACATTTCAGGATAGTAGTTATATGTGCGTACCACTATATATTGGTTTCTGTTTACTAAAATTAATTTATACCGGGTTTGATTATATACTGTATATGCATAAATACATTTAATTTTCATTTACTATTTCGTTTATTGGCTCAAACTAACACTCAAATGCACGGAAATGCCAAATGAAATGTAAAGAAAATTAATTAAGATAAAAAAAGGTACAATAATATAGATTACTTGCCCTTACCTTAAAGCAATATGAATTCATTTTAGAAGAAGTCCGTCAAGAAATTCTTTGTATTTTGGAGATATTTAATTCTATTCGTACACTACATTCGGTAAAATGCTAAAACAATAAGTTTAATTGGGTAAATACATATACATGTGAGACAAGAGTTAAGAAGGCGAGTGAATCAAAAGTTTTCCTCGCGAATAATGTTCACTGAAGACTTTAATGTTTTCCCAAGTAAAATTAATAATTTGATTATATGTAAGCTGTCTTACGTTCAATAACTGCTAAATTATTGCCATGTTTACATGAACAATACGACGCTAGATTTATCACGTTTTGCGTGCACTTTAAGTTTACTATGCATCATTCTAGTTCATACTTTATTTACATAAATGCCTGCACATTACAGCCAAACTAAATTATCACCTATTTGCAACAAAAGCATCAAATTTAAAAAATTTTCTCAAAGTTTTAATATGGAGATGGAATTAAGAAATGCACTGAACATTTTTAGTTGTATGCGACAACAGGAAGTATTTTAAATACTTATATAATTACTGTTAAATATTTTCAAATTGATTTTCTCACATAAGACTTGAAAAATGTGCAAATATCTGAATATTACTTTTTACGAACTGAATTTTTGTAAATATACCTATTTTTATGTACTTGTATTTTATATTTACGAACATGTAATAAAATTAATAATTACACTGTTTGGTTTTATTGGTTGTCGTAAAAATGCTATGAAAGAACATTACAGAAGTAAGGAATTACAAATTGGGAGTTCGTTGAGAGATTTAAATTCATAATTTGTACTACCATGAGTTAAAAATGAAAATTTTTCGAAAAATATGGAGAATGGAAAGACGAGACTGGCATTATTCAAAGTATTATTAAAATGAAATATTTGTACTGTGGAAGCTGATGATTCAGAATTGCTTGACATTTGTTTCTGGCACTAGAAACGGCAACTCAAGAGAAAGAGAGTTTCAGATGAGGAAAAAATTTATGTGTAAAATTTACAAAAGTAGTTACTATTTCATTAATTGTTTGCGTATAAAATACGCCTGCATTGCAGAATCATTAAATATTTACATTAATCGTTAGATTTTCATTATGTAATGTCTGCTTGGCTGTATTTGAATTAATATGTTTATACATATGATCAGCAGATTAAACTACTTTACCGATCAAAATTTATTCGGGTGCAGATAAGAAATATCAATCTTTAATGTAACAAAAAGTAGGTAAAGGCTGTTCATTGTAAAACGAGCACTTTCGAGGCCCTAGTTGCATTTTCTTTAAGCCATGTTTTATTCTTTAACCACCTATTTAAAATGAATATTGCCATGTTAGTATTAAACATAGTGCGTATATTCCACCTCACTCAGAAGTAAACGCCTAAGGCTATAATAAAATATATTTTCTAACTATTATTACAATTGAGAGGGCTTTCAAATGTGCTCACTTTATCGTGAATAGCCGATACTTTGTTTAATATAAAGCTTGTCACAAAATATTTCCCAGATAATAGAAAAAAAAAATTCTAAAAAAGTGTTTTTATTTAAATGTCTTACGAAAAGTTTCTTTAATTAATTTAATTACGTGATTTAATTTTCTGCAAATATCTTCTTTCTTCCGAATAAGAATATTAAACCCACTCAATGAGCTTCAACTGACGTAGCCTCATGAATACATTTCTGTATCTTATAAGATAACATACTGTTACTGTAGGACTGAAACGGAATACTAACATTTCACGAAATGTGGTTTATTTTAATGCTTGGTAAAGTATTATTAAATTATGAAATTATTTTTATTAAACTAATTTAGCTTTATATTATACTCGTTTAATTTCGGCAAGTGTTAAGAGTTGTGGTCAGACCTTTAGCTTAGCGGCCTGCCTGATCACACTTTACCCAGGACACGGGCCGTGATTGCTGAAATTAGTTAGAAATCGCAAAACACATAAATCCCCCTCCATCGGCCAGTAAACGGGGACAACGCAGCCGATATAGGACAGTGTAGTCCGAGGGCGGTGTCTTTTGTCGTCGGGCCATTGGAACGAGAAGACCACTGAAGATTGGTGTGTCCGGCCGTCGACTTTCACCATCTTAATCAATCTCCGGAATCATGCACAAGGTAGGGACTCTCCAATTAGGTTTTACTCAAAACGTGGCTGGTTAATTCTTTATTAAAACATATAATTTAGTATTTAAGTTTATTCAATAATATTTATATTAAAATTATATTGTACAACCTTAATGTTAAATAAACCTCTTTCATATAGCATTCATCACATAACTCTTATCAATAAATTGTTACGCCCCTACATCCGCGTTAAGGATAAATATTAACAAAATATCAAAATCATAACAATGGTGGAGGCTTGGTTCCTCCCTACCCTCTCGCTGCCTTGCATCAGCTTCTCTATCATCCAGCCCCATTTCATTAAATTCCCCACCCACTCACACTAATTTCCGTATTATTAATAACAAAATTTCAGGCACATCCATTTTTAACATAAAAACTTTTAGCTTTTAAATAGCTGTATAATTAAAATAATGTCATAATGTTTATATTTTAGATTTATTATGTTTAAATAATAAATTTATTTTTACATCCCAATATCTAAACTTACAATGCAATAGTTTAAAACCTAAATAACAAGCATTATTAAAATTTAAAGAATTTTAGAATGAACCGCTAGTCCCTAGTTGTGTATATTTACCTCAGCAATACCATTCTAGTAAATTAAATTAAGATATATATCACCTGTGTACGCTGGATGTAGTTATTTGAAATGGAACTATTACTGTGATAGTAATTCATAATCACATGACAGTTTCCATTTAATTAACTTTCATCCCATGCTAATTGGATAAATTCCATACGAGACATAATAATGTAGTAAGATATTATTATGCTCGGATAAAGGTACATGATTTTATTATGCTCTCCCATCATCAGTAAACATATCTTTAAGAAAAATGCATAGAAATAAGATAGGGCAGTTAACTATGAGATATTTTGTATGCTAATAGAAAGCCCATATTATGTTATAAGTTGCCATATTGAGGGACAAGTAGTCGCAGCTACATGCCAGATGACGCAACCCAGTTGTAAGGTGCAGAGGCAACACATTCCTGCATCAGCACTTCCCCGCGGCTCGAGCGCTGCTGTGTTGCGAAAATGCGTGCCAGTGCACACCACACAAATTTTTCCCTTTCCGAAATTAAAATTTACTCGTATTGTTCTACTTTTAATTTTCTCATACTCCCAATATTATCATATACTCCCCACAATACAATGCCATACGGACACGGGGTAGAATGAATTATTTTGGGTTCACGCATTATTGTGATTTACGGACTTAGCCCATTGCCCGGGGCTTTCGGATGTGCTAAATTGCACACCAGTCCTGAAGTATATGCGCAGATTGCTAAACCTGACATGAGAAAGTATAATTGTGTATGCTATGTAAAGGGTATTTAAGGAAATGGGAATAGTGACCGAGACACACCCACTTCGCCTATGACTGTCCGCTCACGGATTTACCTACATCCACCTAATTGTCAGGAGTACTTACTCAGGAGATCAAAACTTTCGTTTTGCGTGAGACGCGGAGCAATCTTTGTGCCTCTGGCGGAGTGGTGACCCAACCAAATAGGCCTTTCTTCTGTGCTCTACTGGCCTTGAAAGAGTTCAGGCAGTAGGGGCGCAATCTAGAGGAATTGGACTTTTGCTGTGGGTCCTTTCTATACTACACAGTACCTTGAAAGTACACTGGGTAGTAAGAAAAACTGGTATAGGCATGCATATACAAACAACAGAGGTATGGAACCAATCAGAATAACGCAATGCGGTCGGCAGTACCTATGTAAGACAACAAGTGTATGGCAATGTTACTAGATCGGTTACTGCTGCTACAATGGCAGATTACCAAGATTCAAGTGAGTTTGAACGTCGGGTTATAGTCGGCGTACGAGAGATGGGACATAGCATCTCCGAGGCAGCGATAAAATGTGGATTTTCGCGTACGACCATTTCACGAGTGTACCGTGAATATCGGGAATCCGGTAAAACATCAAATCTTCGACATCACTGCGGCCGGAAAAAGACAGTGAAAGAAAGGGACAACGACGACTGACGATAATCATTAAACGTGACAGACATGCAACACTTTCGCAAATTGGCGCAGATTTAAATGCTGGGGCATCAACAAGGGGCAACGTGCGAACTATTCAACGGACCATCATTTATATGGGCTTTCGGAGCCGAAGGCCCACTCATGTACCATTGTTGACTGCACGACACAAAGCTTTACGCCTCGCCTGGGCCCGCCAACACCGCCATTGGACTGTTTATGACTGCAGACACGTTGTCTGCTCTGACAAGTCTCGTTTCCAATTGTATCGGATGGATGGACGTGTACGGGTACGGTTACATCCTCATAAATCCATGGACCCTACATGTCAACAGGGGACTGTTCAAGCTGGTGGAGGCTCTGTCATGGTATGGGGCATGTGCAGTTGGCGTGAATAGGGACCCCTGGTACGTATAGATACGACTCTGACAGGTGACAGATACGTAAGCATCCTGTCCGCACCTGCACCCATTCATGTCCATTGTGCTTTCCGACGGACAATTCTAGCAGGACAATGCGACACCCCAAACATCAAGAGTTGCTACCGAGTTGCTCCAGGAATACTATTCTGACTTTAGACACTTCTATTGGCTACCTAAATCACCAGACATGAACATTATTGAGCATATCTGGGATGCGTTGCAATGTGCTGTTCAGGAGATATCTCCACCGCCTCGCACTCCTATGGATTTGTGGACTGCTCTGCAGGATTCATGGTGTGCCTCCTGCATACCTTCAGACATTAGTCGAGTTCATACCACGTCGTCTTGTGGCACTTTTGCGTGCATGTGGGGGCCCTACACGATATTAGGCAGGTGTACCAGTTTTTGTGGCTCTTCGGTGTATACCATGAGGGTACTTTCGCTTTTGACCGTCGTGTTGTAAATAATTGGGTAATGATTTCCCTAATCCCCAAATGCTTCTCTTTTGTGTGGAAGTAGAATTGCAATTAGTATCTACTTAATTATTTGTGTGTTCCATTCATATCTTCTATATTCTATTTGCATTATCAGTGTCATAATATTTTACTTATACTATGTGTTGTCCTTCGGCCTTGATAAACTTTTATTTGTGTGTGGAAATTCTATGTGGAAATTCTATTAGAGTTACTCTTTATCTATACATTCTTCTCCTTTTTGTTACTATCTTCACTTTTTAATAATCAATGTCATTATGTTTTACTTATGATGTTTTGGTGTCCAGCGCACTTGTTTACATTTTAATAATTAAGATCTTTATCCTCGCACACAGCTAACTGCAATCAATTATTTAAAAAAAAAAATGGTATGAAATAGGTATTTATTTAACTGTCCCCATTTGTAGATTTTGCCCAAGAAATGGATTTTAAACAGAAACATAAGTTAGAATATAGATTTTATTGCCCGAGAAGACAAAGACTGTTCAGAAATAAATTAACTTTAACGCATGTATCAACATGCCAGCTTCCAAGGTCGGACACTCCCAGAAATATAATAAATCCATATATACATATAATAAGACCTTGATAAATTAACAAGTAAATTTTGAATAACTCTACTTCTTACAAACTATTAGGGCAATATTATTTCTTTAAAGTACAATTTTACTGGAAATTAGGTGTTTAGATCAGCTGCGAAAGCATTGTGTTAATAAATTCCCTTGTAAGTTTCAGAACAACGGTACGGCACGTTCATGAACAACAGCAACCAGCATGACGTCGCAACTTCTCGTCCGAAGTCCCACCGGAGGGCGGCGCAAGCAATGTCCGCGACAGCAGAGGCAGCAGGACACCTGTTTTGACGTCACATACAGCAATGTCAAGGCGCGCACTTTCATTACACTGCATCAGATCTACTGTTTAATGCAGCTCGCGAATCGTACACAGATAACCAGCGGTTTCCATATTTCACATACACCACTTACACTGCACCCTGCAGGTAACAGAAAAACTTTCATAACAACTGTACTCTAAAAATGTATTATTGCTTAATAAAAAAATATTTATGTAAACATATTAATATTACCGATAGGAGGCCTCCAAAATCAAAGGAATGTAAATTATAATGTATAATGGAAAAAAAAATTAAAATCGATAATTTTTTTGAAAATTAATATATCTTTGTAAAGAAGGAAGTAAACACTACTAGCTGTTCTCAAACACATATACCTCTGAGTTTGCTGTCAGCTAATGAAAATGTTTAAGATAAACTGCTAAACATTAGTCACTCTCCTAACTGAAGCTGCATCTCATTCATTATGGGTTATGCCGAGAGAGAGAGGCACATAGTTGGCCTAAAATAATAAGAAAATTCAACTTTAAAATTATGGTGAAATCATTTTTAAACCGACCTGCGTCATACATAGTGCATGAGGGTTGTCTGAGATTCAGCAGAGACTCCGACAGATCAGCAGAGACTCCGGCAGATCAGCAGAGACTCTGACAGATCAGCAGAGACTCCGGCAAATCAGCAGAGACTTCTGCAGATCAGCAGAGACTCCGGCAAATCAGCAGGGACACCGGCAGATCAGCAGAGACTCCAACAGATTGATTGCCCGAAGAAGCTGCGGTTCTGGTTAACTTCGACAGAAAGACCCTCTTTATAAAGATGGTAAGCGGTACAAGAGAACAAGTATTAACTTCTGTATGTGATTTATGAAATAGTTTGGTATGTTATGTTAAACATCTTCATAAAATCCTTAAATTCTGTAAGTATGTGAACAGTTTGGTTACGAAATTGTTTACGTTGCCTTTGACACCTGCATGGAACTCCTCAGATATTTAGACTACTTAAAAGAAGATGTACGGATTTTTTTTTGCTTGTTCACTTAACAACATAAAAAGAGTAATGCTATATTGATCAGATAGCAAATAAAAAATACCTACTTCTACCAATTATCCTCGTTTAGAGCCCTACGGGCACGAAAAAAAGAACAAAATACCAACTGTTTGAAAATACTGGGTTTAACTCAAGCATGTCACATTCTTCGTGTTGAATAACTAATACTTAATATCATGTGTGAACGTGTGTCATTATTAAAAATATAAAAAATAATCGTTGGTGTCAACAGGAAAAGGGGGGGGAGGGAGAGACAAGGATAGGGCTTACCCCTCTCCCTTAGCATATGAATTATTCGTAGGCCTAATGTGATCAGCAAATAGCCACTATTGTTAAATAATAGAATTTGTCTGAATTCTTGCCTTAAGAAGAGCATCACAGGAGGTATGCAGTAAACCATTTACTATTCTACCACATATTCTGTCTTCTCTCATCAGTAGTGCAAAAAACGGCAGTTATTGGAAGGGAAATTAAATGTGTAACCAATGGAATTTCCTGGTACGTTTTTGGTTGTATTTTGATGTATCTGCAACCAAAATTCATCCATGCCCTTCATTGGGGGAAAAGACGATCATTATTCAACATAAGAATTCTACATAGACTGTAGAAGACACTGGTTACGCACACTAGATGGGTAGGATAGAGTGTAGAAGACACTGGTTACGCACACAAGAGGTGTGGGAAGAATATAGAAGGATCTGGTTATACACACATGACGGGTAGGATAGAACATAAAAGGCAATGGTTATGCACACAAGACGGGTAGGATAAAATGTTGAAGACACTGGTTACGCACACAAGAGGTGTGGGAAGAATATAGAAGGATCTGGTTATACACACATGACGGGTAGGATAGAATATAGAAGACACTGGTTACACACACAAGACGGGTAGGATAGAATGTAGTAGGCACTGGTTACACACACAAGAAGGGTAGGATAGAACATAAAAGGCACTGGTTATGCACACAAGACGGAGAGGATAGAATGTTGAAGACACTGGTTACGCACACAAGCGGTGTGGGAAGAATATAGAAGGACCTGGTGATACACACTTGACGGGTAGGATAGAATGTAGAAGGAACTGGTTTCCCAATACAAGACAGGCAGGTTAGAATGTAGAAGGCACTGGTTACGCACACAAGACGGGTAGGATAGAATGTAGTAGGCACTGGTTACACACACAAGACGGGTAGGATAGTATTTAGATGTCACTGGTTACGCAACACAACATGGGCAGGATAGAATGAAGAAGGCACTTGTTACGCACACAAGACGGGTATGACAGAATGTATAAATCTCTGGTAACGCACACAAGAAGGGTAGGATAGAATGTTGAAGACACTGGTTACGCAACATAAGACAGGATGGATAGAATGTAGAAGGCACTGATTACGCACACCAGACAGGCATGATAGATTGGAGAAGGCACTAGTTACGCACACAAGATGCGTTGGTATAAATGTAGAAGGCACTGGTTACACACACAAGATGGGTAGGATAGAATATTGATGGCACTGGTTATGGACACAAGATGGGTAGAATAGAATGTAGAAGGCACTGTTTACGCACAAAAGACGGGTAGGATGGTATATAGAAGGCACTGGTTATGCACACAAGATGGGTAGGATGGAATGTATGAGACACTTGTTACACACACAAGACGGGTAGGATAGTATGTAGATGTCACTGGTTACGCAACACANAAGAAGGCACTAGTTACGCACACAATACGGGTAGGATAGAATGTAGAAGGCACTGGTTACGCAAGCAAGATGGGCGGGATAGAAAGGATAATGCACTGGTTATGCAAAACAAGACAGGAAGGATAGAATGTAGAAGGCACTGGTTAAACACACAAGACGAGTAGGATGGAATTTAGAAGGAACTTGTTACGCACACAAGATTGGTAGGATAGACTGTAGAAGGCACTGGTTACGCACATAAGAAACGTTAGAATAGATTGTAGAAGGTACTGGTTACAAAAGATCTGAAATGCACTATAGATGGTAGAAGGCACTGGTTGCGCATACAAGAAAGGCCGGATAGAATATACATGGCACTGGTTATGCACACAAGGCAGTAAGGATAGAATGTAGAAGGCACTGGTAACGCATGCAAGATGGGTAGGATAGAATGTAGATTGCACTGGTTATGCACACAAGACGGGTGGGATAGAATGTAGAAGGCATTTGTTACTCAAAATAAGATGGGTAGGATAGAATGTAGAAGGCACTGGTTACACACACAAGACAGGTAGGATAGAATGTAGTAGGCACTGGTTACACACACAAGAAGGGTAGGATAGAATGTAGAAGGCACTGGTTACGCACACAAGACGGGTAGGATAGAATATAGTAGGCACTGGTTACACACACAAGAAGATTAGGATAGAACAAAAAAGGCACTGGTTATGCACACAAGATGAGAAAAATAGAATGTAGAAGGCACTGGTTATGCACACAATACGGGTAGGATAGAATGTAGAAGGAACTGGTTTCCCAATACAAGACAGACAGGTTAGAATGTAGAAGGCACTGGTTACGCACACAAGACGGGCAGGATAGAATGTAGTAGGCACTGGTTACACCCACAAGAAGGGTAGGATAGAACATAAAAGGCACTGGTTATGCACACAAGAAGGGTAGGATAAATTGTAGAAGGCCCTAGTTACGCACACAATACGGGTAGGATAGAATATAGTAGGCACTGGTTACACACACAAGAAGATTAGGATAGAACATAAAAGGCACTGGTTATGCACACAAGATGGGAAAAATAGAATGTAGAAGGCACTGGTTATGCAACACAATAGAGGTTACGATAGAATGTAGAAGGCACTGGTTACGCACACAGGACGGGTAGGATATAATGTAGAAGGCACAGATTGGGCACACAAGATGGGTAGGTTAGAATGTAGAAGGCACTGGGTACGCACACAAGATGGGTTGGATAGAATGTAGAAAGCTATTGTTACACAACACAAGACAAGTAGGATAGAATGTAAAAGGCACTGGTTACGCACACAAGATGGGTAGGATAGAATGTAGTAGGCACTGGTTACACACACAAGAAGGGTAGGATAGAACATAAAAGGCACTGGTTATGCACACAAGATGGGAAGGATAGAATGTAGTAGGCACTGGTAACGCAACACAATAGAGGTTAGGATAGAGTGTAGAAGGCACTGGTTACGCACACAAGACCGGTAGTATTGAATGTAGAACGCACAGATTGGGCACACAAGATGGGTAGGTTAGAATGTAGAAGGCACTGGGTACACACACAAGATGGGTAGGATAGAATGTAGAAAGCTACGGTTACACAACACAAGACAAGTAGGATAGAATGTAAAATGCACTGGTTACGCACAGAAGATAAGTAGGATAGAATGTAGAAGGCACTGGTTACGCACACAAGATGGGAAGGATAGAATGTAGAAGACACTGGTTACGCAACACAATAGATGTTAGGATAGAATGTAGAAGGCACTGGTTACGCACACAAGACGGGTAGGATAGAATGTAGTAGGCACTGGTTACACACACAAGAAGGGTAGGATAGAACATAAAAGGCACTGGTTATGCACACAAGACGGGTAGGATAGAATGTAGAAGGCACTGGTTACACACACAAGAGGTGTGGGAAGAATATAGAAGGATCTGGTTATACACACATGACAGGTAGGATAGACTGTAGAAGGCATTGGTTACGCACACAAGACTGGTAGGATAGAATGTATTAAGCACTGGTTACACACACAAGAAGGGTCGGATAGAACATAAAAGGCACTGGTTATGCAAACAAGACGGAGAGGATAGAATGTTGAAGACACTGGTTACGCACACAAGGCGTATGGGAAGAATATAGAAGGATCTGGTAATACACACATGACGGGTAGGATATAATGTAGAAGGCACTGGTTACCCAACAAAAGACAGGCAGGATAGAATGTAGAAGGCACAGATTGGGCACACAAGATGGGTAGGTTTGAATGTAGAAGGCAATGGGTACGCACACAAGATGGGAAGGATAGAATGTAGAAGGCAGTGGTTACGCAACACAATAGAGGTTAGGATAGAATGTAGAAGGCTCTGGTAACGCACACAAGAAGGGTAGGATAGAATGTAGAAGACACTGATTACGCACACAAGACGGGTAGGATAGAACATAAAAGGCACTGGTTATGCCCACAAGAAGGAGCGGATAGAATGTTGAAGACACTGGCTATGCCCACAAGACGGAGCGGATATAATGTTGAAGACACAGGTTACGCAACATAAGACAGGCTGGATAGAATGTAGAAGGCACTGATTACGCACACCAGACAGGCAGGAAAGAATGTAGAAGGAACTAGTTACGCACACAAGACGGGTAGGATAGAATGTATAAGGCACTGGTTACCCAAGCAAGATGGGCATGATAGAAAGGATAATACATTGGTTATGCAACACAAGATAGGAAGGATAGAATGTAGAAGGCACTGGTTAAGCACACAAGACGGGTAGGATGGAATTTAGAAGGCACTTATTACGCACACAAGATTGGCAGGATAGAATGTAGAAGGCACTGGTTACGCACACAAGAAAGGGTAGAAAAGATTGTAGAAGGTACTGGTTACGAAAGATAAGACATGTACGATAGATGGTAGAAGGCACTGGTTGCGCATACAAGAAAGGCAGGATAGAATGTACAAGGCACTGGTTATGCAAACAAGACAGTAAGGATAGAATGTAGAAGGCACTGGTTACGAACACAAGACAGGTAGGATAGAATATAGAAGGCACTGGTTACGCACACAAGATGGGAAGGATAGAATGTAGAAGGCACTGGTTACACAACGCAATAGAGGTTAGGATAGATGGAAGAAGGCACTTGTTGCGCACACAAGACAGGCAGGATAGATTGTAGAAGGCACTGGTTACGCACACAAGATGGGTAGGTTGAATGTAGAAGGCACTGGTTACGCACACAAGAGGTGAAAGATGGAATATAGAAGGCACTGGTTATGCACACAAGACAGTTAGGATAGAATGTAGAAAGCACTGATTACGCACACAAGACGGGTAGGATAGAATGTAGCAAGCACTTGTTACACACACAAGAAGGGTAGGATAGAACATAAAAGGCCCTGGTTATGCACACAAGACGGAGAGTATAGAATGTTGAATACACTGGTTACGCACACAAGGGGTGTGGGAAGAATATAGAAGGATCTGGTAATACACACATGACGGGTAGGATAGAATGTAGAAGTCACTGGTTACCCAACAAAAGACAGGCAGGATAGAATGTAGAAGGCACTGGTTACGCACACAAGACCGGTAGGATAGAATGTAGAAGGCACTGGGTACGCATACAAAATGGGTAGGATAGAATGTAGAAAGCTATTGTTACACAACACAAGACAAGTATAATAGAATGTAAAAGGCACTGGTTACGCACACAAGATGGGAAGGATAGAATGTAGAAGTCACTGGTTACGCACACAAGACGGGTAGGATAGAATGTAGGAGGCACTGGTTACACACACAAGAAGGGTAGGATAGAACATAAAAGGCACTGGTTATGCCCACAAGACGGAGCGGATAGAATGTTGAAGACACTGGTTATGCACACAAGAGATGTGGGAAGAATATAGAAGGATCTGGTTATACACACATGACGGGTAGGATATAATGTAGAAGGCACTGGTTAACCAACAAAAGACAGGCAGGATAGAATGTAGAAGGCACTGGTTACACAACGCAATAGAGGTTAGGATAGATGGAAGAAGGCACTTGTTGCGCACACAAGACAGGCAGGATAGATTGTAGAAGGCACTGGTTACGCACACAAGATGGGTAGGTTGAATGTAGAAGGCACTGGTTACGCACACAAGAGGTGAAAGATGGAATATAGAAGGCACTGGTTATGCACACAAGACAGTTAGGATAGAATGTAGAAAGCACTGATTACGCACACAAGACGGGTAGGATAGAATGTAGCAAGCACTTGTTACACACACAAGAAGGGTAGGATAGAACATAAAAGGCCCTGGTTATGCACACAAGACGGAGAGTATAGAATGTTGAATACACTGGTTACGCACACAAGGGGTGTGGGAAGAATATAGAAGGATCTGGTAATACACACATGACGGGTAGGATAGAATGTAGAAGTCACTGGTTACCCAACAAAAGACAGGCAGGATAGAATGTAGAAGGCACTGGTTACGCACACAAGACCGGTAGGATAGAATGTAGAAGGCACTGGGTACGCATACAAAATGGGTAGGATAGAATGTAGAAAGCTATTGTTACACAACACAAGACAAGTATAATAGAATGTAAAAGGCACTGGTTACGCACACAAGATGGGAAGGATAGAATGTAGAAGTCACTGGTTACGCACACAAGACGGGTAGGATAGAATGTAGGAGGCACTGGNCGACGGGTAAGATAGAATGTAGGAGGCACTGGTTACACACACAAGAAGGGTCGGATAGAACATAAAAGGCACTGGTTATGCCCACAAGACAGAGCGGATAGAATGTTGAAGACACTGGTTATGCACACAAGAGATGTGGGAAGAATATAGAAGGATCTGGTTATACANAGAATGTAAAAGGCACTGGTTACGCACACAAGATGGGAAGGATAGAATGTAGAAGTCACTGGTTACGCACACAAGACGGGTTCCTATCTTACATCCTCCGTGACCAATGTGTGTGTTCTTCCCATCCTATCAACATAAAAGGCACTGGTTATGCACCCAAGACGGGTAGGATAGCATGTTGAAGACACTGGTTACGCACACAAGAGGTGTGGGAAGAATATAGAAGGATCTGGTTATACACACATGACGGGTAGGATAGAATGTAGAAGGCACTGGTTACCCAACAAAAGACAGGCAGGATAGAATGTAGAAGGCACTGGTTACGCACACAAGACGGGTAGGATAGAATGTAGTAGGCACTGGTTTCACACACAAGAAGGGAAGGATAGAACATAAAAGGCACTGGTTACCAACACAAGACGGAAAGGATAGAATGTTGA